>VZTM01020181.1:300786-411015 GCA_013400555.1 Jacana jacana
CACCCCCCCCCCCCCCCCCCCCCAGGCTTTCTGATCTGATGGTTATGCTTGGGCCAAGAGATCAGCAAAATGATCAAGCGAGGAAGAGGCACAACTTCTGGCTACTAGATTCTGCATCCCTATCCAGGCCAAGTGCTGAGGGTAACTATTAATGACTGTACCACAGTGAACATCAATTTTGTAACGAGCTTGGATAATACCCTCTGGTGAATTAACAAGGACTGCTGATATCTAAGTGCTTTTCAGCTGTGTGTTGCCAGGAATAAGTCTCAGTTCTGGGGGGCCAGTCTTTCCTCAATCTGCATTTAATTCCCTCCCATCTGCTGTCTGCATTTCCTCGCCCAAGTAGGGCATGGCGTGTGTTTTAAGGGGAGAGGGGACGCACTGGGCTCTCAGTAACCTGAAATGTCCCAGGGGGAGGATTTCTGCTGTGTGGGGATATCCAGAGTCTGTGGTGGTCTTTATGGCTCAACATCTGCAACCAGGCACTGCACCAGCTGAAATGTCCTGGGAGCCTCTGCAAAGGTGACTCTGCTGGTAGAACAAAGCCTCCCTAGCTGGTGCAGTCTGGAGCAATGGGACAAAGGAGGTCTCATTCCCACCATTGAAAGGAATAATGGGGATAATTATCTCATTATTCCTGCAGCCTCCACAGCTCCCAAAGAAAGTGTAACAATGCCCCTGCTGTAAATAACGCCCTCAGCACATTCCACTGAAGCAGAAGATGGAGGTACAAAGTGCTGTCTGCCCTCAGACCACGCTCAGATTCATCACTTGGGTTTTTGGTCCACTGAGCTTTGGGTGGTTTTGTTGGTTATTTTTAAGCGGGTGGGGGAGGGAGCACTGTGTGGACTTCCTAGAGTGTTATTTATTAATTAAATCAAGGGCATGGGTGCATGGTCAGTTTATGGCTGCATGGAGTTTTGCAAGAAGCCTGTGCCACCCCTGTCCTGGATGTGACTGATAAGATCGTAGAGTGAGCAGGAAGGGGATGCTGTGTCCTGGCTATATCAGTGCAGAATTAAGGAGTGCCATTTATTCCTCCTGGACATGTCAAAATACATTTTAATCTGTAGGCCTCAAAAATATCCCCAAGATCCTTGTTTGGCAGCAGGCAAGACTGGGGAGTAGAAAAGGGGAAGTTTTACCAAGGTTCGCGCAGCCTGAAGAGAGCTAAGAGCAGAACCAAGTGCTGTGACTCAGGTTTGTTCACTTTTGTCTTGCTTTAAAGGTGTCCCATAAAAAGAAAAATACACTGCCATTAGAAGCAGAGGTGTTTCTTTTGTCAGACCTCTGCATGTTTCATTGATCTATTACTGGTTTGTGGAGGTTACTGCAGTGCTGCTGACGACTGTGCTGTTATCCAGGGATGTCTAAAATCCCCATGAGAATATTTTAGGTTCTTTTCTCTACTTGTTATTCACGTGAGGAATATCAGGAAGCTGTTTTCCTGGAGGCCTTCTGGGAAGATTGGAATGTGGTATCATGAAGTTTCTTCATCCTTGTCTGAAATTTGTGTTGGCTTTCAGGAAAATAGTTTTTTTCTCCACAAGCATTTGTCAGGTAACTGGTTTAAATAAGTGTCAACATAAACCAGAGGGTGAGTTTTCAAATTCTTCCAGTTTCCTGGCTCAGGTATCAGTTCTGTTTCTTGTGATGTGACTGTTTCATTAGCTCACTGGAGATGTCTTTGGCAAAAATTAGGATGCTGACACCTCGTATTTCTAATGTGTCTTTAAGTGAAGAGAAAAGCAGATGTAAAAAAATCCATCCATACATAAATTTTCACCTATGTCCCAGGCTGTTGCAAGCTCATAAGAACCTAAATCCAAAGGCCAAAATGTCCTTCTCCTGTAGCCCAGCTGAGAGCAAGGTTGTTGCTAGTTGGCAGGTGATGGGCACTTCTCTCCATGGTGACCTCTGTGCCCTGGCTGGGCTGAGGGCAGGGGCAGAGCAAGGTGGGTGCTGGTGCTTCTCGGGGGGCGGGGCAGAGCAGGCTGCAGGGAGGTGGGGTGACAGCCCCTGTCACTTTGTTCCAGGCTTTGCCACTGACTCACTGCAAAACTTCGGTGCTTTGTTTTCCAGCAGGTGAAACTGGGAAGGGTGACGGTTGCTTGTGGTGCAGGGAGACAGTAGTGAGGCTGTGCAGAGGAGGGGTCCCTCTTCCTTGCAGCCCATCTTCAAATTGTCTTGCTGGCAGCCTCTGCTGCTCCTGCATTGAGCCAGCATTTCGCTGGTACAGCAGGGCTGTCTGGCCCTGGGCGAGTGGCGGCTTACATAGAGAATGGAGCTTTCTGAAATCCCTGCTGTAACCTCGGGAAGTACAGGCTGCAGCCAAGCAATAAGACTTCTCTGTCTTTGTAACACCATCTGTCTCCTCTAACTTTCTGTAATCCTTCAAATGCTGGATTAGAAATTATCGCTAGACGGGGCTGGGTTGAATCTGAAGCAGGATTCTTCCTTTGAGTGACTCAGGAGAGGGAAGCCTCGCTAAAACAGGATGTCTTCCTGCTTCTCCTCAGGGCCCCACAGGATTGTCACTTTCCCAGCGTGGAGCATCCTGGAGTGGTAGAGCTGGATTTCTGCTTTGAATCTTGCTTGGTATCTTCTTCCCTTGCTATGTTGAGGCATGGGGGAGATGGCACTTGGGGCTGAGGAGGACCAGTGCAGGGATGGGAGCACAAACGCTTGTTTCTTCTCTGACCTTGGCTTGCCAAACAATGTCCTCAATGCTGGTGTGCATGTGGGAGAATTTCCGAGTCCTGCCCTTGCTTGTTATCAATCTGACTCCCCAGAACTGAAGGAGAAATTGATCTGCTTTATGCCTTTTTGCAAGACCAAATATTTTGAGGAGGGAGACCCATATACCGTGTCCAACATCCACAGTATCGCTGTGATATACCTATTATTGTTAGATGTTTCTTTGCTTCTTAAAACACCTTCCCTCTTTTTCTAGTGCTGATGGCAGTCTTTGTGCAGGGGATACGAAATTGGAAAATGAGGTTCAGTGCAGAGCAGTTGGTGCACAGTGCTGCTGAAGTTTCCCAGCCACCAGAGCAGACTTAGTGCCTTCGTGCCACCAACTCATGCAGGGCTCTGAGATGCGGGAAGGCATCTTGCATCCTGCTCTCACCTCACTGCTGGTAATGCCAGGGTGAATGCTTTTCCTTGGTGTTTCACAGTTGTAACCGGAAAGAGGATTTAGGAACCTGTGGCTTAAGCACCTGTCAGTGACACTGAGGTTATGCCCTTTGTCTGCCCATAGAATTGTTGCTATGCCAAGGGGCATGGCATATGTCTGGGGTCCCCTGGACAGCAGAAGTCAGCATGCTGGCTGGGGTGGTGGAGAAGGAGTTAAGATATCTCAGTTGGAGGACCTAGAGTGATGCCTGGTTCCTCATGTCATTGCCTGAGCCAGCAGTATGTTGTAAGGGGCTGATGCTGCTGGTTATAGGCATGATTTTAAGATGTAATTTGCTAATGTTGAAATTTGAAGCAGAAGAGGAGTAGCTCAGTTGGTTCTGCAGTACCAGCAGGAATAAGGAGCCATTAAAATGTATCTGGGTGAGCAGAGCTGGGTGTGCGGGCACACACACAGGCAATGGGTCTCATCAGCAAGAAGAGGTCCTTCGGTAACAGACATTTTTCTGACAGAAGCTGGGCTTTCATTGCCTCTTCTGTGAGGTGCAGCGGGAAACGGATGACTGCCCGGAGGGTGCTCCTGGTAGGTGAAGGTGTATGTGGTTTCCTCAGGGAAGTGGCAGTTTCTTTTGTGAACCATCCCTCTGCCTGTGTGATTGTTGTTACTGTGATGAGATGTCACTCCGTGTCATCCATCCCCACCTCCCAAAAGAACTTGCATTACGGAAAAGGAACAGAGTGGGGGTGGGAAAGGAAAGATAAGGCGATTTATAGGCTCACAGGCAGGTGACGTGGGTGATGCCTATATGATATATTGCAGGCAGAACTAAGCTCCCTTGACCTGCCCTCTGAGCTGATGGATGCAAGCCAGTGCTGGTCTGAAAGCCATGGGACTGCTTCAGTGTAGCATTCGGTATGAGCCAATGCATCGTGCGTCTCAGCACGCTAACCACAGCTATGCAACTTTATCAGCTCAAAGGATGATTAGGGCTTGCTTCTGCTGGCAATACACCAGGTAAATGTATCGATGGCTTCACTGATGCCATCTTCTTGCTACAACTCCTTTTTCCAAAATGTAGTTCACCTCCAAGGCTGCCTAGGCTGTCCCCTAAATGAGTAAAACGGCTCTAATGTGCACCAGCTTCTTCAGATATAATTGTTTAATGTTGGGTTGCGTGTTAGTCTCAGATTGGCAACATGACAGTTAAGTTGCGGTTTCGTCCTGTGATAAGTTCACGCAGAGATGTCAAATATCACAATGCAACATTGCAACGTGACCGTTAGTCTTGAATGGTACCTTTAAAAATAATAATTAATGTCAAGTTACCGATTTCTGTTTCTCTCTAAGGTTGAGTATTCCCATGCAATAGACGCCATTGGTGTCCTAGAGTGTGGTCTGCAGAGTGCCAGTGTTTGGGAAGTCACTTGCTACAGTAATCGGGATTAAGTTGGGATGGAGCAACTTTGGCTTGAGAAATGATCCCCAAAATGGGTAGTTTGGAGAGTCCCTTCTGTACACTGCAGTTGTTTTCACATAGACCTATATTCATCCTGTTCTTCTCCTGGGATTTGCTGTTTCTGTGGAGGAGAGAAGGTGAAGACTCTTCCACAATTTCAGTGGAAGCCAGGGAGCTCTTAGGCATGCATCTCTCATCTCAAGAAATGGGGAGAGCGGCTAACAGATGTGAAATGTCACTGTCCCCTCTTTTCCAGGGGTCAGAGAGTACTTTACAGGCATTTAAGCTTTACAAAATCCCTCTGCAAGATGTAGAAGGAATTCTATATAGATGGAAAAACTGAGACAAAATGCCTTGTGCCTGCTCAATTCGGCCTTCACTGAAGGAACTGGGGACAGGAGCTGGGACGTGTGTTCCTAGCCCTGTGCACTAACCACAGGTTTCTCCCTCTCTGTCACCTTGAGAGGGATATAGCCCATACAGTGGTGCTCCCTGGGGGGGTGGGGGTTCAGTATCTACCTTTGGTCAGGAGACAACTTTGGGAGTGTTTCTCCTCCATTCATGCAATGACAGATTACGCCTGACTTATTTCTTATGGATATGTTGTTTAACCACTCTGCTTCAGCTATGCCAGCCCACAAGACCCATCCATAAGTGTCTCCCTGTCCCTCCCTCTTTTTCAATCTATGCCAGTGCACTGATTATTCAAATAACAGGAAAAAAAACCACCCGCCTTGTGTGGGCTTTTGTCTCCTGGTGGTTCTATACTTCCCTTTCCGGATTGTTTTGACATCCATGGGTGCAAAGAAAACCTGTCTGTGGGGGAAGGGAGCAGGTTGGGAATGCCCAGCCTCTCAGAGACATGTCTGGTCCTGCGTGTTGTGAATGGGAGCTGCTCACTCTATCCTCTCTCCCTCTTCCCTGCAGCGAGCTGACCATCTGCTTACCTTAATGGACTAGAGATTAGCCCGGGGGTTAAGTTATCAACATAATTAACCTAGATTTCTCTTCCACAGCTGAAGCAATTTTTACGTATCTACTGCTCAGGTGATATGAAATATGGACGGCTCTCTAGGAACAACAGAAATTGGAGCAAGTGGAGAGAAAGGCTTTCAAAGTTTGAAATTACCCTGAAGCCTCCAAGGCACAGAGACGGGAGATGATGAAGCTTGCACAGGGTCACATATGTTCTCAGCTATGAGAACAGCATTGCAGAAAAGTCTAATATATTATTAATACTGCCTGTTCCTTAGGTAGAGGGCTTTTCAGCTCTATCTCAGACCAGGCAAGACTCATTAGCTGCATTTTATGGAAATTTGTTCCTGAACATATGCAGAAAGCTAACAAATTGAAAATATATGACATCCCTGCGTTTCTGCCCAGTGAGCGTAGTGTAAAAGACTATCATAGGTCTACCTGTAGGACACTTTCCAGCCTGTGCTCTGGGTATAAGCAGTTCAGTGACAGGCTATTGTTGTTCGACACTGTGGTCATGTATCACCAGGTGCTCTTTTCATTCTGGCTTAGTATGCTAATGTGACTATAGCCATGTGTGGGTGGCTTTTATGCTCCCTCTTTCTTGACAGTTAAAAGATTGCAGTTGCCACTTCAGAGCATCCCTAGCTGCCTTTCCTGCCCTAGGTTCAGTCTGTGTTTATGGATAATGCTATTGGACTCATGCGCAGGCAGTCTTCCTTTGCAGGGACAGCAATGACAAGGCAGTGCCTTAAGTTTCATAGGGCACCAAATTCCTGCATACACCCACCTCCTGAGGCTCTCCTACCTATGCATTCAAGCCATACATATTTGCTCTGGGCTCAGTTTGCCATGGGTGGAGATTGCTTGTAGAGCCTATGAGTGTGGGAGCACTCTGACCCATCCCTGCAGGCTCCTCCCATGCCAGAGGAGATGCCATGCAGAACCGGAGGACGCCTGGCATACCATCAGGCTTCAGAGCCAGCACTCAAACGATCATTGTAATTACCGTCCTGAAAGCTTTTAATCCCTTGGTTAAATAAAACCAACAAATGATAGTGGGAGTAGGAAACTGCAGACGGCCGCAGGGCAGCCGTGCCATGAGCAATGAGATGTGCAAATGAACAAACACCCGCATCGTGCCAGAAACACCTAATCTTGCTAATGATGAAATTAGCGTGCAGCTTTGGTCAGATCCCACCCAAACCTTGGTGCTCAGCTCCAGACATCTCATTGTCACAATGGTGGGCAAGCTAGAAGGAGTTCAAAGAATAACAACAGTGATAAGGGTGCTGGAGGGGAGCTGAGGTATGAGGAAAGATTAAAGCAACTGTGTTTATTATGGGTAATTGGTGATTATGAAGGGAAATGTAACTGTCTTTCTGTAATTTGAAGGGTGTGAACTTCAGGGAGAGGAGCTGCTCAGAAGGGTAGCAGGAGGGTATATAAGTAGGAGTGATGTGATAAGGCTCAGGGAAAGAAATGTAGGTGGAATATCAAGAGAAGTTCCTAATAGACATTTTTTGGTCTGAGTGACAGTGATAAGAACATCCCTCATTGAGGCACATGCATGCAGACAGGAAAATACTGGAGGAGGAGACCCCATAGTAGTAAATTATTCTGCACAGCCAAGGCTGGATTGCCTGAGACCACACATGTTCTGTCCCCTTCTCCATGTTTTGGTGTTGTTTTTTTTTTATATATGAAGGAACAAACAGCAGCACTTCTTGTAATTTTCAGTGGCAACATGTTGCCAATGTTACATCTTTCAGTAAGGCTTTACTGCACATGGTCACTGTTAAATCTGTCTCCTGCCAAACTGTAGTGGGGTGTCAGTCCTTGTGCCTCTTGGTAAGGCCTGGGAAGGATTTGGTGGATGTTGGTGGCGCCACATCCCCGAACTTTGCTGAGAGCAGCTCTCCTGGGTGGAATGGGGAGAGCCTTGGTGGTACCAAGTTGATTGGAGACAGAAAAGCCTCAGAGCATGCTGGTGTTAATTTTGTACATGCTGCTTGGTTTACACTACTGAACTGGTGTGGCCATCATGCTGCTGGGCTTGCACCCTGCCTTTCAATAAGGCTTAAAACTTGCAGACTTGTCCTTTTTGGATGGCAGAGCCCTAGACAGAGTGTAGAGAGCTTCTCCCTTATCTTGGGCAGGAGGGATTTGAGTTTTCTTATGGAGGGTTTGTGCACCCAAGTCTGTGCTCTTGGAGGCATTCAGAGGGACTATGACTGGAGCACAGTAGCAACCAACCTAGTGCATTAGTCCTTTGTTGTCCCATGATTGTGCTTATGGAGAAGAGGTGGTGTCGCTCTCCATTTACTTGAGTGCTTCAAGTGATGGCTGAGCTGCAGCCTTCTTACTAGTTAAAAATAGACCCCACTACCCTGCCCAGGATTAAGTCTGCCTGTATGCTGCTGAGGACTGCTTCTTGCATACAGTTGATCCTCTCCATATGTTTACACACCTCCCTGCTCCTCCTGCACCACCCACCCCCACTCCCCAGTTGCCTGCGTGTTTTCCATAGAGTTTGCAGAGGTTTTAGAGGTTTTGCTGGCAGAAAGCACTGCCTAGAACGGGTTCCCTTTGCAAGCATCTCGCCTCATTAATCTCCAAAACATAATGCGTTTACCAAGTTTACAGCTGCCCACTGGAAACCTCTCTGTAACGCACACAAATTCCTCATCTCATACTTCATCTTTCTCCTGATCCTTTCTGCCTTTATTCCCAAACCTGTGTGATGCACACCTCTCCATCCACACATACCCCCAGCCCCCAAATGTGTTCCTGTTTTACGCATCAGCTGTTTAAAGGCTGTGGTGCCAGGTACTAGCAGGGTGAGTACTGTGAACACGGTGCCTGTGCTCTGCTGTGGCTCTTACCCCAGGCGGCTGCTCCCCATCTTCATCATCCTAACAGAGAGTGACTCGGTTCAAATGCCCCTGCAGTAACCTGCCCTGACCATAAACAGGAGACCTTTACAGCTGAAGGTTTGCCTCTAACATCTTTTTTTAGCTTGCTGGTATAATTCTCTCTTCTGTGACTGCTTGCAGACACTGTTGCAGGTTTTATTTCCAAAGCAGACTGCATTGTAATTAAGAGGCCTCAAAATGAACTCAGCCTAGCAGTAACAAAAGGTAATAAACTGAGCTCCTAACAAGACTGATAGGAGAGCAGTCAAGCTGCACTTGCCTGGGATGTTTCAGCATCCATATAGACATTTTACCTGACAGAATAATAGCAAGTTTCTTTCAGCTGTTACCTTCACCTTCTCTGCTAGGGTCTGACAGCTGCTGTCACCTCAGAAATCACCAATGAAGCAGTGCATCCTTGTCTTTCCAGGGAGGTAACTGCACCAGCTAAGTAATAGAAGCTTTCATCCTGGAAAATTTCCACACACCTCTAGATAGGAAGATCCTGCCACTGACAGACACTGACCATAGAACCAAATCATGCAACCAACAGCAGCTGCAGGATTGATCCTTCACCTCCCTTCCCCAGGAAGGAAGCTCTGAATAGGTGCAGTCTATGACAGAATGCTGAAATTCGGGGCCTGTAGCATGACATTGATGCAGACATCAAAGTTTTGAGACCTAGCGTCTTGAGGAACTGAAGGCATTATTCTCTCAAGTAGAGTTGTGTCAGCTATTTCACAGCCAATACATATTGACTATACATTGTAATATTTGCTGACTTACAGCTAGCCCATTGGGCTGGGAGGCCCTGTCTCCCTGCTTCTAGTGCAGTCTTACCTTGCTTCATGACATGTGATTGAGTCCTGACTCCTGCAATGGTCAACGAACCTCTCAATCTTATTGGCCTGGATAAAATTTGGGTGGTTCTCATTACTGGCTCTTGCTTTCCTTGTCTGCCAAGGTCTAGTGAAAAGCAGCTGGCTTGTCATCATGTCCTGGTTGTCATGTGTCTACGAGAGAAGGTTATGAGAGAGTTGTTTAAAAAGCAAGGATCTTGGCACCCCACAAAAGTCTGAAGTATTTGTCCAGACAAGGTCAAGACCCTTTCTTGAAGGCATCTAAATTCACAGGACCTTATGGGACAATGTAAGACAGCAGCTTGCTGACTGACAGATGGTACAGGACAAGAGTAGTCTTCCATCTGTCTTCCTCCCTCCAATCCCAATGTCAACTCAGCAAGCTGTGCACTGTCCACTTTTGTGAGGCTGGCCAGGGTGATTGCATGGTGTTGAGGACGTGTGCTAGCAGGGAGCAACCCTGCACTGACTCTGCACCTGGGAGCAAACCGGTGCAAAGGGATGGTCCTGTTCTTCTTTCCACCAGCTCCCTGCTGGGTAATGAGGCAGCTCCTTGTCTGGGTCCTTCTCACAAGCCGTTTGAGATGCAGGGAGCAGGTGGGTGGCTTCAGCACAGGTGGCTGGTGTCAGGCTTGAGGGAGGTGGCAGCACGGGCAGGGATGTGAGGCTGGGTGGGAGAATTGTGTTGCAGGATGGTGAGGTTGTATGAGCGGCTGTCATTCTCCTGGCATCTCCAGTGGACTTGACAGCTGTGCAAACACGGCAGGAGAACTTGCCCGAGAGGAAGTGACAGTGAGGAAATGGAAACCTCTGGAAGCATACCAGGGAGTGAAGCCTCATCATAATGTACCCCCAGGCCAGATCAGAATTACTTTAGTGCAATGATACATTATTTTTTTTTCCCCTCTGCTTTCTTTTTACGGAGGAGATGCTACAGATCTTGACTGGGATTGCTGGGTATGTAAAATGTCACGTTGCACGGCTGAAAGAGATGCTGGCCAAGGGAAATACGAGGCCTGCACAAAAGAACCAGCTTGTACGTGCATTTGCAGGATAGCAGAGCCTTGGCTTTCTGCATGCAGCGTTTTAGAGTTCTCTTAATTTTGCAAAAGGAGTCCAAGTCCTCTGGGGCTTCTGCTGGTTACCCACAATGTTCAGAAAGGAGTTTTCCCTACTCTCTCCTCCCGTGTTTATTAACATTTGGTACTAGGGGATGGTGTACAAGTGGTGTCCCTCAGGGGTCAGTACTGGGGTCTATCTTGTTTAATATCTTTACTGTTGACCTGATGAGGGGATTGAGTGTACCTTCAGTAAATTTGCAGATGACACCAAGTTGAGAGGTAGTGTTGATCTGCCTGAGAGTAGGAAGGCCCTTCAGAGGGATCTGGATAGGCTGGGTTGCTGGGCTGAGGTGAATGGGAAGAGGTTCAACAAGGCTAAGTGCTGGGTCCTGTACTTTGGCCACAGTAACCCCATGCAATGCTATAGGTTTGGAGCAGAGTGGCTAGAAGACTATGAAAAAGAAATGCACCTGGGAGTGTTGGTCAGTGCTTGGCTGAACGTGAACTGACAGTGTGCCCGAGGGGTCAAGAAAGCCAATGACATCCTGGCCTGAATCAGGAATAGTGTAGGCAGCAGGAGCAGGGAGGTGATTGTCCCCTGTACTCAGTTTTGGGTCACTCACTACAAGAAAGACATTGGGGCCCTGGACCATGTCCAGAGAAGGACAACAAAACTGCTGAGGAGTCTGGAGCACAAGTCTTATGAGGAACAGCTCAGAGAGCTGGGATTGTTTAGTCTGGAGAAGCAGAGGCTCAGGGGAGACCTCATCAGACTCTATAACTTCCTGAAGGGAGGTTGTGAAGAGGAGGGTTTTGGCCTCTTCTCACAGATAACTAATGATAGGACTCAAGGGAATGGCCACAAGTTGCACCAGGGGAGATTTAGATTAGATGTCAGGAAAACATTTTTCTCCCAGAGAGTGGTCAGGCACTGGAATGGCTTGCCCAGGGATGTGGTGGAGTCACTGCCCCTGGTGGTGTTCAAGAAGGGTCTGGACGAGGTGCTACAAGACATGATTTAGTAGCTTAGTTGGTAGTATTGGTGACAGGAGGATGGTTGGACTAGATGATCTTGTAGGTCCTTTCCAACCTTGTGTTTCTATGATTCTGTGCTGGTGTATTTTCACCAGGATCAGATTTACTTTGATGTAAAAGGGCAGGGTGTTACTCTCTCTTTTAATACAGTATGGATGCCATGGAGATATGTTAAACCATGTGGTGACTATTTATCTCTTCCCATTTTACCATACTGCCAAAATCCCAGTATCTGGTCTTGATTTTCACCTTCCCCTGGAAGAGAAGAGAAGGGAGAAAATAGCACACTGGACATGTGTGGTGGTGCCATAACTGTGATTAAAAAGTTTTTGAGGCTAGCAGGCATTCCTGGCTGGTGGGTCATGTCACGATTGGGGACTGACATTTGTCTGCAGTGGGGCTGTGATGACCAGATGCATTTCAGCTTTTTTCTTTTTCTTCTGCATCACAATCTAAATAAATCTTGGCAAGTGAAAGGTAGTTATGATCATTTATCACTTGATGAGCTTCAGCTTTGTCTCTGGCAGGTACTAATAGAGAAAACATTGTCATCCAAACTCAAGCAGCCTTCAGCTGGAGTTAAATTACAGCACTGCTGAAGAGTGACAGATTTGGGAGAAAAAATAATAACAGGTGGGCAGATTATTAAAATACAATGCAGACAGTACCTGGAGGGTAAATATAATCAGCTTTGAGATGGCAATGAAATCTGAGGTGTTTTGGAAGTGGAGAAGGCTGGTATGCATGTGTCTTCACAGTGTGGACCCCTGGTTACACAGCTGGAGAGCAGATATCTTTATTTTAGCAACTTGTTTTCCATCATACAGGAGTGTTCCTTGTACCTGATAACTCACAGACAGCCTGGATGACACTTATTTTGCCGTGTTTCACAGTAGGCTTCCCACAGCATCCCAGAAACATCTTGCTGCAAAAGCAAGTGCTTTGAGAGGCGTGGCAGAGGCCAGCTGAAAGCTGGCTCTGTGTTTCACATCTTGCCCTGGGTCTTGTGAACCACTACCTGGCTACAAGCACAAGCAATGCCAGTGTTGCCCACTGCTGATCCCAGAGGAACAGCCTTATGGCTTCTTTGGGTACAGGTGATTTCAGTCTTCTGCTCAGGTGTTCTTTCATCTCCACCTCACATGCAGGCTCCATCTCGCTCTCCTAGCCTCCTGCCCCATGTATCATGCAAGGTTTTTGCTCTGGCTGTCCTGCACGCTTTTAACTGTTTGTTCTACCATACATTTACTTCAAAAGGCTGTCTGGGGAAGACATATTCACACCAATAAAATTGATAAACCACCAGAGCGAGCATGATACAGTTTTAGTAACTGGCATAACAGTGTATTTGCTGACCTGGCACCAGGAGGGGAAAGGGAAAAGCTGGTGAATTAATTACAGTGTTGAAGCAGTCCTGAGGAGAGCCTGGCTTGTCTTGGATGTGGCTTAGTTACTTGGTTTGAGATAGATGTTCAAGCATTGTACACCTGAGGAGGTAACAAATGCACTAAGTTGAGAGCCAGGGTTACTCACGGCATGGGTCTGTGGTTGGTGCAAGTTGTTTTTAGACCCATGCTTGCAGCCCTCTGCCTGCCTGTCCATGACTTCCCACCACCTCCTCTGTCCTGGCATATGCAATTGCACCCCTGAGCTGACTCTTTAGATAGCTGCACAGTTTCTGAGGCTCACATGAAGGAAGTGGTGACAAGGTGTAGGCAAAGTTGGGACATCAGCAAAGCAGTGTTTTGGTCTGTTTTGATTCCTATTTCCAGCTTAAATCCCAGTTCTAGCTCTGCAACTGATCTGGGTGAAGGCAGGTCACCTCTCCAAGCCAGCCTCAATCTGGTCTCCTTAGCCCAGAAGTGCTGACTCCTTGAACAGCCACGGCATTTGGCATGCAGGGCTGCTTGTGAGCATCCTGGGGAAGGACAAAGGGCTGTTGTGGTCAGTATCCACAGATGCTTTCCGGTTGACTGCACCAGCCTGGTATTTCTGTTTTGCAAACCTGAAGCTATCCTTGGAGTGCTCCAGCCACACTGTGGTCCCCTGTCCCACTCATGGGGCTGGAGAAGGAGGATGAGTGCTCACCTTTCAGCACTGCCACTTTCTCTCTGGCACCTTGTGCTGGTCACCAGCTTGGGGAAAACAAATGGGAGGTTACTCTCTCTGATGCAGGATTGAATGAGGTGGCTTTAGTGTTTCCCAGGTTTTCTGAGAAATTTCAGAGAAATGAACACAGGGCAAGCAAGTCTTAAACCTGCTACCCATAGGAGGCTTGAAGGGTCAGGGGGCTAAGAATCAGGTGGTGCCAATTCAAAAAGAATGGCATTGTGTTGAAAACAATCTTCAGAGATTTCAAGTGTACCCTGAAGTAAGGGTGTCTCTTGTGAAAGGTGTATTCTCTCTAAAAGTAAAAAAATAATTATTCCTGTAGTGGAGTGGGTTTTTTAGCCCTCATGTTTATGAATCTTTGTTGCCAAAGGAAAAAGATTTGAATACATTTTTGAACACAAGTAGTCTCCTTAGGGATCATCTTATCTGTGATGTATGACTGATAACTTGGCCAGACAAAGGTTATTGCAGGAAATAGACTTGACCTTTTAAGCGTACAACAGAGATTTGCAGCAATAGTGAGCCCTGCGCTTTCTAAATGAATGTGTTAGCAGGCAGTGAAAGCAGAGGAGTGCATCTAATTAAAAATGTATGTCAAAGAAAATAGATGGAATAAAAAAGGGTAAACAAATATTAGAGAAGATAAACATATTGTCCCAACAGAAGTTAGAGCCAGCCAGCATGGGCAGGGAAGAGTCTTGCGTGGAACAAAAGCAGCCATTTTGAGAGCTGTGCTTAGCACTAGATTGCAAAGAAATACAAAAATAAAATGCAATTATGACTATACAGCTGGAGGACAAAGCTATTATGATGATGGTGCAGAGCCATCGGTAACTGTATGATGAGAAAATGCAAAAATCTTTCTGCCATCTGGTCAAGCCCAGTACTTACGTAGTTCTCACTGTTAATGGTCCTCACATCAAGTATGTATTGTGAAGCTGCACCCTTAGCAATATTTTAAGGCTGGATCTATAGCAATAGGACATATGATCAGACATGCAATCAAATGCACACAAATCTCTAAATTCCTCATCAGCTTTTTAAGAAAGCATTCTGCCTGGTAGACAGTTACAGCACTTTTTTTGCTTATCTGTACTTGTCAAAGCCTTTTTGGCTTCAAATAGCTTTGAACAGAGCCTTCCCTGGTTGCTGGTTTTGTTATGCCTCCTCTGTAAGATGAATGTAAATTATTGAGCAAGTATTGGCTTGCTATTACTCCTGTCAGACCTGTGGAGGGGTGTGGGGGGGATTAAGATAGGGAGCATGTAATCACCTGAGCTGGAATTTAGCCATGACACTGGGCTTATCACTTTTAATCTTATAAAAACAGGGCCACAGGATCTATAATGGCTAAAATGGTCTGGTCCTCAGCTTTACCTCTGGCCTGAGAGCCCACGTCCCTGAAAGCATGGATCTCCTGTGGGGGAGGCTGCTCTCCCAGCCTCACCGCAGCAGAGAGAACAACCTGCTGACAGCTCACCTTTGGTAGCATTTTATTTTGTTCCCATGAAGGTTTCCTTGCTTTGCTATAGGCTTTTGTGGGCTCAGGCTTAGTGAGTGCAGGAGTAGAGCCAGTGGGAGGCCTGGCTGTATTGGGCTGTTAAGGAAGGGTGGCTGCAGGTTTACAGGGGTGATTGCTTTTAACATCTCTTTTGGTGCCCCTCTGTTTAAGAAAGGCAGAAGGGAAACACAATGGCAGAGGTGACCAAGTGTGGGTTGGAATGAGGAAGCTCTGTGAACTTGGAACTGGGGTGACCCTTGCTGGTGTCTTAACAGCTTTGGGGCAGAGCGTGGTTTCAGAGCACGAGATTTTGGTTGCATTATCTTGGCGTCTCCTGGTGAGATGCCCGTTCACAGAGATATGATTCCCCAGCGTGGTCTGACCTCTGTGGGCTCCACTGAAAAGGGCTGAGGGTGTGCAGCAGCGGGATGCTTTAGGCTGTGCGAGTACTCTTGATTCAAAGTGATGGTTGCCCAGCACAAAAGACTACCTGGCATTAAACCCCATGGAAAATACCACTATTGGTTCAGCTGGCCCTGGGGAGGCTGTGGAAGGAGAGTGACTTAAGTCATGCATTCAATCCATGCCCTCAGCCTCAGCGGGTGCACCAGACCTCCCAGTATGATAGAGGCACAGCCACTCTGAAAGGGTCCACTGCCTTCCACTGCTGTGCCGGCATCTCTGCTGGCTGTGCACCAGGGACACAGGAGGAAGACGAGCTAACGGTTTTAGTTGACAAGGCTGTCTTAATACCTGTGCAGATCTATAGGCAGAGTTGCCTGAGGAAAGATGAAAAATTAATGGGGACATTTTCACCCTGACTGGCTCACATGCCATTTTAATCCTGTTGCCGACATGACGGGCGTTTCTGCCTGAGAAGAAGTGTTGAGTGAAATCCAAATCATTTGACAAGGAGTAAAAGCAGCTACTGATGGGGCCTGGGGCAATAAATGAGTTTGTAAACACTCTGCACTTTGAGGAAGGTCTATACATAGATTTTGTTTCTATGATGACTCGGGCCAAGGTCTAAGCACCTCTAAAGTGTGGACCATCTTCAGCAGAAGGCGGTCTCTGCTGCAAATGTGGGCAACAAGCACAGCACAGTGGGGAATCCTGTTTTATTCCAGATGATTAGGGGTTGGTCTGTGTGCAGAGTAGCACCTGTGTAATGGAAGGTATGATTTGCCATAGCATGCAAATCTTTTGTCAGTCCCTGTGGTTGAAACTTAGCACCTCAATATTTGGGTGATAGGCAGCATGCACAGTGACAGCTAATGTCAAGGGAAGTATCATAAAAGCAAGGGCTGCTGGATTTTAGACAGAAATGCTGAACAATGGGGAGCTCAAAACCTGGCATGAAATTGAGAATTAATTACTTCTGGGGAGAATGGCAGTGGGATGTGTAGTTGCAAGAAAGTTAGAGCAAGAATTGGGAAATGCAAGAGTATTCAAGGTTTGCCTAGGCCACACGGTCTGAGTTATAACATCGGCTTCCAGGGATCTTTACCTGGGAGCTGTGGGATGAGCAACCAGTGAGTGCACCCCAGGGTGCAGGACGAGAAAGGACATGCTGCTCTCCATGTAGTCCTCCAGCAGTCACTGTGTTATCACAACTCATTCTTTGTAAGCCAGGCAAAAGGACTCATCCTCTTTCCAGAGAGATCAAGCCTGAAATGTAAAAATAGTCCGATTTGGACTGGAGCTTAAACCTAAAGTGATTACATGACTTCTATTAAAGCAAAAAGCAAACAAAAAACTCCCTCTATTTTTCCTCCAGTGATTACATAACTCACATATCAGATGAATGGGCAGTCTTCAAAGCTATTGCCACAGGGAAGCACCTGTACAACTCGAACCCAGCAGCCCTATGCACTAGGGACCAGCGCTCTAGTGGAGGCTGAGCCTTGGAAGCACGGCCCTCACCCTGTGCATACCTTGCAGCTTTTGCCCCTTCTGCTTTGCAAGGGGCTGTGTGCCTTTCCCCAGCTGTATTAGGTGACCTTGTAACCTCTCCCTCAGTGTGGCACTTCTCATTGCACTGCTGTCTCCATGTTGCAGATTATAGAGCTGCTCTTTCGGGCACTTGGGCTTTGGCAGACCGCTGGCCAAGTGTTGTTGCCAGTGTTTGTGCAGCAGCATGGGCAGCAGGGAAGCTGTGTATTGTACTGGGAGAGGTATGAACAGCAGAAGATCCGGTCTGTGCACACAGTGCAACATAAATAGGCCTGAAGAGCCACATGGACAGTTGGTCTGAAATGGCAGACCGGGATTTCACTGCAAAAAGCTTCAGTGAAAACTTGCATCAATCAGAATCTGCTGGGGTCCTGCTATGGAGGTTTTCCACAGGACAGGGAAGTTTACTTACCCCATATGATGGTTTTCCTCAATCAACAGCAGTTGAGAGATGGCTGCATGTCATGGCTTGTGCTCTGGTAATTTCTCAGGTGCCTTTCTGCTCATTACATGTTATCAGTCAGTCTCTCAGCTGGAAGTTGCTGCTGGGTCTGTTACACATTTTTGCAAATGCTGAGGATGAAGGATATGATCTTTCATCTTTCTGATGTATTTCTTGAGGGCTTTGAATTTTTCCTGGCCTGAAATCCTGCTGGAAACCTGGCTTGTGCAAGGTCATCTCACAGTAGCAAAATGGATTGCAAATTTTCAAACTTAAGATCCTCCTGGCCACAGGCTGAGGGTCCAGCAGGTCCCTGTCTCTGAAAGGTGGTAAGATGGTGGTGGAGGAAGTGAATTATTTTCCATCAGTTTCCTTTGCCTGCTGTTCTAGAAGTGGAGTGTCGATGCATGGGACAGCATGGTAAAATGTGGTCTTTAAAGGCTGGTCTGGGGAAGATAGGCTTGTAGGAGATGATGGGCATGTCAGGAGTGTGTAGGTGAGGCATGGAGGTGTCATCTTGGTAGTGTTATGGGCAGGACCAGGAGAATACCTTGCCCAGACTGCTGAGTAGGTAGGGGTAATCTGCAGAAGTGGAATGTGTACTTGGGTTGTAGCCTGGGCCTCTAGCAAGGACTGAGCTCACATGCCAGGTCCAAAATGCATACCTATAAGCCAGGGCAGCAGCCACACAAGTGTGGGTGATAACTCAGAAGGGAAGGTATGCATCTGGGGGGAGCTAAGGAGCACCAGGCTCCCCTAAGCAGCTGGGCTACTGAGCCTGAGGCACTGAAATAGGAAGCTGAGTAGTCCAACTTGCAGCATTGCATGTCGGTGATGGTGAGAGCTCTTTGGTGATAGTGAGAGCTCTTTGCTCTTGGTTGCTGTCCCTTTATAGGGCTGCTTTTTTGCACTTCAACCTCTTGGAGTTGTATCCTCAGGCTGTTTGCACAAAGGGTATCAATATTTCGCTCCCAAGAAAGGGGTATGACTGTCCCCTGTTCAGGGAGAGGTCACAGTCAGAACTAGGTAGAAACAGGGACTTGCGCTCCTTTATGCGAGAACACCGGGCATCCTGCCTCCAGAAAAATAGCCAGAGCATGACACCTTGCCACCCCAACTTGTCTGCATGTCATAGGATAGACACAGGAGGGTGAAGCTTGCTTTGTCTGCCTTGGAGAGGGTTTTGAAGCAGCCTAAAATATGCAACTGTAAATTACTACAGAATTTCCTCCATACAGTTGTGTGCATGCATATATGTATGTGTTGATATGAGCATCTCATCTGTTTCTCATCTTCAGCCCTTCCAGCTGGGCTACTGCCCCAGTTTGTTGCTGAAGCTGGGTGATTATTCTCTGGTCAGAGTGGGTTGAAGATGGATTTTTTTTTTTATTTGGAGTAACTCCTTAACAACTACAGCACTTCTGCACACCTTTTCCGGGCCATGTTTTTTGCCTGGGTTTACCATCTTCTGTGAAGATGACATTTCCAGGCAAGATCTGTTACTATATGCTGCTTTGTGGTCTGTTTTGCCCCTCTTTATATTCTCTCAGATCAGTGCTCTTCTTCCTTCTTCCCCTCCCATTAGGCCATTACCTCATCTCTTCTCTGCTAGTGCCACTGCCATCCTTATCACCCTAGGTGCTGCCAGGCTCGTAGAATTTCATCATTACTGGCAAATCTCAGCCTCTGTTAGTTTTTCCACTTTCCTTTCAAGCATACCTCAGAGACACAGCTGGATGTTTGAGGATGTGTGTGTGTGGTGGGGTCCCAAATTCGCAGCAGGTTTTCTGCAATGAGCTGCAAAAGTCCTTTTCAGTGGTTGCTCTTGGAGGGGCGAGCAGACCAGTTAGTCCAGAGAGAGGTGACCTAAACCCAAAAACATAACTGCTGGTGTGGTTAATTCCTTAACCACTGAGCAATAATATCTACCAAGTGTATGAATATGGCAATTCTTAACTACCTCCAACATATTGCTGACATGTGAAGAGCCCACTTGTCTCATGCTCAGCTGTTACAGCCTCCTGACAGCTCCTCCACTTCAGAGCCTTCTTCTAAAGTCTCTGATAGTTACGGGGTGGAGGAATATAGGAAGGAGCTGAATTAAAGTGCATTTTATGTAAAATCAGTTAACATAGATACCACATGCGTGTGATTCACATTGCATTCAGTTTACTAAAAACTTGCGTATAGGTGACACAGCTGCTGCCCCTGCCAGCATGTCCATGTCTGGCTCTCAGTTGCTGCATCTGCCCAATCCAGTTTGGCACCTCTAAGCCATAAGATTGGTGAAGCTTTGAAGCTGTCTGGGGAGGGGGTGGGAGGATATCTGTGGAGAGTGGCTGGTACAACGTAGCCATAATCCTGCTTCCAGTAAACCCATCTAGGAAATGGACTGCGTTTCTCCAAAGTAAGGCAGTGCCAGCAAGCTAAGATACTCAGTTTAGGCACTAAAATTTCTTGTTCTTGAGGTATTGTAAAGAATTCTGCATTATTGATCATGGTATACGTAGGTATCGGTTTCTCTAGACAACTTGATTGCACCAGCAATTTGTACTGATTGCATTTATTGCCCTATTGCCATATTAGCAAAGGCTGCTTTTTTATCCCCTGAATAGCTCTACCTAAATGTATACCTTCTGTTCCAAATGATGCACGTCTCTGTGTCTCAGAGATGCACTGCACAAGCGACACCTTGGTTGTGCTGTTCCAGGTCACTGGCAGGCTTTTTCCTGCTCCTGTTACCCTGTATTTCTTCATCGCTCTGTTACACATGTGGAAGTGCCTTCCATTATGTTAGAACTGCACTGGCTGCTGGGTAGTGGAGCAGATCCATTGCTTTGCTGAATCTGTTGCATCACACACAAATTATATCTACAGTTACTTCATTATAGCTTTTCAGCTTTATAGGTTTGGGGTTTTTTACGGGTTGGTTTTGTTTTTTTTTCCCTTGTTCATGGTCCCATTGAGTTTCTGCAGCAGTGGTCTGTCCCATGGTAACATAGAGCAGCTGGATCAAAAGGGCTACAACCCCCAGTAAGCTCTGTCTCTCACAGAGCAGATGAAACACGGGATTTTGGTGTGAACCGTGACAGGGTGTAGTGCCATACTCTGAGCTTCCTGTGAAAAGGTGAAGCACCAAAGACCAGATCTGAGACTGAACTCCCCCAAGGCTCCAGCCCACCAAAGTGATCTCTTTACCAGCCCTCCCCAGTGTGTTAGGTCTGATCAGTCTCATCACCTCAGTAGTTCTGCTGCCTTGTACACTGTGCTCTACTCCTGCCTCTGCTGTGTTCATCACTGTGCTTGCACAGTGCCGCGAAAGATACACACAGGGTAGTCCTCTGACCTGTTCTCATGTGCCCTGCACTAGAAATGCCTCATCTGCTCAGGCAGAGGGTGGGTTTCTTCTTTTTCTTATGAAAGACTAAGTTTTCTGCACCACTCAGTTCAGTGGTGCAGAAAAATGGAGTCTGTGTTTTCTGTCTAGTGGCTGTTGCTGCTTTGTAGTTTTCTCTGAGATACATTTCTCCTCTGTGTCCTGCCCAGCCTCCCAATTCCTCCTGCTCCAAGTGGTGCACAACTGGAGGCTCTTGCCTGTGCTCCTACGTTTCTCTCATAGCTTCCCTCCCTGCTCCTTCTCGTGCTTGCATGCAGACCCGCTAGTTGCATGTTGTGGAGCTTCACCCAGTGTCTGGGGCAGGAAGCTTGAGGGCAGTAGCTCCTCATTTTCATGCCATACCTGTGTGAGAAACCTGGCTGTCTTCTGGGCTCCATCACATTCATCCACCAGCCCCAGGCTGCCGCCTTCTTGTCTTCCGTGAGCCCTGGACAGCTCTTCCCTCTGGGCAGTGGCTTCCAGGGTGCTATGCAGATACCCAGCCTCTGCGCTCACACGGATCTGGCAAAGCTTTTACATCCCTTTTCACTTTACCTGCGATGTGGCACCAATCTCACCCTTCGGGAGCTGTGTCCTAGGAGGAACACTGACTCTGCTGGTTGTGGGCCTGAGAGGAGAGCCTGTGGCAGGTCAATGCCAGCTGCCAGCAGGCAACATGTGCAAGCAGTGCCTGCCAGTGCTGCTGAAGGGCTCCTGGCTTGCATGGTGTAGTCAAGTCCTTATTTACTGTATCTTCTGAAACCTTTTGGGAAGGGCAGGATGAAATTTGTTGGGTTTGGCAGTGAGCTCTCAGCCCTTCCTTCTGCTCAGGCCAGGGGTGAATACACCAGGGGTGTATTTTTATCTCGACTTGGGTGCTGAATTCCATGTCTTTATTTGGCTTGCCATCTTCATGCCTCTGGTTGTACCTGGTTATATCCAGCCCTTAAGCATGTGTGCAGGGATTCTTGTGAGGGTGGTGGTCACCCCCTCCTTCTCCATCTGTTAGGAAGATTTGGGGATGGGGTGGGGAGAAGGACTCGGGCAACAGTTGTGCCTGGTGGATAAAGTTAATCCCTGGAGTCTTGAGCACCTCCTGTTTTGCTGGCCTGCCTAGTTTCCTGCCTCCAGCCCCTTCCTCAGTGGGGTAAGGTTACCAAAGATGCTGAGAGTGGGAGTGGTGGGGGGAGCATATCTATTCTGAGGAGCCGTGTTTGGTTACTGCTCTGATCCTGTGGCATGCCAGAGACTCTCGGGTATCGCTGGCAGGGAGCCCTGTGGTACCAGGGCAGGGGAGCAGGAACTGCAAGATGGAAGCAGGAGAGGATGGTCCAAGGACCTACAGGGCTGCATAAGCCATTTTTATACCCAGACGATTAAATGTGTCAGTTCAAGACCAGGAAGTAATGACGCTGAAAGAGCATACAGCAGTTCATCTGCTAACCTTAAATCATTCCTTCTCCTGAACTCCTCACTACTGTGCCTCCTTAGCAACGAGAGAGAGGATACAGATATGGGTTATACAGATACATATGGTATATGTGAGATGTACAGATATATGGTTATATATATATGGGGGGGGTTGTGTGAATAGCCATGGTGAAGTTACTTGTCTGGGGAAATGTGGGGTTTGTGACAGAGGGATGACCAAAGCCTCAGTCACAGATGGCCTGTTAGGTCTGCAACTTACCTGTTAGACAGTAACCCATATTGCAGAGGTTGCTTGTAGATACTCTGTATCGTTCTGAATATCTCTATAGATAACTATCAAGCATCATTCAGTTGCAAAGCCCTGTTCAACATACTTTATAAGCCTCCGATGTTCAGAAGCTCAGGTTGGAAATAGAGACAAAAGACTTCATGATGTCTGGGATGTGACATGAGGCAGAGATGTGGTAGGCAAGTGGGCTTGCTCTGATTTTTCTGCACTTGCTGGCAACATTTGGGTGATTGAGGACAGTGCTGCACATACATGTGTAGCTAACATCACTGTGCAGTGTGTGGGCATGCCTAGAAGGAGCTTGCTTACACTAGTTTGTGTCTTTACCTAGCAAGTACCTAGTGCTTGCCTCTTTAATAGACTGTAAAGAAAATGGTATTTCACCTGTTGGCAAAAAAAAAGAGAAAAGCTCTTTTGGGAACTTGGCTGCCTGCATGTTCCTGTCCTACATCTGCAATGCTCCTGCAACACTATGTTCTTCTGCTGACATCCCCAAGATCAAGCACCACAGCATTTTCAAAGAATCCCCACATCTTGAGGCACTCTGTGACCTGCCAAAGCTTCCCATGACCTCCCCTACCCCACAACTGGTAACACTTAGCTTCTTCCTGCATCACTTGTGACCTTTGTAAATATCTTCACTTTCTCCTCTCCTTATTTGCTTGACTAGGTACTGATCTGGCAAGCACTTGGCTGAGGGTTCTATGTGTGGTGATTGCCTGGCAGGCAAAACCAGGCAGCTGTCTGTTGAGTTGTTACACCAGCTTGTCACAACAGAAATTTACTCATCCTCTCAAAGTCACAAAACTTACAGGAACCTAAATCTTGGAGGTGTCTACAGCTCTTGTTAAATTTTCTGACCAGCAGGTTTGAAAACTGTGTGGGTGACAAATATATGACATACACCCACACAAACTCACAGTGTGATCTTAATAAATGACATAAGTGTTGTATATATAGACGGTAATCATAGCTTTTTTGGCTCAAAAGCAAGCCCACCTCTCTAATTTCATTACCAATTGAGTTTTGTAATTTTTCCTTCTGAATTTTCCATATAAACTCTCTTGGCCCTTTCTGAGCTTTTCTGTGGTGGATATTAAGTAGGCAGTTACACTTGGACTAGAGTCCCAGGTCTCAGTGCTGCTGTGGTCCTCTGGCTTAGAGAAGAACCTAGGCATCATGCCTGTATGTGGCTAGAGTCCTGATGGGCCAGTCCCCTGCCCATTTCCCAGACATATACCCTGTGTGTGGGTGTTCCGAAGTCCATGGCAAACTATCTGTGCCTGCTTGTCTTTGTTCCCTGCTTGGCACTGCGTGTGAAATTCCTGTCTGAGAAGGATGTAGGAGAGCTGTATGGGAAAGCATAGCACTGTTTCACGAATAAAAGGTTATTTACAAAACAACGGGGTTTGTTATAGCTACATGCAGACCTTCTACCAGATAGCGATGCCAGCATTCCTAAGAAATCAGCAAGCAGACAGGCTATTCACAGGCATAGTCAGCTGATTAATTTATTCACTGACAGTAATTCTTACGGACAAGCATTCTGGAAAACAGTATTTAGGAAATAAAATCAATAGTCCTTTTAAAAAATTCCAGAGCTATTAGGGAAGGGAAGTAAAGTTGCTTCAGACTTTTCATTATGTGATGCTTGATAAAGCGCAGAGGAATCATATTCTCTGTGTGAGCATTTTTGCATATATTGCTGCAGTAACCAGAACTAGTGCCTGCTGTCTTGCAGCTATTACTGATTATACTGCCTCAACTGATAGGTTCAGCTCTTAGAGCATCTCTGCCTACAGTCTATGGAAGTATCATATTTTTTCCTCCAGTTTTTTACCTATGTTTGTATCCTTACTATGAGCTTTTCTTCCTGCAGGGTTCTCCTCTGGTGTCCTCTGTTCTCTTAAACTTCTGTTGTTACTTTTGAAACTTTCCTACTTTTAGCCCCTTGTTCGTGGTTTTACCTTTCTGTATTCTTTCCCCCAAGTCCCCCACCAAGTTCTCCATCCAAACATAGTTTATTCAGCCTCAGTCACCAGTTTTGCCCATAGACACCTCCCTTGACAATTTCTTCTATTCATGGTGGGTTTTCTTTTCAGTCTTCATTGAGCTGCTCCCTTGCCCTCCTTTTTTTTTCATGTCTGTGCTACTGTTTCTTATACCAACTTGTTGTGCCCTGTTTAGCTTGTTTAAGACCTCCATGGAACGACCTCTTACTCTTAACTTTATCAAAGACTCCCTGGGGTCTCTAAGCACTACTGTAGTATAAATCCATATATAAAATTCATCATCTTGCTAGGGCACATTCCTGATGTCCTAACCTAGCAATTTCCTTGCTCTTTGTGCGTGGGCTTTTCAAATGCTGTGATAGAGAAGTATATTGTAGTCACTTAGCAACCAGAACTGGCTTTTGAAAGCAAAAAAATCTTGGTTTTGTTTTGTAATTTTGGTTTCTAGCACCTTAAAATTAACAATTGCGTGCTCAGGAAATCAATGAAGTGTTTGCAGGGTTGCAGAGTGAAGATACCCTGTCGTTTTATGTGCTTGCCTGTGTGCACGTGTGTGTGCATGCTTACTTGCTTTTGCTCTCTCTAGTTATAGATGGGACAGCATATCTTTTCTGCTCTCTTTGCATCTGATTTTCGGGAATGTTGTTGAACTCCACTTACGGTCAGTGAGAACTTTAGCGCTGAAAAATCTGGAAAAAGCAGTTCCTTTCCTGCAGATGCAGGCTGCCTCTGATGCATCCCCAGCTGTGAAAAATTCCAACTGCCCTTTATCAACAGCCAGCGCTTCCAGCTTTGTCCCTGGCAAATTCTGCAATGCAGCTCCGAGTGATCAATGCAAAAGTCTTTGGCATATGAAAACTAAAAGTGTGGGGACAGCACAAAACAAATTGAATTGCAAAATAAAAGAGCACAGGCAATTCTCCTGATTGCATTATTCAGCCTCACATTTATTTAATTAAACCCCGGCATTTTCTAATTAAAATGCAGCCCCTGCAGAATTTCCAGGTTGCCGCCTGCGAGGGTGGGGGAGGCGACGGGCAGGGCTGGCCCAAGAGGCCACCGGGGGACCTGGGCTGGGGGCTAGGGTGGCCCCCTCTTTCGGTGATGCTGAGGGCAGCGGGTGTGAGGGGGGACACACCCTGCCCGGAGGGGTGCCCCTGGCCCTGTCCCCGGGGTGGGAGGGACACGCATCCCGCTTTGAAGGCGGTGCACTGCCCTCTAATGCTACTGCCTGGTAGTGGAGGGAGGGGGGAAGCCCTCCGGAGGATGCCGGGCTGGTGGAAGCCCTGTGGGCGCTCTGTCGAGGCTTAAGGGAGAAAACGGGACGTTTTTGGGTCTCGCAGAGAGGAAGAGAAAGTAGGTTACTGTTCTGAGGGACGCCCCAAGCCCAGCCCTGATGCCAGACCAGTAGTTTTGCTTGTCCATTCCCTTAGTATACTGGTGCTGCGGCGGGGCAGAGTCTTTATAGAGGGGCTTCTGTGATGCAGGTGACTCGTGCTTTTCTTTTTGGAAGTAGCCTTCTCCCATATTTTGTGGTAAATGAGTTTCAGGCCAGAAATGTTGCCTCAGGGCTTTCTTTTTAGCTGTGACCTGTCTTAGGTGAGGCCATGGCTTGAGCTGCTGAAGAGACACCAGAGACACCACCACCCTTTGTCAGCATGCTTTTTTTCCTTTCTCTGTGCTCCAGAGAGGCATGTCCAAGCTGCAAACTACTGTTATGTTGGAGGTGTCCAAAATTACTGTACCTTGTAGGTCTTGAGGGGGGGAACGCTTCCATTGCTTGAGCCTGCAGTCTGGGCAGAGGAGGAAGACATGTTCCTTCTGCTTCCTAGAGATTAATGCCTGGAGGTACATTAATCTTTGCTTTCTTCAGGGTGGCATTGGGAAAGGTGGTTTGGTGGCCCTGACTGTGGAATCACCTTTTTAAATCAGAATTCCCCATAGGGAAATCAGTGGACCAGAAAGTGATGGTGTTTTAGATGCTGGCCTCTGGAAGTCAAGCTGCAGCACGGTGGAGGCTCAGCACAGCCATGATGCAGGCAACCAAAGAGCTGGAGGAAGGCTGTGGAGGTGTTGGCTGCTGCATCTCATGCATGGGGTGACCTCTCTATGGCCCAGGAAGGGAACTGGTGCAGGGCAGAGAGCTTACGCCTGATAATGGAGTTCACTGTTTTCCTGACCTGAGGGCAATTGGGTAGGAAGTTTGGCTGGGAATGGCTCATCATAAGACTGTCATCAGTTGGTTTAAGTCGATACCAATTACAAGGTTATTAATTAAAAAAATGTGACTGCTGTGAATAATGATTGTAACTCTTTATTTTCCAGGCAGTCACATTGCATACATCTAGTGTGAATTAGAGCTCTCTACACTGACTGCTAAAAGCTGTGCTCCCTTAAACGTGTCTTGTGTCATACTAACAGCTTTAAAAGTGTTAGGAATTGCTTATTTTCTTCAAAATTGGCTTTCTCCTGCCTTCAGGAATCTTCTCTGACTTGAACTTCTCCATTCATCTCCTGCTGTCTGAGAAAACATTAAAACTCTCTTAAATGCAGTCCATCATGAAAGGGTGAATGTTCAATCAGGCATGGAAACCCGCCTGATGTCATCTCTTGTTCCCAAGAAAGTTTTCTGGCATTCCACTGAATGTTCCCATGCTTTCATCTGTGGGAAAGTCACCCTCCTTTGTGGGCACTGAGATAGGAGATTGGTGCTCATATTATCACATGTGAGTTGTCCTCTGGGGTCAACCTCCTGACTGTGGTTGCTGTGTGTCCTGGAGGAGGGGGCTTGGGGCTGGCTGGTCTGCATGAGGACAGGAGGGCTAGCTCAAGCAATTACTGTGTTAGACTAATGCCTCTGATAGGTTTTCAGGGTGGCCTGTTTGCAGGGGTGGTAAAAGGGCTACCTGCATGCACCTACTGTGATTTGCCTCGTGAAGGATGACTTTAATCTGACAGTGCCTTATTTCTGTTCTGGACCTGAGGCACAAAAGCAAAGAGCTGCCTGGCTTTGGTTTATGGTTTACCAACCAAACTTAGAGCTCCAAAATAAATGTATTTTTGCCTCCTAACCTTCTGTCTCCCTACACCTCTCATGCAAGCTGAGCAGCCATACAATGCTGCTCAGCTGTGCCTAGAAGAAAGTGCTGTTTCCCCCTTGCTGACACACGACTTGATGGATTTGGGGGCATGAATCCTCCTCGGGGATGCACGTAGCCCTGGCTCCATCACTGCTGGGCAGGACAGATGTGAATCCACGTGCACTGGTGACGCAGGCAAACTGGATCTGGCCAGCTGCCGGGGCTTTGAATGTTCATTTTGGGGGACAAAAGGAGGACAGGAGAAGGGAAAACCTCCCCTCTGCCTGCTCCTGGTGCTGAGGTGTCTGGAGAGGGAGGGGAGCCTGTGAGCAGAGGAGGAGCTGAGGCAAGGCTGCTGCTTTGCCAGGAGGTCTTTTCCTCGTTTGGTGGCAGAGACATAATATTGTGTGGCCAGTGCACTGGAGCCCAGCTGGAGCTGTTTGTCCTTTTGCTGCATCCGATGGATTTGCGTGCGCCTCTGTGTGTGTTGCTTTGTTTTTCCACCCTGTGTTTTTTAGTAATAATCCCCTCCAAGGTTACAGAGATATCATTTGTCAGGCAAGCCGACAGAGCTCTCTCTTACTATGGGATTACATAAGAGAACACAGGCTTTATTACCATTTTAGGATGTATTAGCATTGTGGATTATTTCCATAGAGACTGAGCACAGCGGCAGCCTTCACTCTGGGCTCCCTCATCCTTCCACCCCCCTCTTGCCCCCCCCCTTCTTACTTTTTAAAAATATAATATTCATTAGCAAACAAACACGCTGCAAGTGTCCTGTGAAGGCTGGTCTGTGATCAACGGTGTATGTGGAGGGCTGACATGGTGCCGAGAGCGCATCGCAAACCTGCAGACAAAAGGGATTTTGAAAAGACGATGCTGAGCAGCAAGAAAGCAACCGTGTCTTGATTCCTGCTTGTCTTTGTGCCTTCTTGGATGGTTAGGGAAAGCCACTGCTCCTGCCTTGGTCATTCATTGCCTGTGGGATCATGGCAGGTCAGGCCAATGCTTTGTGTCTCAATTTAGCAGTCTGGAAAATGTGGGGTTTAATTATACTGGGGTATCCTGTCAGGCTGAGTACCTCCCAAGTATATGATTTATTCATGCCATCTTTTCTGTGACAAAGGCTGATCCTGAAACAGCTTTCTTGTGCTGGCTGGGAGTCTTTCAAGCTGTCAGTGGAGTAGGAAAGGAGTGTGGAGCATTGCTGTAAATAAGTGAAACTGTGCATTTCTTCCTTGGAAAAGCATCTTGCCATATATTCTGCATTTCTGACCTGTGGTGGGATCTCCACTGCAGATATACTAGAAGGGAATGTTTTAGGTTTTCCTCCTTTTGCTCAAAACTTGCAGAGAGCAGAGATGTTCTTCCTCAGCAGGTCTAGGTGATCACTGAACTGGGAAATCTGGAAACCGGTTTCCTCCTCTTGGCTGTGCCTCTGCTTCAGCACAAAAATATTGGCATTTCTCAGGGCCTGGCAGACATGCCATTGGAAATTTTTGGCCTTCATCTGTGCTGGGGGTGTCTGTTACACAAAGTGGTTCGTCACGAGTCTCAAGCTACATCGTGCAGAGCTGATAATGGAGTTGATAGACACGACTGCCAAGACAGATGCCAGTTCACCAGTCAGTGACTAGTCTCCAAGTTTGAAAGGGAGTCTTTTGTTTTACCTCTTGCCTGGTCTTTTCAGGGCTCACAAGTCATCCAATTAGTGTTTTTTCTCCTGATGCTACTCATGTGTTACCTGTAACATGAAAGTTGTACTAGATCCTGTGTAACTCCCAGCTTAGGGAACACCTGCAATGTTTGCACTGCAGTCAGATGTTACAACTATCCCCCAGGGCCAGTCTTACAAGACAGCAATCAGACAGCTAACTACATCCCAGATAGTGCCTGCTGTTCTGTTTCTTGAATGCTTCTGTTCAGACCTGTGCCCTGATGGGAGCTGCATGTGAAAGCCTCTCCTCCACCAGTGAAACGCACAGGCTCCAAGTACCAAATATATTCCAGTGGCAAAAGTGGCCTCTGCAGAAGACACTTTTTCCATGAAGAGCAAGATTGAACTAAAAAGTCACTGAGGATTCACAAGTAACTTGTTGAAGAAAGACAGGGAACTTGTGGTTGTTGAGGAAGGGGTGGGAATGCCTGCAGTGGGGACTCAGATGAGTTACTGTACATCTAAGTCACCTACCAGACTGTTGTCAGAAATCAGGCTTCAGATATTCTACTGCTCAAGAAGCTTTTTGTTCCTCTTTGAAAGAATGCTGAACCAGAGCACTGAGGAAGTAGCTGTGCTGTTGTGACCCCAGTAATTGCATCATTTCTGTGATTTACCAGCACAATACTTGATCATTAATAGCACTTGGGATGGTAAGCTGAAAACCTTGAGCTTTACCTGTAGGCTAATTGCACCCAAGCTTTTACATCTTTGCTGCCATTACAAAACATTATGTATATTTCTTGCCTGTGAAAATTGTCTTTGCTACTCTTCTCTTGACAAGTGGGTCCAAGAAAGGGGGAAAAAAAAACCCAGAATTTGTTAATTTCTCCTCTTTGTGACCTGCCTGGACTTACCACCCTTGTGTTCTCTCCTGTGTCAATCTCATGTTTTTTTCTCAACAAAAAGGCCTAGAAGTCTCAAAAGCCTCCAAGAGAGGTAAGTTTCTAGCTAAAGCCTTGTGGCTGTGTAGAGGATAAAATTCTTTGCTCAGAAATTTTGTATCTTTAAAGATTTTTTAGCTGAATTCTTCATCCAGTCCTAGGATACTGGTTGGCCAACAGAAAGTGCAATCTTTGCTTTCTGTAGGGGAGACCAAGGGTGATGTTTTTAGAAATTATCTCAGTCCTTAGACAAGTCCATTTACAGAAGTTCTGTGTAGTCAAAGATGTCTTATCTTAGCCATAGTGGGCTACTACAGCAGATTCTAGTGACACAAATGTGTTTGTGGGAAACAGTGTAAGAAAAAGCTGTTCAAGCTGGAATAAAAAGCCATATATAGTTAATAGTTTTCAGTAGTTCTATCTAAAATGTCAGCAGTATATATCCTTACTGCCTACCCTGTTTACTGCTGCTTGTGGAGTTAACATAGAAGGGATTCATGTGTGTCAGAACATGAAGCCATTGTTCCCAGTGGCTGGAAACCTTACCCAGAGATCTGACTTCCTCAACTGAAAGCTGGACAGCAAGGAAGAGCTTTCTTAGGTTAAGTTTGCTACAGTTCAAAAAAGACTTATCACTTGTTCTGGGCTATTTCTTATCAGCTCACTGAAATCATTAGGGAATCCTTTAAACATCAGATCCTAGACATACTGCTCTGCAGGGCTTAGGGCACGCACTTTTCCTCCTGGCAGCTACACCAGCGTCCATACGCTACAACACCTTGGTGTGTTTCTTGAAGATTTTGGGTAATTGCGGGTGGACTGCAAGTTTTTGTGCCTCAGACTGATAAGTGAATGAGCAAATTGGCAGGCTTGTGCAAGCAGTGGGGATGGCTGCATTTCTTATGCAAGTACACACAACATGAATTCTTCCAGGGGCCTCAGGGAAGGACATACATCTGAATGCTGGACCGTCTGTGGCCACGACTAGTATCTATTTATCACAGCTACTATGAAAGCAGAGTAGCAGATAAATAAAATGGAGAGGGATCTTCTTATTACCACAGCAGTTCTAGGAGTGCCTTCACCTCATACTTGCTCATTCATGTGGCAGAAATCAGTTTTCCTCACTGCTTAGCTGGATGGTATCTGCAAAACTGCAGGGAGATGAGCAGGCATCATTACTATCTCTTGTGGTCCTCAGACCCAACTTGAGCTAAGTTCTGACTGCAGATTCTCTAGTGCCCGCAGCTGCTGAAGATGCAGGAAGACACCCATCTCAGACCTTACTACCTTGTGTTATGCCTAAGGCATCTGCAAGCTTCAATGCAGTGGGAACACTGCAAAAATGTTTGTCAGTGATGGGGGATGACCATCTCCGGGAGGGAAGGGGTGCCTCTTGACCTCTCTCAGAACCTATCCTGTTCAGGATCCCTGTGCACACAAGCAGTGTGGGAGCCAAAGGTGTGACTATTCTTACTTCTCTGTGTTGTCTCTTGAGAAATCCCTCACCCAACTAAATGTGCATGAGGGCTTGAGGTACGTCAGACCTTCTGCACTGATGGCTGTTTCCAGTGTGGAAGTAACAAAGTAAAACTGACGTGTCCAAACTGCAAGCAACCTTGAACAGCATGTAGACTGTTCTTTTTATAAGTCATCAGACTATTCCTGTACAGGGCAGATGAAGCTCTAAAAAGACTATGGAAATAGCCTAATTTCTCTTTTTCTGTCCTCACAGTTTTACTGGTTGAAAAAAAAAACTAATTTGTTGAGGAACACCCAGTGATAAAACAGTCCTGTGGGTATTGTGTTGGTGTGAGCCCTGTGTGGCTCACGATATACTCTGCAATCTGGGAGAAGCCTTGTCCAACATGAAATTCCTTATCTACTTTCTCACTGCCAGTTGTGCATCAGTTTTGCACATCTGATCCAAAGGACTGTGGCCATGATACCAAACCTGCATTGTATTGAGACTCTGGTGTTTCAAAAAAATTGTCTCTGTTAGACATCTGTCCTTATTTAATGAAGGATTTGAGCATTATGTATATGGTGTATTTATACTCGCCATAGCTTGCAGAGTTGCTTTGTTGTCAAAAGTATTTGTGCGTCAGTCTGTGAAATGACGGTAATTACTCACCTCCTGGCAAATTATATGGTATTTGGTCATCTGAATTTTCCTCTGCATGGGCTTGCCTCTTTGTCGAGATCCTCAGAGAACTGTGACTGAGTCTGATCCCTTGAGTAGGCAGAATGACTGCTCTTCCAAGTGACTTCCAGGATCACATATATTGCTTGTAGCACAGAAAGGATGATCCAGAAGCTGAGCCTTCAATCTCAGAAAAGCACTCCAATTTCACAGCTGTCCTCCTTTGCCAGGTACACTGACACCAACATTTCCATTTGTGGAACCCAGTTTGTCTTACAGCAAGGAGAAAAACACCCTTTGACATATAAATTGGGCACTTTTAATGGAGAGCAGCACAGGAGGAGTCATTATTAATAATTATTTGCATAACAATAGCCTTTCTTCCATAGATCTTGCATAGCTGGGCAAACATGAATTAATTCAACCTTAAACTACCCACATGGGAGGACGCAAAGTATCATTATCCACATGAACGGTTTCTCTGCATGATTTTACTAATTATAGTATAGCACTTAGGTGTTGTTATACGTGCTATATAAGATGGTAAATAACATTTACAAAGAGGAACAAAAGGTGTTTCTTACCCAATCAGACTCTCTTTCCAGCACTCATACTATACTGTGTCCAGCAACGGGGAGAATTATTCCAGCAGAAAGTGGAGGAAATGGGCCATCAACAAGCAGCATGGCCAGAGCTATAAATAGGTGAAATGCCTTGCCTAAACCCCACAGATGTGGACCTGTCAAAGCACTGGATCAAGACAGTAACTCAAGTTGCACATTCTCCACCATACCAGAACAGGTTTCACCTTTCTCCATTGCTTGGAGGAATCCTATTCCTGATCTTAGCAAGGCTGTGTAATGCAACCATCTGGAAAAGTCTGAGCTGTTCCAGTAGCACTGCCTTAAGATATTACGGGGCTGGTCCAACAAGGTGTGGGAGCATCTTCTGCTTCATGATGCTTTGAGCATTAGGGAAACAGCTACTGCCTCAAAGTCCTGGGGAAAGGGCACTGAAATATTTCCAGCCACCTGGGTACACCTCCTTCCTGGGATCTGAGACTTCCAACAAGGCCTTTGCCATCCTTTTCCCCCCGCTAAGCTCATGGAAAAGAGCTGGCTCTAGGTTTTCCTGAGGACAGCCCAGCAAATGGACATGGCGGTGTCTGAAATAAATATAGTTTTGGAGGAGAGTTCATTTCCCCTGAATTAATGCAGCCTGACACAGAGCGCAGGAGCATGTGCCATCTGGTCAGATCTGCCTTGATTTTGTGAACAAGGGGGAGGGTAACCGATACTTTTATGAACTGCTGTTGCTGCACAGGCGAAAACAGTAATCCCCTAGGTACTGAAAATGCGAGATGCTAATCTGAAATTAAAATGGGTAAACGCACACAGGCCCAGTAAGGTTGTGAAGGTCAAAACCTTGTTCTCCAAGGAAATGAACCTTTTTATCTTGAGAAGCCCTGGGTACAGCCATGTAGTACATCAATTTAATGGGAGGCGGTGGGGTAGCATGCTGCTCTTTTATTTCAGAGCCAAGCTTGTTCCCTCTATGTGTTGCGTGTAATTTCCTTCTTTCATCCCACGATGTATGTGTGTTCTTTGCAGAGGTTTCACTCCTATGTTACCCATCCATGCCCCCTGCCCTACCCTGGGCACTGTTTTGCCATTGCCTTCTGATGCTGCTGTATAAATTGGGCCGGAGGGTGCTCATTGCACTCCTCCTCAGCTAGAGAGCAGGCATCTAATTCTGTTCTCGCCTGTAGTCCTGCCAAGCATATAATGAAATGGCCAAATTCTGATGATTCTCCCCATGAAGGAGTAAGAAACCATTCAGCAGTATGTTGTAAGGCAAGCTGTGATGGTGGGGAACATGGAGAAGATTCTCATTTCTTTTCTCCCACTGTCCGTGAGAGCAAGGCCTGTGTGTTTGCAAGCAGTGGGCGAGGATTCTGCACAAGCTGCCGGAGAGTTCAAGACAGCCACGTGTGCCCCATGACCATGGCTAGGAAGTCATAGTTGGCCGTGACTTTGGTACAGGACAGGCTCTTAAGGCCATCCGTGCTGGCCTTAATTTAGCAGATAATGGCTGAGTAACCCAGAGGCATGTGTAAGGCAGGAACAGAAAGTGTTTGCCTTGTTTTCCTAACAAAATTGCTCTTTGGCTGAGTGCCTTCCAGATTTTCAGCCATCGTCTTGTATCACAAAATAGCAACGAGGGCTCTGAAGCTTCTCTGCACATCAGGCGAGGCAGGCCTGCAGTGCCACCAACAGCAAAGGGGAGAGCAGAGGGGTGGTAAAGAGCTACTTTCATATGCTGCAAAGCAGCGGGGGACTCCTTCGGGGTGTTGGGTGCGTTGCAGGTAATAAGGAGTAACTTCCTTTTATGTCCCTGAGGTTTGTAGTGCCCATGCAGCTCAGAAATAAAACCTGTGATCCTTGTGATCCTTTCATGTACGCTTGGGGTGAAACAGAGTCGTAGGTTTACAGACCATAACAAAATCGGGGTGCGCAGACAACAGATGTGACCATTGCATTTCTTCTAGGAGTGTTTGCACACACGCACACCTGAAGCCTCTGTCACCTGGGAATTCCCTTCCCCCAAACACAGCCCTGTACCTCCCAGCTAACAGAGTCATTTGCCTGCTGCAATTAGGTCTTATCTTACTGTTGGGGGCTTAGCCCCTCAGCGGGCAGTGGCCGAGCATGTACCACTTGGTGTCCAGGTGAGCAGTGATTCACAGGGAGGTGAGGACTGTGGGAAGGACAAAAATCGGGAGACGTGTTTTCTGTGTGTTAGTTTAGGAGTATACTGCAGCTTTTCTGGTCAGGAAAGATGCATGCAGAGAGGATGTTTCCCTGTGGTAGCTTGGTTGTCCTTTTCCCCTGATCGAAAGCGGGAGCAGTACCTTGACTCATGCTTCCCATTCTCAGATGGAGTAAAACTTGTTTGGGTTTTTAGGGGAGGCACATTACAGTGCTTGGGTGAAAGTTGCTATAAAAAAAGGGTGAAGGTTTATCTGGCCAGCAAAGCCAAGATAAAAAGTCAAGGTTTAGGTTTAATTTGTGACAGCGAGATTCTGGCTCAGAGATTTTCATCAGTTTAGGGAGCGTTGAGCTCTGATCATCCATGCAAGGCACAAATTTCTATAAAGGTACTGTATTTGTTCTCCCATGGCCTTCCTTATCCTTTCTGCTGGAAAGGATATATCTCCAAATCCAGGGAACTTTAAATACCTCTTCTCTTTCACCTTTTTATGCCCAACTTTTTTTTTTTTTTGTTTCTGGACTGGAATGCTCAATAAAAACAAGCAAAGGTCTTTTATTTATGTTTGGCTAGGAGCTGACCAGATGCCCCGGCCTGTGAAATAATCACCATCTGTTGATTGTAATCGCAAGGCAAAAGCCAAAAGCCTGGAAGGTTTTTTCAGTGATGTATTCAAAGAACTGCAGCTTGACTTTTCTGAATAAAACCAGAAGCTTCTGCTTTGGGTCAGGCCACTTTTTTTAATATCTCCCCACATGCTGAGTGCCTATGAATAGCTCTGCTACTCATTCTCTCCTTATTGGAAGCAGTTTGACTTTGCACTTTCTTTTTTTTTTTTTTTTTCATTGCTATCTGAGAGTGTGGCACCATTGCTGTTCCCTGCTCCATCCATCCTCTGCAGCCCAGCGCTTCAGTGGACTGGTTTGAGGTCCGGTATGCAGTGAGTTTTCTCTCCTTCTTTCTGTCTCCCTGACATCTTGCCATCCTCACATCAGTCAAAGATGTCTCTGGGGGAGAAGGACAATGGCAAATACTGCAGGTGTAGTGAAAATCAATAATTCATTTAATCATAAATTAATAAATGATGATGCTGCTTGGGGAGAAGGGGAGGAAAAGAAAGAACATTAATAGAGTGGTTTCCAGATCAATTCCACAGCTCTGAGAGACTGAAGAATGGCTCCAGAGGACCTGAACTTGATAATTGTCAAGGTCTGTAGGATTCCCTCACTACTGTCCTTGCTGCTTCTTGGGTTTAAATCAGTGATACAGCTGTTATCTGCTCCCCTCTCCTGTGGAACTTGGAAGCTGCAGAACTTTGGTATTTGCAGAATGCAGAGCAAAATGCCTCTGGGTGGGGCAAGTGAGCTATTTAGAAATTTTTATGCTTGCTGGATAAAAGCGTTGCAGTTCTTGAAGTGCTTCTTCCAGATACTAAAAGGAAGGCTAGGTCTCCAGTCCTAGCCCTCAAACAGCTGAACTTACTTATCCGGGACTATGGGGTGCAACTGAATACTGTTGCCACTGAGTGACCTGGGAACGTTTAACACTGTGCTGCGTCTGGCCCTGCACAAAATACATGGTGGGGAATGCATATAAGCATCCCATCTGCTTGAGACTACAGCATATGAAGGCAGGGCAAGCCAGGATTTAGCTGTCAGAAAATGAGGAATGAATATAATAAGGACATTAAGTGTTTTAACCTCCAGAAGACACCTCTCCGACAAGAGATGCCGATTTATTTCAGTACATGGACAAAGACTCTGAAAGCCTCTGTCATTGCACTCCTTCATCCTGTGGTAAGGGGCGTGATGGGTGGCCAGATTTGTCACATGAGTTACCACCAAGCAGCGATGCTTTCCTGTACTTTTCTTTCCAGCGTGCTCTGTCCTCCCCTGTGCCTGCAGAGGTGCAGACCTTTTGCAGCAGCTTAGATGAAGGCCCTCGGGGCTGCTGAGCACTATTACTGTTGTTTTCTCCTTCATTGGCTCTTAAGTAACAGACATGGACATCTCCTGACTTGGGGATTGGAGTTGTCTTTTTGAAAATAGGTAGGACCCTGAGGATGTTTCTCCCTGGATTTAGCGCTCTGTGGTCCCACCTGCAGTTTAGGCTGACTTCACGGATTTCATGGAGAGATAAAAATGTTAATTTTCGTCATTGTCCAGCAGAAGAGGTCAGGTCTGTTTATGCAGCATGGTAGCACTTAGATAAATTGACAAATTGTGCCCCTCTTCCAGGTCTTCTTGTGGCCAGCAGGCATCTGGAAACATGACCTCCCTAGGGACAGTAGGTCTTTCTTACGTATTTATATGTCATGGTATTAATAATGGTAATGAATTATAGAATTAGAGCCTTAGTATCTCTTTTACATAACTAGGCATGTTGCTAATGGGCATAAGATTAGCCAGAGCTGCTGAAACAGCCAGCAATGCTGTTTTGCCTCAGCACTGGCTTGAATTCTGCCCAGTGCTCGTATGCTGGGTGAAGTGTCTGCTTTTCCTAAAGGGAAGGAACAAATCAATGCAACCAAAAGTGATTGCTGGATCTTGGGACCTGAGATCTCAGACAGTGCAAAGACTGGGAAAGAAGGAAAGAATCTCCAAAATCCTCTCTCTGAACGTGCTCGCTGTGTCTGTTTTTGGTGCCCCTTCTTTCCATCTTGTTGAGTTACTTCTAATTTTCACTGATGCAGAAGCAGAACCAAGCCAACTTATTTCCTGATTTAAGGTCAATTCTTCTTTTTCTTTTTTTTTTCTTTTCTTTCTTATTTGATCTTATAACTCCTAGTTATTATGTCCTCCCACTCTGCAATATTCACACATATTAAGTATATTTTACAATTTGCTTCCTTGGGTTATTCCTTAATAAACTGTATACATTTAACCCCTCTTAGTCCTCTATAAATTCTTCCAGGTCTGCTTATCAATCATCTCTGATTTTTTTTTCTAGTTTGCTGCTTGTTTATTGCTGATAAGGAAAAACTGATGAATGAACAAAATTGAATCCTTGGTCTGGCTGCATTGAAATGGTGCAGAAACTCTTTCTCCCTTCCTTTTCCATGGTGGGGTGCCCCTCTGCTCTGCACCCAAAATTGCAAGAACCCGTTTTGTTAATATAGCACATCAAGATTTTTCATTTGCTATTTTCTGTAACCTCAAGTCTCAGAGAACAAAATAGCTTCTGTTTTTTCTCCCTCCTGCTGAGTATCTATCTTTTGGATTATTGCTCTCCAGGGACATTACCTGCATTTTTCTATTTTGTTGGGTTCAGCTTGTGGCTTTGATGAGTCTAGATTCAATCATGCCCTGTCCTGCTCATGCTACTCTCTGCTTTAACTTTCAGACCATTGCCCACACATGCTTAATTTTAAGGAGCTCTGTGTTCATCGAGTGCCTGTTTCTTTGTCTTCCATTATACTTGCAATTTCTCTGTAGGGCGTCAGCGACATATTTCATGGACAGTTAGTGTTGGTTCCCCGTGACACTGGTTTAATAAGACTGACATGGATGCAAACCCTTTGGCACATCATTTGTCATTTCCCTGTACAACAAAGCATATTTTCTTTTGGTACCTTTGGCCCGTTTTCTGGTCTGTGTGCATGCTCTTGGTTCTGGTCAAACTGTCGCAGTGGGGCAATGTCAAATCCTTCAAATTCCCTTTTCCTTTTGTGCACATGTCTTAAAAAGCAAAATGTTTTCACTTCTGTATTGCATGTGGTTTTATTCTTTAGATTCTTAATGACCCTTCATATTTGTTTCATTATTTCACTAAGGATAGATATCGACTTGGAATTAAACAATGCCAGCTCTATTCCTTATTGAAAATCTTTATTATGTTTGCTTTTTGGTTGGTTTTGTGGAGCCTCCCTAGCTCAATGTAAATTGTCAGATTATTTGTCACTGGGATAATACGTTTGTCAATGCGTTGCCATAACAAATTAGGCTCCTGATCCTGCATACATTTACGTAGGTGCTTATATGTATAGATTGCTTAACTTTCAGCCCTGTATTAATCCTGTTGAAAGTGAAAAATACTTTTTAAGAATGTCTCTGTGTTTTCTGGATTAAGTTCTAAAATGTCACTTGCTTTATTTGGTTTGTGGATGTATCATTCTTCAAGTTCTTTATGCTTCTGCTTTTTTTAAACTTGCTTTTTTTTACCTCCTTTCTAGTCTGAACTTCCTGTCGTTATTCTTCTGGCTAAGGACAGATTTAAAAAAGCTGCTCAGCCATTTCTAAACCATTAATTTCATCCTCATCCTCATTTATTAATGAACCTACCTTCTTTCTGGTGTGTGTTCTCCTCCTGATGAATTTGTAAATCCCTTCTTATTCCCTTCAGTGCCTTAGGCAACATAAATTCATTTGCTTTTTCCCCCTTACCCTTATCTTTTCTCTACAGCCTTAACCAACTATGTATATTCTTGTTTAGTCACAATCTCCACTTCCATTTGCAGCGCAGGACTTTTCTTGTGATTTTCTGAATGAAAAGGCATCAATAGGAAAACACCGTGCTGTATAGTGCAATAAGATCTGAAGTATTGCATTTAAAAGTTGTGTGTGGTGGAATCTTCTCAGGGAGAATTCATGTTAGGAACAGTCACTGTATGGCAAAGCCAGCATTTTAGTTTCAGCGTATCTTTGGCTTAGTTTTTAAAGCTCTCATCGTGATCTGAGTAGGGCAAAACGGGAATGAGCAAAAGGGAATTCCTCTTGTTTCTGAGTGGTTTCATTATCTCTGCTGTTCATTGGGAGAGCTGCTCTCATTCTCTGGTAGAAAATATAGAAAAAACCCTCCTTTTTTAAGGGGAGCTCTTCTAAACCAAGGAGTGTGGTGATGGTCTGTGGAGGTCTCAGCTACTTGTTGCTCAGGTGAATGCAGAGCACCAGGAAGAAACCTGGACAAAAAAAAAAGGGCAGCCATAAGAGTGGAGAAGGGATAGGAGGTCTTTCTGCCTTCCCAGGCTCCCTTTCAAGACAGGTTGTCAATACTTCAATGCTTGAAGGCAGGCATGGTCTTTGAGCTCCCCCAGCATGTTAGGCAGGCAGAAAAGTCCCATGACCACCATGGCTGTTGCTAGCAGAGATGGCAAACCTGCCCTTGGGGAGCAAGGCTGGCTGGCAGAGTGGCTGCTTCACAAGGTCCGGAAACAAATATACTTGGAGGTTAAATTCAGAGACTCATTAGAGAACCCCTATTCATCCAAGGCTGATCTTGTGACCTGGAAAAATGCCTGTAACTCAGCTCATGTGAATGGGACTGTTCATTGACCTGCCCTCTGACTTCAGAGAAATCTCTCCTCTGTTCAGTTTCCCCGTCTATAAAGTCAGGACAGTGATACAGGGTTGTAGGTGTTTAGCCAACTACTGACTATGAAATGCTTCAAGAACCTAGGTTCAAACAACCTTTCTTTCTTGTAGTGAGTCGTTGGCATATTTTTGGTGGAGTAGGGCAGAAAGAAGTGGATTGTATTTAGTGGCTCCCACCACCTCTTTTGGGGATGCTCTCACCTTTCTCTTTTCCTCCCTGTGTGGGTGCTATGGAGAGCAGCTACTGATAAGCAAACGTAATGAGATCACAAGTTTTTATGTGCCACTAGGACTAGAATAGTACCTATTCATTGCTTTTTCATTTCCCCCTGTCACTATGGGCACCTTTCTACACTTCCTGAAGATGGACAATTCAGGAGTCGTGCCAAGTCCTCAGAAGGTGAAAGAGAGCATAAAATATGCTTTAAAATAAAAGCTACCTCCATAAACAGGTACTTTTCCCTTTCTCCTGACCCCCATAGCGTTGTGCCACATGAGGATAAGGAGTTTGCCAGGGCTCTGGTCAGTACGTTCAGTGTTTGCTCAGAGGAAATGCCTTTTTGTTTACATGGGCGAGAGAGAAGCTTAGAGAAGAAACCTGGCACAGAGCAGTTGGGATTCGGTTAATCTGCTTAGAAATACATTAATCAGAGGATCAGATGCTGTCAACAATACTCGTTCCCCCTCACTCTCTTCTCTCAGTACCTTCCACATCACCACTCCCACTGGGTCCCACTCCACTACCCTCCTCCCTGTGTCCTTCCTCTCCCCTGCTGTGAAAGTCAGGGAGTAATGAAGGACAAGGAGATTAAAGCAAAATTAACAAATAAAATATAAATCCTAGATCTAAATGAAAATTAAAAATGGATCTTCAGCTGTTTATTTGTTTCCCTAAAAATAGCCTTGTACCCCAGCCAAACTATATGTAGCCAGGATTTCCATGGAAAATTCTGGAGAAAATACGCAGGTCCCAAAAGATGAGCAAATAGCTGATTTAGTGGCTGCTGCTCTTCCCTACCCTGGCTCCATCCATTTCCCCCACCTCCACTGAAGCCTGCAGGAAAAGCTGTGGAGCCACACTGAGACGTGGCATTATTTGAGCTTTATGACAGTGACTGCAGAAAAGGACTACTCCAAACTGCCAGCTCTCAGTTGCCTTCAGCAGGAATTCTGGGTACTTAGCTTCTGGCTAGCGTCTCTTTCCTAAAGTTGGGCATCTGTAACCCTCAGCAGTCACAATTTAGTGAATGCTCTGATTAAAACTGGATCCAAGCAGTTTAGCTTCTCTTCTGTGCTGTTGGGATAATAATATGCACGAGGACATTACCTCTGAAAGAAAGTGTCACTGTTAGTGGCATATTCCTCAACATCTTGTTGTTTTCCTGCCTGGTGAATTGGAAAGGGAGCTCAAAGATGGCATCCTGTGGCTACATGGAACTGAGTTTGAGGCCAAGTTTGCTGTTCTCTGAGCTCTGTTGTTATAGAATAACTGTTGTCTAAACAGTATTTGTTCTACATACACTGTCTTCTTTTAATGTTTTTGTTTTATTAATTTTTCAAGAAAAGCACAAGAAGAAAAAGCATTGCAGTGAACAAGATAACAGCACCAACTGGGGGATAAAGAAGTAGATAGCTACTGCTATCTACTCTTAATGTTTGCTTTGCATGGTAGTGTTTTACATTCCTGGCATTTGTTCTCAGATGTGCAACACTCCTTTCCACTCTCTGTATGAAGGTATAATCATAGGCAATGAAGGATATGTGGTGGGACTTACTTAATCTCAAGGGAAACCTTTAACTTCATGGATCTCCTAACCTTTGAGCCATTGTTTTAACAGCATTACAGTTGCATTAATTTTGAAGATTTTGCAATCCCATGTTAATCCAAATTCCATTGAAGTCAGTATACAGACACCCATTGTCTTAAGCCGGGGTTGGTTCAGGTCATTACTCTTCAAATTGTGCTGAGGAAAGGATGGGGATGAAGAGGAGGATGCAGTGCAGTATCGGAGCTCAGCTTCTCTTTGTGCTTTCATGGGTGAATTACAGGCTGGCTAAGAAAGAAATAGAGGTGGGTAAATGGTTTTACAGGAGGAATCTTTTTTTTGTGAGGGAACAGGAGTCATAAGGGAAGTACAAGGCTGCTCGCTAAGGGTGCTTGCCCCACATGAGAAAAACAAAGAGCTTTGGCCAGAGACTTAGTGCATCATCCCTTCCACAGGAAGGTCCTGCTGAACCACTGCACTGAAGGAAAAGTGAAAACCCACCTCTGGTTCTCTTCAATCTGCTTTAGAGGAAACTCCAGAGGAAAAAGTAGCACTCCCCAAATGAACTCAGCTATTTAAAGACATGTGGATGCCTTTAACATCAGTGTGCCCCATCTCTGCTTGGCATGCCTCCCGTATTTCCCCAGCCACTGTGGTGAGCTGTGACCCAGCTGCCAGGTGTCTAAGTGTGACTGCCTAGGTGGGCAGTAGTGCCTGCTGGACTGTACCCTGTGAGTCCTTCACAGACCTCCTTTTGCTAACAAATTTGTGGTGCTGATCTTGTGGCCCATACTATAGCGTGAAGCCTGGATGCTCTGGGCAACAGCTTCAAAAGGCCTGGACTTATTGGTCCTGCAACCAACAAGTGATCATAGGACTTTCCAGGAGGCCGTGTCCAGACATTGTGCCAGCAGTGCAGAAACGCTGAGTTAGCAAGTTCACAAATTCCTGTATCTTGGCTTCCTCCCAGCAAGTGAGAGGTAGGGAACCAGTAAACCTCACAGAGACACATGCTTTTGAGAGCAGTCCCATATAGATGAACTGCTGACCAGTTCCTGACTAGGAGCTGGGGTTCTGATACCTTCTGGATGAGTTATAGCACTGACTTCATGCATTTAGGTCTGCCTGGGTAAAGAGTGTGATGGCATTGCTGCATCTGCGCCATTCAGAGTGAGTAGGAGTCTGAGGGAGGATCTGGTAGCATAGGTCTTGCTGTGAGCTGCTGTCTCAAAAATGCACAATATTCTTTTCACCATGTTGTCTCTGCTGGGTTTAGCATGCTAGCTGGATTAAACCTAATATAGACACATGTAATCATGATGTCTCTGAATTTTCCTTTAGCTGAAGACAAATATTTGTGGTTTTGGACCTAGCCTGTACCTCAAAAATGTTGTGTGGAGCTCATCTGGGTTTCTCCTTCAGTTATATGTGTTGATGAAAAATGGCTGCTTTTTCTTTTTTTAATCAAAGACTGTTTTTCACAGAATCCCATCATATTCTTAATTTCCTTTTTTTTCTATGGAAAATGATCAGGGTAAAAGGAGGAAGTGGGACAGGGGTTTTTTAATTTTTTTGTGACACAGCTTTCAGTTTTCAATGAGAAGAAAAGTCAGGGAAAAGAGGACTGAAAGGAAGTCGAAGGAGGAAAGGAAACTCTTTTTGTTACTTTTTGATCCAAGTTTGGTGCTGGAAACCCCTTATCTACCTTCTTTATTCTCCCCTTCATCTCTTTAATTCTTGTGTTCCTTTCTCATAGTTTCCCTCGTCCCGGGCAGTCACTTTCCCAAGAACATAAATAGCCACAAGGGCTGACATTTGCTTGGAAGGCTGGAAAGGAAACTTGCAGGAAAACACAGTGACTCAGGTAGAAATGTGACTTGGTATCAGCCCTGCAAGCTAAGGTGATGACCTCTTTTTCAGCACTGAACCTAGTCACCAGTCCGGCAAGCTACTGGGCGTAGAACTGGTGGATGGGCTTTGTGCTAGTGTCAGCCTGATAAGCCAAAGCCAGAGAGAGCATCGCCCCCCTGCTGCTCATACCTTCATGTAAGTGGGCAAGCTCGAGCATGCAGAGCTGACCCAACTCTCCTAGATAAAGCAGGAGATTTTCCCCTGTCTTTTCCTTACTGCATGTGGAGGAAGGTGGACTTCTATCAGGTCTGTGGACTTGAGAAATGAGAGAATTTAGATGGGAATGGTGCCAGGCAGGGAGATTTAAGACCTCTTGTCATGCTCCAGTGCTCCCAGCAGGAGGTTTCTTAGCCAGGTTTGTTCTCTGTCCGAGATCAGTCTCTGCTTTTTCCATTCTCTTACTAGCAGTGGGTTGAAATATCAATTACAGCAGATATTCAGAGAAAGATGTTGAAGGAGGTATCTTTTCCCATATACCTTTTCCCTGGAGTATCATGAGGAGAGGGATGAAGGAAGAGTTGCTTGCCGCTAAACTACTTCCATGGCCAGGGTGTTGCCATTGTCTTCCTCGCTCATAGTTAAGACCTAAAATGTCAGATTTTGAGCCTGAAGTGCTCCATCTCTGGCCTCAGCGTTGTATGTTGGTGTGGATGATGGGCAGTGGGTTATTGGACTGAAAAGGAGGGTTGGAAGTACCAAGGAGATTGCCCCTCCCAGCATGGCTATGCACAACACATGCATTATTGCTGAGCAAGCTGTAGGTCTCTGGGGGCAAAGTGGGTTTCCTATACATCCGGTTTTTTTCTGTGGATGACTCCTTGTCACCTGCTGCCTGTCCCTGCTGATGAAGCATGTACAAAGGTAGAGCTGCAAAAGCAGGAGAAGAGCTTGGGGCATCTTTTTAGGCCAGTGATATGTGGGCTGTGCTCTGGGGAGATTGAGGTGAGCACTATGTAGGTAAAATCTATTAAACAGTACCTTTTAGAAACTCGGTGATTTCACGCAGCTGCTCTCCAAAAATTAAACAGTGGATAGCAGGCAAAGAGCTCAAGCACCACTGATGTGGTCTGTGTGCTGCCCAGGCAAAGTGGCTGGTTAGGTCTCAGTCAGCCCTACACCCTGCCTTTAACAGCTGCCTGAGGTGGAGTTCTCAGAGCCTCCTCAGAGCAGTTTGTTTCAGAGCTTTGTCGTTGTCATAGCTAGATAGCTAGCCTGAGATCTCGCTGCAAATTTTGTTGCTAATAAAGATGATCGGTGGGGAAAAGAGAACTATTTTTCTCATGCAAATTAAAAACATACTACATTTATCTTTTAGCATTTTTCTATCTATTTTTCTTCTGTTTCTTTTCTGTCCCTTTGATGTATTTCCCTTTCTCTATCTCATTTCCTACCTGCCTTCCTCTACAATGATCACTTTCTCCTTTCACAGGGAGCAGAAAAAAGCATCTGACGCGTTTTATGGATTCCCACTTAATCCTGCCTGATCCCCCATGTTTAGAAGGCTATTTCCCCTCTGGGTACCTTTGTGTCCAGTACAGATGAGTTTGACAGATCACTGCAGAGGGTCCTGTGCTTTTGGGAAGCTTCCCAGCCAGCACCTCTGACCCCACCTCCCTCCTCTCGTAACTCAAACAGCTCGTGCTCAGATGCTAATATTATCACTCTTTTCTTCTGGCCTGATGATGCCTGGAGCTCTCAAATATGTTCAGCAATTAAGCCTCCTGGCTACTGTGTGCCTACGTGGAGCTGGCGGAGGGGAAGAGAGGGGAGAGGGCATGCCTGGCACTGGAGCATACGCTGTACATCCTGCCAGTTCGCAGGGTTACTTTAACAGTTGGTCATTCCTTAAAGCCTCAGCCCCCTGCAGAAGCAGAGAGGGCCTGGGATGCCTCCGAGGGGCAAAGAGATGCAATTGGGTTTGACAGGATTTGCACCACAAATTAAGTGCTGAGTGTTAACGTTTGACACTCCAGCTCCATGGAGCTTTTGGGTAGCCCCTCGCAGAGAAATCTGTCAGAAACCCAAGCATTCAGAAAGCAGGGGAAAAACCACCCTGCCACCTCCTGTTTTTCACTTCTTAGAGGATGCAAAACACCAAGTTGGTGCTGCATGGCCTTGTCAGCTCCAGTGAGCACCCTGACTCCATTGCCCTGGGGAGGAAGGTGCTGTCATGGCAGGGAGTTTTCACCCTTCCACCCCTTGTCCCAAACCCCCATGTTGTCCATCTCACTGGCACAGGGCTGGAGGTAAGGCCTGCAAAGTGAGTGCAGATCCTGGGGACCTGCCTTTAATTCTGGGGCATGATTTTTCCCCTCAGCCCCTCCTTGTGGGGAGGCACAACAAAGCTGCTTCGAACCTTGTCCTGTTGGGTCTTATTTGTGGGGGGCAATATTGGTGTTGGAGAGATTTGTGATGGTCATTGACAGGGCTGCAGGAAAGAGGGCAGGTGAGTGGATGCCCAAGGTTCTTCTCTCTCTGATAGGGAACTTCTCAGCTGCTACTGATCATTTTAGCTCTAATGGGGATGCAGAGGCAGCATCACCATTCCTCTTAGTCAATTAAATGAAAAAGTATGAACCAAACCCATTTAATTACTTTGAGCTAGGGATGTTCATGCCAAAAGACTAATGGAAGCTTGTTTTCATTTGTTAGACTTTTTCTATCCAAAGGTAGCTGTATTTTCTTCATCTGTCCTCTGTGGTGATGGATTGTTGCTGCAAGTGCTGTCTGAAGCAATGCTGTCTTCCAGCCTAGCAGAAGTGCTTTCCTCCACTGCTGTGTTGCTTCCCAGAGCTTGAAAAAGACTTTAACATTTTGTGACATAAGTGTGGAAATACATATCAGTAGGTCGTACTGTAATAAGTCGGGGAAGCTCTTTATAAAAAGCTATTCATTTGATGAAAGTTGGCCCTGGATGGGCAGCAGCCTTGTGCCAGTCTCAGTACGTCACAGCCTCCCACAATACTACCTTGTCATTAGAGCTGAAATTCCTTCCCTGTGGCCTGTGTTTACTGTGAACATAAATAGCATCCCTGAGGGAGCCTCAAAGGACACTTCCTTCTGAGTTTCTGTAGTTCTAGGATTTATCCAGTGTAGTGCTGATCTTTCTCAAACTCTTGGTTTCTCCTGCTTAGGACTATTCATGTGTGGCTGCATTGTTCTTTAGTCATCCCACGTCCTACCTGAAGATAACCAAAATATCTGTGCAGACACTAGGCTCTTGCAGAGGCATCCATTGGGCAGCCTTTCCATCTATGTCTGTGGGGTATATGTTTTAAGGCATGCTGATTTAACCCCGTGAACTCTCTCCAACTGGCTATCAAGTGTATACAGTTGAGTTTATTCCTCTCTGCTTTTCATTAAATGTTTTTCCCAGGGTCATATTCTAGCTTGCAATCTATTGCTTTGAGTATTTATTACTTTTGACCTGTGTGTGTAACTCGGGGTATGGTTTCTGCTTCTTCCATCAGTCTCTGTGCTTGTTTACCTGCCTTCCCTCAATACCACATGCCCAAGCAGCGCAAAGCACTGGTGGGGTGAGGGGACCTCTGTCTCATTTCACAGCCAGGCAAATGGAGGCAGGGTGCGAGGCTGCAGTCAGATGTACTGCCCTGACTGCTTCTGAGGTGGGTGGAGGGGTTAGAGGCTGTCCCTGCTACCCCTCCCCTGCCAGACGTTACCATCAGTTCAGATTGCCAGTGCAGCTGCCTACATTCTTGTTCTTTAACCTGAGCCTCTCAGTGTGATCTATGATAGAAAAAAAATTTGCTCTTACCCACTAACAAGGATCTTTTTGCCAGAACTGTGTGGGAGAGCTATTACAGCAGCAGTTATGCTGGAAGATCTGAGGGGGATACAGTGGGATGAGAAGCAGGGAAGATTGCTTAGCTGCAACTCTGGGAGCAACCAGCTGGAGCAACAGGTATTGCCTCAGCATAAGTGACTACACCTCTTCTCCCAGCAAGTCCAAGCTGCAGAGCCCAGGATTCAGACCCACACACAGATGGTAGATCAGGCCTTGGTGTAGTAAATTTTAGCTTTCTGACTTCAGACTTATCTTAGCTATTGTCTTAAAATCCAAGAAGTAGCATTCAGCCTCTGAAAGGTCTATCCACCAGAGGCTGGAAACCCCTCCTCCACCAGCCAAAACCATCTTCATGTTTACATGAGTGTGTGCAGCAGCCTCTCCCTCTTGTTGTCATCTTTGAACAGGGGAGAGCTGGTGTGAGCACTCACAGAAGGCAAGGAAACCAGGTCAGGTGAACACTGTTGAAGCAAATTCAGGCTTATTATTCAAACAGATGTTCATGAATATATTTTGCCTTACTTGCAGAGTCTTAATTGTAATCAGACTTGATGGGCATATGAGTTTAGAAGACTGAATTTATGGAAGGAGAGATGACCCAGGAGATGAACTACCAAGCTGGGCTCTGGAGAGTGAGGATTCATATCTAGCTCTGCAAAAGGGGTTATTGGTCCTTGCCTCCACTGAGTACCAGGGGTGCTGAGATCCTGCAGGGGGAACACCTCTACCTCCTGAGCAGGACTATTTACGTGTTCATTTACAACTGTTGTCTCCCTTACTTTCTACTCCTGACAAATATATAGATTTGCCATCTTTTTACCCTCCTCCTTATCGCTTCCCTGTCCTTGAGACAAGGGCTCTCCTCCACTCCTCTTCTGTTTTCTCAGCTTCCATGGGAAGCAGTCAAGACCTTTCTCAGTGGCACCCCTCCTGCAAAACCAGGTTTCTCTGAAGTTTTGGTGATATGATGACTTCACTGTCTGCTGAGCAAGAGGAGAACCTGGGAAAGAAGCCAAAGCGTGATTGTACTACAGTGATTATTATTATTGCCATGAGCAATTATGGCAGGAAAAGTTATGATAAACAAGGGAGAGATAAGTGTGATTTGTACGTGGTTAATCTCTTCTGGTTTTTTGTTGTTCTTTTTTTTTTTTTTTTCCTTTTTTTTTCTTTTTTCCCTCCCTGACAACAACAACTGCTTTAAAGCTAGGAACAGGTTGCATCATTTTTGCCCAGAGTTTGGTAACATCAGGGTTGTCCGTTGCATGGTGCAGCAGAGCGTACTCCGTCTCACACAGCACCTTTTGCACAGCAAGTAGCAGTCTTGATTGCAGCTGAGCTGTTTTCTCCTCCAGTGGCATCCGGAGGGTCAGAGAGGCATCAGCAGATCCCCAAGGGTAACACCTCCTCCATGAGTTGTGCTTGCTGCCCGTGCACCTTCCTCACCCAGGAGGTGCGTGGGAAGCGCTTGCCTTGGTTGGCACGGTGGTGCAGCTGGCATGGACCCAGCTGGCTGCAGGTGAGGTCAGACTTCTGGGAACAGTCTCAGGTGGAGGATTTGGAAGGAAACAAGCCTGTGAGTACAGGAGAGGAGATAGCATCGAGACTGCTTTGTGATGGTAACTGCTAACACAACTGTGCTGAGGTGGCCATTAAAAAGAAAGTTTTACCCCTTACAATAAAGGATGTGATACCACAGATAGAAGCCTCCTGCTCAGCCTGCTGCAGCCTTGTAAGACTGCAGCTTGTAAGGGGACAAATAGCTCCAAAAATACTTGTAAAAAACTACAAGATCTCTGCACATGCTGCCCGGTCCCTGGGTCCCCTCTCCCTAGGCAGATAAAAAGGAAGCACAAACAAGTAAGTGAAACTGAGGGCTCAGCCTCATGTCCCGTGTTTCCAAATGAGAAACTTTATAACAAGTTGGCACAGGGCAGTTTGGGAATAATTGTTCATTCCAAGATGCAGAATATTTTGGTGAGTCCTCTGCCACAGTGAGTTGTGACAGCCTAGACCACATCAGGCACAGACAGTTCTTTCCTTGGGGCTGCCTCCCCCAAAAACATTTCATTAAACTAGGGGTGTTTGCAGGCACAAGGAAGCTCAACGTTGGGGCTGACCTGCAGAATTTGGTGTGAGTCTTCCCCAGCACTGCCAAGGCACTTGGATAAAGGTTGAGGCCTGTGGTGCTTTTCATGCCTGTGCATAGGATCTGGCTTCAAAAAGACACATGTGGACAGGTTTAGTCAATCTGTGACCTTGCATCACCACTAACCCCTGCTAAAGAGGGGACCGCTGTTTGGAAGCATTCTGCTTGTTCCTCCTGGCGCTGGGTTTGTTCCTCAGTACCACAGAGTGAGTAGCAGGACCTGGAGAACCTCAGTATGAGCCTTTCCCAGCTCTTGGGAATCAAAACAAAGCTTCTCAGAGCTTAAAGAATAAATAGGGAGAGCAGCGAGAACCTGCTCTTGGTTTGGAGTCACTTTTTTATGCAGAGTAGCACTGATCTGAGCTTTTAATAATGCAATGGACTTGTAAGTGTTCCAAACTGTGAGATTTTTGAATGAATTTTTAATCCAGGATTTAACATTAAAGATTAACTTGTGTGTTTTGAATTTTTGAATTTCAGAAAGGGAATTTACCCATTTACCCCCAAAAGGCCGACTTCCTTCAGTGGCTTCTTATGGCTTTGTTTTTTTTGTTTGGTGTTTTTTTTTTTTTNGGGTGCATTAAAGCAAAAACAAAAGGAAAAGGGAAACCCAGCATGCAGGCTGTGCTTGGGGAATTTTCAACTTGTTAAACTGGTGTCCAATTGGGCTCTTTCATATTAATGCGGCTCTGTGTGCTATTAGACTTGGCAGGACTGACAACATCTGTGTGAAAAAAAAGCCAGCTGTGCAGCAAAAATATCTTTCTTAGTTCGGAGCAGTTGTGTACTTTGCTGCTCTGGCATAGGCAGATGTTTGCATCTGTTATGGAGGGAAAATTTGCAGTGTTGTCCTGAGACTCTAACTCTAAAAGACAAGGGAAGCCTGTAGCAGCTTTATGTTTGAAAAAGTTAGCAGTTCTTGTAGAAGGGAATTTGGGACACCAGAAGGGAAGAAGAGAGGGCAAGCATAAAATCAGAACAGCACGGTGAGGCTTGGTCACCCAGGGTTAACTCTTAGGACTTGTCACCAGAAAAGAAGGTGGTAGGAAGGGAGGCACAATGTCAAGTGCAATAACAACAGCAGCTGCATTCACAAAGCCACTTGCCTGCATTTCAAGCATGTTGTGACAATACTCTATTTTTTTTCTTTATTATTTTTTCTAAAACCCCCTTAAGAGGTTTGGAGCATTTTGTGAGCATCTGACACTTTCTTGGGGGTGGTGGTGTGTGCCTCCCAGCCTGGAGTGCTTTGGGGCAGGGAGCATGTCCTTATACTATGTTGGCCTCCAACAGAACCTTCTTGGTTAGTAAACCTTCTTGGTTATTTTTTTCTCCTTGATAAGAAATGTGTGTGTTAATTTGAAATCAATACTAATACTTGGCACAGTGGTGGAGAACATGATTAATGGGCAGAGGAAGGCCCATGAATCAGCTGCCAAAGTCCTATTCTTGCCTTGCCATTGACCTGCTGCATGGTGTTCAAGTGAGTTATAACCTCTCTCCATCCGGTTTTTACTCACTGCAAAACAGAGATTCTCTGTGTTGCCCCCGTGCCTTACCTTCAGCTTAGAGCTATCTTAGAGCTACCAGTGTAACTTTCTGCACTTGAGGTTTTTCTCAGCAGGATGCTGGGTACCCAACTAGAGTGCAGGAGGTCTGGCACCGGCTGGAGGTGAATATGCTCAGCATTCGTGAAAAAACAGGCTCAGTGGTCTTAGCTTGGATGCTTAGAGCTGCAGATGCCTCAATCTTGGGTACATTGTCAGCAGGGAGGGCCTCCCAGCATTAGGACGTTTCCCTCTGTGCCCTGTGCTGGCATGTACCCGCATGACAAAAGGGCACACAGCAGATGGAGAGCAGATTTGCATTAATCTGGCTGTGCACATTTTCTCTATTGGTCCTGCTTCCACCATGCAACATGGGAATGATTAGCCCAAAAGGCTGCAGAGCAGGGGACTGATTTATAGTCAGCAACACTTGCACCAAAATTTTGGGGTTTGGGGTGGGAAAGTGGGGAAGATGTCACTCCCTGAGGACAGGGAGGAGGGAGCAAGTCTCATTCAGGGAAAGGACAGCAAAGTGCTTACATAGATGTGTTCCTGTGGCCCATGTGTGGAAGTATCTGTGCACTGTCCACCTGAGCAACATCAGAACCAAAGTTCACATGGAAACACCTACAGCTCCTGAACTCCCTGTGTTCCCATGAGAAGACTGTTCACAGCTAAAGCTAGTTACAAATCATTCATCTCTCCCAGAGAAGTCCTAACTTGTCCTCTTTGTTTTGATTCATATGGCAGAGTCCAGATTTTTTTGTGGGTTGAACAAAAATCAGGAGAAATTTCCACTGGGAAAAGCTACTGTTCATATATTGCTGTAAGGCCATAGCGTATTAAGTATGTGTGCATATAACACCGTACTCTTACTGAATAAAACTACACAAGGCTAGAATTTATGTAATATATAAGTATCTGGCAAAAGTTTAAATGGATTGAAATAAAGTGTTCTTACCTTATTGAACTGAAGTGTTAATATTACCATAATTAAATGGGAAAGTTGAAGCAATTCATTTTGTCTTCACTCACTGAAAATGTCATCAAAATTTATATACTTACAACCTATTTTGATTTTAATGAAAACTCTTTTTTTTTTTTTTTTTTTCCCAGTGGAAAATTGTCCTTTTACAACCTCTTTCAGACAGCTCAACTCATAATCTGAAACATTCAATTACTGATCGGACATTTGCCAGATCAAAAGACAAATTTGTGTTTTCCTTTCTTTTCAATTTAGATGAAAAAAAAAAAAAAAAGCCTGCTCTTTTCTGCTCTTTTTGTTTCTTTTCTGTTTGTTTGTTTTTAATATTTTTAATATTTTTAATTCCAAAGCAGTTTGGGATTAACACTTTGAGCATCCCCGTGAAAGCTAGTTTCAGTCTGACTGCTTTTAGAGACTGAGAATTATGTTTTTACTCTTTTACCAGGGTTTTTTTTAGCATCATGTATGAGACAGGAAAGTCTCACCATGGTTCTGCATGTTCTCACTTAAAGGCTCTCTCCCATACCAGCAGGCCACAAAATGGATGCAAATGTGATTAGACCTTAAGCTCCTATTTGGCCAAGATACTTAAACGTGTTTAATTTTTAAGCATCAGGTGTATTTCCAGTGACTTAACTTAGTGGAATTGCTAGGACATATCAAATCAGCCCAAGCATCAGTGTCTGGCCAAGTGGCTGTGGGCACTCTGCTGGCCACACTGGCAGCAGCGCAGGCGAAGTAGGACTCAGAGCTTGGGCACAGAGCAGGAAAAAAAATAATAAAAAACCCCAAAAAACCAAAACCCGAAACCTCAAAGGCACTGTGAACACTGAACAACGTCTGCCAAATATCCTTTCATTTTCAAAGCTTGTGTGCTCCATAGGATGAGAACATTTCATACATGAGACACAGAACTGGGGTGGAAAACAGATTGTCAACTTGTTGGCATTACCACAGCCAAAAATTCCGAGTTGCTGGACCAGATCCTTTAAGAACCTGATACTCATCCTGGTGACAGTCCTTCCTGACTTCAAGGAGACAGGGATCAGTCTATAAATGAAATCTTTTTTTCCTTAAAAATGGCTAGTTCCTTTCTCCTTGGGGTTGTTTTTTTTTTAAATAATTTAATTTTGTTTTGTTTTGCTTTAGGCACACATTTGTTGAGGGACCAGCCCATCATAAGGCCCTTATGGGCCATCATAACAAACTATGATGGTGCTGGAATATCCTGGTAATGGGAGAGGGCAGGTAAGGTGGATACCCTAGGAAGCATTGGTGGCTTTCCCCTGCATTTGTCTTGGAGATGTAGGGCCATTTCTTGGGGAGTTATTTCCTCCTCCAGGCCCTGCTGCTCAAGGTCCCCTGCGCTTCCTTAATCCTCATCCCAGTGCTCACACTACTGCCACAGCCCTTCATTCCTCTCCCCAGACCCCTCCCTCTGGAGCTGCCCTCAGCATCTCACCAGCCTGATCCAGGTCTGGACCAGCTTGGCCCAGACTTCACAGGGAAGCTTTCTCACACATGAATTCCCAGCTCCCTGGAGTCCTCATTGCTGACCTAAGCCCTGATGTGGACCCTGTGGCTTTGTGTCATACGTGCATCTCTGCATGCATGGGTGGAGCCCATCAACATCTGGGTGGGTGGATGCATAGTGTTCCTGTTATCTTGTTGCCATGTCATTTCTGGAAGATGCAGCAGCACTAACAAGGCCTGGGTTTCACATGGCCACCTGAGGTTCCTGGAGGACCCCCAGGGCATGTCAGTGGTGTCTGCAGGGAGGGAGCCATGCAGCAGCACGTTCCTGCATCTTCACCCAGCTTGTGCCTAATAGAATCATAGAATCATTCAGGTTGGAAAAGACCCCTGGGATCATCGAGGCCAACCATCAGCCTTACTTTACTAAGTTCTCCCTTAAACCATAACCCCCAACACCACATTTAAATGACAAATACATTTGAGGATGGTGACTCAATCACCTCCCTGGGCAGCCTATCCTTCCCCTATAGGGAAGGAACTGTCCCTTTTCTGTTCATCAACCTCTGCTTTTCCTCTTTTTCACGAGGATGTACATTGGTGCTTTGGCTAAAAGTAGCTGAAGTTTAGATGAACCGTAGGTTGGGGCTATTTCTGCTGGAGTTACACTAATGATGGTTGTGTCAGGGTTGGTGAAAAAGCTGCTCAGATGTGAGTTTGCAATCTGTGTTTCAATGGCAGAAGGAGAGATATGTATCCTGCGTACCTCTTGATGCATTCTTTGTTAAAGTTTAAAGAGTCACTAATGAGCTGGCTTTCCTTTCCCCATCCCCACCTGTTCTCCCATGCAGCTGCACCCCACGCTCCTGCCTCTCCCCACACACTCGCAAATCTTATCAGCTTGCCCACCCACTCATCCTGCCTTCCCCCATGCCAGCTCCCCTTACTGGACTTTAATCCTATTCTTTATGGGTTCTGTCCTTCCTACTCAATATACCATTGAACATACTTAAACCTCGAGAACCTCGAGCTGTTTTCTCTTATTAAGCAGTTTATCACTACGTTGTGCTGCCTTTTTTTTTCTTTTTTTTAAACCAGGGGAGAAGGAAGAAATTTATTCTTTTGACCATAAATCATTTACAAAGCTGCTGGGCCGTTAATGTATTTTTTATGGCTTGGCAAACAGAAAATAGGAGTGAGTGTCTTAGCAGAGCTTTGTCGACCTGTTTTAATTTCAGCTTCCTAACCCTGACTCTCAGTTCCCCAGTCTTGGGAGCAGATACATTTCTCTTGCAGAGGCACCAGTGGATACCTTCTCCCGAAGGAGGACACTTTGCTGTGTCAGCAATATCATGTGCTGTTGCCAGCACTTGGCACTGATCTGCAGCACGACACATCTCTGCTGACTGGGCTGTGTTGGGAGAATACTAGCAGGGGAGAACCGGAGGCTATTTTTGTTCTATGTCCTGGGAAAAACTCTAATTAGACTCCTGTTCTGGTGTAAGCAAGTTATATACAGCTCTCATCTCATATAATGAAGCTGCGTCCTGTACTTTGCATGTTGAGAGCTCTGCTAGCCCCAGGTGTGGTTATAGACACCCATGGGGATGCCTGAAGATGCTTTCAGAGATAGTGACTGGCCATGGTGGTGCTTCCCAAGTGTTAAGAGCCGACTCCTGTGAGGTTTTGCAACCTGCTTCAGGAGAATGAAGCCAACCTATGCCTTTGCTGCTCTCAGTCAACTCTGTGTCTTTTACCTCTTTTAGGAAACACAGATACAAGTCTTTCCTGTAAAAGCACATTTTCCTTTATGATGTCCTGTGACAAGCAGTGAGATAATTAAGAGGAAGGATGTGGGAGGTTTATGTTGGCATCTGAGCCAGACAAATAGGAAAGTCTGCAGCTCTGAGCTGTTGTTGCAGGCTCTTTGCAAACTCAAGCTGAGCTTCCCCCCTTAAACGTGCTTGTATGAACGTTTGCTAAGTTTTCATTCCCAAGTCACTTCAGCTAAAGTAACAGGCCATGGTGATTTAAAATGTTCCCACCCCAAGACATTAATTACTGTTGGATGATGCTTCCACTGTACCTGTGAGAACAGGACAGCGCCGCTGCAACACAGCTTTCCCCTTCCACAGCGAAGCAAGTTAACCTGTCTTTACACCCTCTTCAGCAGGTTATGCTAGTTAATGTCTGGCTATGAGGTGGAGGCACAGCTTCCTTTCTGCTTTTGCTGGTTTGAGAACAATAACTTTGTGCTGAGTGACAAGACAAACAGCAGAGGTTGACAACATCTTAAGTTACTGCAGCAGGATTTCCCAGATCTGGTCTATCACAGGACTAGGGGTGAAAAAGGAGGGACTGTGCTTGTCAGTCTCAGCTTTGTAGAAGACAAAGAATAGGGAGATGCGTTTTTGTATCCAGCTAAGCTTTCACTTCCCTCTTTGCCTGTGCCTGGAAAGGAGGAAATGCTTCAAGCATCTCTGGAGGACCTTAGGAGGGAAAGAAATTATTGGCACCCTGTTGCAAAGACACACTATCCTGTTTGTCCCTTGGCTATGCTGCCTCTTTGTGGCCTTCAGCCACCTTCTGTAGACAGATTGCATGCTCCTTATTTGCCCACCTGAGTCCTGGAGGGATGAGTCATTGATGACTCTGATACTGGGCACAGCTAGGAATGGGCAAAGTTAGCACCAAGTGGTCTCACAGAGTGGGCTGAATTAGGCTTACCCACCCCTCCCCTTTTTCAGTTCAGGGGAGCAATGAGTGAGCACTTGAGTGAGAACCTGACCCCCTCTGGGTCCCCTCTGGTCAGGCTCATCTGCTAAAGCAAAAAAAGTCTCCAACCTCAGTAGTGCAGCTGCTCCTTGAGTCCTCTGCAAATGCTGTGAATTCAAGGACTGCCAGCTCAGATCTCAGCAGTCTCTGTTTCCAGCCAATGCTGTGTGTATTGGAGGGAAGTGTTAAACCTTCCATAATGTACCTAATTGTGCAACACTATACCATGGGCAGGGGATTAATGCATGCCTCAGAGCAGTGATTGATTAGTTTTATCCTAGCTAATGTCATTGTAGATGCTATTTTTGCTCTTATCAATGTCCATTCCTATTTTTATAATCTTGCTATAATGCAACATATACTGCATCCTAGGCAGCAGAGATGGAAGGCAACCATCCCAGCTAGTAGCAGCTGTGAAAAAGGTGGCTCTCCTTGCAGTTCCAGCCAGATTGGATGGAGACACTGGAGAGAAGCCAGTACTGGGACCATAGCAGGGGTCTGGAATTGAAAAGACCTGTTTGGGACATTGGGCCCCTGACCCTGTTATCACCAGGGCATCTGTAAACCCAGTTTGGGTTCTTGTTCCATGTTTGTACATGTTAGCAAGGTGCTCTAGCACTATGCTCTTCTCACAGTTGAAATAACTCTTTTGCATTTCAAGACTGTGACTAGTTAAACATATTAAGATCCTGTTGGAAGAGCACTGTTCACATTACACAGGGAGCTTAACATAATGTGATCCCTGCTACGTGGAAAGCACAGACCCTCTTGATTTCCCTAGCAGGTTTAAATGCTCAGCAGTTCACCTTGAGGTCTAAACCTGAGCAAATCAGGATCTCACACTTATAGACACTCTCTGAGGAAACCAGGAGCTGACTGACTTGCTCAGTGGGACCCAGAGAGTCTGTGGCAGAAATGAGGAAGGAATCTAATTCCTCCGTGATGTTCAGCTGTCCTACGTGTTATGAGAGCTCTTTTTCTAACCCTGCAATGTCTAGTCCAGCTCCTGGTACATGGACATGGCAGGGAACTGACACCATTTCTGAGGTATGTATAGCTGAAAGCTTTCCTGCCTTTTTTTTGATCTTAAAGTCCAGTTTTCATTCTCCCTACGGCTGCAAGTTGAGGAGGTCAGGGGCAGTGAGATGTGCTCCACGTCATCTCAGTCAGACAGTTGCTTGAAATCCCCCTTCCAGCTGGCCTGCGGAGAACAAACTATTTCTAAAAGGGAGGATGGCAGGGGTGGTAGTGATCGTTATTCACTAGGCCAACAGCTGAGGCCAGAGCAGAATGGGTCAGAAGGAAGTTTCACTGTTACCATTCTGTCTAGTTCCAATGAGGTTATAAATGATAAAGGGGAAGGCTTGGTGTGATCCGCACAGATTTATAGGTAGCCAATGTTCCTGATCAGCTGGTGGAGTTCTCGGCAAGAAATGCTGCAGGGCTCAAGTTCAAGACTCTGACATTGTGTTTTCTCCCTGCCTTAGTGTCTGCTAGCCCATGTATCCTACAGTGTGGGCAGCAATTCTGAGAATGCTCTTACTGTGGTAAAATGGATCTATTTACTTGGGAAGCTCTGTGCTGGAGGGATGACTAGATACCACCAGTTATGTCTGATGGTTTCTCCAGGGCAAAAGGTGCTTAAAGTTTAAATTTTTGACCTGCATTTAACAGAGACAGTAACACTGTATAGACCTCAGAGGAAATATTAATATCAGTGTAGGTTTAACACCTGTGTTACAGAGATCTGTCTCTAAAACGGTGCTAGGGGTGATAGTTTTCCTGCTGTTTATTCCAGCCTGTCCTGAAGAGCCAGCAAAGATATGAAGGAAAGACCTGGAAATCATTTTGCCTTATAGACTGTTCAGGTTACTATCACTTTGCTAGAACTGTGAGCCAGAAGGAACAGGCATGAGCCTTGTGTTGGGATATTGAGCCTATCCAAATAAAGGGAATGGACTTACTCCCAATAAATGATTGTATCTGAGACATTCAAAGTTTGATGCAGCTGTTTCACAGAACAAAATGCCCAAACTGTCATCATTCCCAACTTCTCTTTTTAGCTCTGAGCTTTATATTTGCCCGTCATTCTGATGAGAATAGTGAAGGGTATGAAGAAAAAAATGGGTCAGGGTGAGAGGAAGAGACAAGGCTGGCAAGTGTGACTTGCATGGCTGGGGTTGCAGAGAGGAGAGAGCAGGGGCCCAGAGGCACCACTGGTGAGAGCTTTGGGAGTTACAAGAAAGCAGGGGCTGCTCAGTACTGGAGGCGACTACTAAGCTGTGCTGTACAGCACAGATATTGTCTGGGTTTTTAAGGACTAAATTAGGCAAATTTCTGTTGTGAGTGACTTAGGCAGTGTTAATTGCGTCTTGAGGAGGATCTACGCTAGAAAGTCTCTGTCTCTCTTTTCTCACAGGAGAATGACATTTTCTTGGGTGTCCTCAGTATGCCCTGCAGCCTCTCTGAGAAGGCTCCCTGTAACACCTGTATGACATGTGCCCATGAGCTGGAGTTGTTAGCTGGCAGAAAGGCTACAGTGTTGTGGAGCCCTCCCTTCTCACTATTGCTCCCAGCTCACACTATAGGTTTTTCAAGGAGGTCTTTAGCAAGACAGTTGGCATTAACTCAGACTTGTGCTACTTTGGAGCGCTTGGTGATACTGGTTCTAAAAGAAGGATGGAGTCTACTGCAAACTGCCTCCAGACACTAAGCTGGTTATATACTGCTTTTAGTTAGATGGATTCTAAACTAGTAAGTGTAGCACATCTAGAGTGACCAGAGGATATTCAGTCCCTGGTGAGAATGGGCAAGACTAGTAATCAGTCAGTTTGTTGAGCAACCTGTTTAGGGTGTTGTCATATCGTGCAGGATACCGTCAATGTTATCAGTGCTTACAACTACAAGTCAGGCTCCTTCAGGGGCTTTTGAATGGTTGCTGCACTATCAGGTCCTGTGACAGAAGTACTCCCTTCATCTGTTACTGTCTTCTCCAGCTGTGAGTCACTCCTTTCTGGGCTGTGGGTTTTCACAGAATCACAGAATATCAGGGACTGGAAGGGACCTTGAAAGATGCAAAACTCAGATGCAAGTTTTGCTGCTGCTCAGTGTGTTGAGTTGGCAACGTAACTCAGATCATTTAGGGTGGGAGACATTTCTCTTCTTTAGCACAGAAGGCAGTTTTGGTTCCAGACTCATAGATGCGAGGTGAACCAAAGGCACGGTAACTTGTGTTTTCCTTTCATCTCAGGAAAAAGACTGCTCTGCAGTTTCTCCCTCTGTTGCCTGCAGTTGCCAGACTGAACATTGTGTTCCTACCCTGTTCTTGAAACTTCTGAGTGACCTCATCTTTGCCTTTCTAACAAGGGACCCAAAATATCATACTGCCAAAGGCATCTTCCCCAGCCCTGGCAACAGGATTGCTAATTGCACTGGGTTGATGGGAACCATTCCCTGGGTTTTGGATGCAAGCTGATACAGCTTGAAGCTTTATTCTTATTTTCCCCCAGCCACACATATTTCTACATGTTTTCCCTGGAGGTCTGGAGATGCAGAATGTATGCAGCTGAGGGCTTTTTCATCACTTTCACACCTTCCTCCCTCCTTTCTCCCCTGGCCACCTGCTTCCCTGGCTTGCCAGCACTGCAGAGTGAACCTGTATCCTGGCCTTTGCATATGCAAAGCCATGCTAGCCCAGCTGCCCACACCATTATCAGGAGGTTGCTGCTAGAGGTTGTCAAGCGCTGCTGACTCGCTAACAGTTTTTGGGCGTACTTGCAAAGTAGAGTATGTCCTCCAGAAGGTGAGGCAGGGCAGAAGCACTTCTGTGGTATGAATGGCCCCTCAAATGAACTTTTATTTTTCTGGGGTCCTGGGAGATCAACACTCCTGAGCTAAATATAGTGGGGAAAGACCCTCTCCGTGTACTGTTCTGCAACCTAGATAGTGACACTGAGATATCTCACTGAACATAGTTGCCTCTGCAAGTAAATGAGTACATGCTCTTAGCATAACTTCAAGAGCATGATCCAGTGCTCCCTGAAGGCCCAGCCTCCGAGGACCTTGTGGTCTGTGACCATCTGTCATCATGGTGATACAGACTGGTGATTTGTGCATCAGCTGTTAATGTTATAATCTAACTATTGATGTGAAGTGATGGTGGTGGAAGTCCTCATTTCACTCCCAGGGCTGCTGGCCAAGGTAGTTTGCTGGTTTTGCCGGTGATGTCTGTCAGAGAGGTGTGGCGGTGAGCTGGAGCTGGGAATATTTTCAGTCAACTTAGTACAAGTCAAAGTGCTAAGATGTGCTCATGTCTTTTAGCTATATTGCATCTGGTATATTCTGAGGCCCCTCAGGCTTGCAGCCCTTGTATCATGTGGCAGCATTTTCCTCTTCCTCATATCCAGCATGGAATTAAATGCTGGTTGCAGGACTGGGCCCTACATGCTTGTGTCAAACTGTATGGACTGTACATATGGACTCCATGGGTGCAGGAGAGGGAGCTGAGTGTGCTACTTGAAAAAGCAGTAGTGAACCATCAAAGGTGAAATCAAGAGTGATCTGTTGCCATAATAATTACTTGGTCCTGGAAACATGAAGAAGCTCTAAAAGAGCCTCTGTAGCCAAAACATCATTCTGCTGGCTGGTTCTCTCCTAGGGGACAAAAAAAAGAAAAAGATAAAAAAAAAAAGCATCCATTCTAATTAGTGATGGTAGCTTGCTGCATCAGGATCAAAGGAGAAAGCTGTTTGCAGAATCAAGCTAAGATCAAAGTGTCCTATGTACAGGAAGGGCCTATTCCTTTCTGCTGACAGTGGTGTACCCTGCTCTTCCTCCAGGCTTCCTCCTTTCAGGGATGCTTAATTACCAAGTAAGGTGGAGGCTGCATGTAAGAGAGGGTGTAAGGGTGTAACAGGCGTTGTAATCCAATTCTAAGAGATGATTTGGTGGTAATCAATTCCTGTTGTCTCTCACAAGTCATTAAGCTTCTCTCAATGCTTAGAAAATATCTGGATTGTGTACCTTTGCAAAATAAGACCCTTTGCAACACCTTTTCCTTGATTTTTTCTGTATAATATGGCTTAGTAGACTGGGCTGTATGTGTATGCATATATCTATATTTGCATTTATATCTACCCAGGGGAATTCAAGTCCCCATTCCTTCGGCCTTATTGAAAAATCCTTATCCCAATAGATATGCTAAATTTGAAATCTCTTCCTCCCTCTTTTCCTTGCTTTCCTCCTTTTGCATTAATGCAAAGCCATATTTTTGCAGCTCCTAATTTTGAAATGTTTAAGCATGTATCATTTGCTTGAGTTTTCCTACTAGATTTCCTCTTTGTCAGACAGGTTTATAAGTATGCGTTTTTGTGTGCATCCACCTGTGTTTTGGGCCGCGAGTATTGGTGTGGAAGGAAGCAGTCACAAAGATACTTGCATAGATGGGCAAATGCACATCTAAGTTTGTTATGTTTTCTAGTAGTCTGCAATATAAAGACGCTGTAGTTTCTGAAGAGGATTTGATCTTTGCTCTTTCAGCTGTCTCCCTGGGAGAGGAGTCACGTTGTAGTAATGCCCCTCTGGCGCTGTGTTAACACACCAGCCTACCTCCCTGTTTATGCTGGTGGAAGAGAACTTTGCCTCTATTTGGTCTCCTGACTCCCCTGTTGCCTTGTTTAAGCTTATTTGTCAGAAGCAGTTGTGTGTGTTTTCCCCAGCTGCAGCCCTGCAGGTGCCACTTAGCTTAACAAAATGAGTCCTTGTCTTCAAGTGCCACCTGCCTTGTATGCATCCCAGGCCAAAGAGCAGCTGACAGGCCCTGGGATGCATTAGGCAAAGGCAAGTCTGAGAAGCTTCTCCCATGATTTAACAAGACGGAGAAAGGACAGCGTGGTGGAAGGTGGGTGCTCATCTTCCATGCCCAGGTTTAAAGCAGCTCCCCTTGGGAAGAGAAATAGCCTGGAACATCAGCTTTTCCGTAGTGTCCCATGCTTACAGCAACTACTCCATGACATTCAAATTAAAAGAGATGCTATGGTGCCTTGAAAAGGGGAGGAAATTATGAGGTCTGTGAGGTGCTGTAAGGAGAGAATGGGGCACAGGCAGAGCAAAGGGAATATTATGTGTTTTCTTTCTTTTTTAAAATTGTTCATAAGTAGATTGGGAAATTCTCCAAAGTATTGAAAATTATTTTTACAGTGAAGAAATTATGCATGTTCTATTTTAGTGTTTTTATTATTCTGTAGGATGTTTGCAATCAACTAATAGTAAATATTAGGATTATCAAGAGGGTGATTAGGTATGAAAATCACATCATCTTGATGACTGAGTGATTGATGTAACTAACTTTGCAATGCAAACTGTAAACTCTTAACTTTTCCAGTAAATTTGCTGTTAGTGAATATTCACAGTTAAGCATACTTTTCCTGAATGACAAGACTTTGAATAGAGGGGTAGTTTCTTGGAGGGGAATAAGGGAAGGGGCTGAAGCAGACGTTCCAAAACAGATGAGTGGTCGGCTTTCCTCTCCTGAAGAGCATCTCATTAAATCTACGCTGAACATGGTAGAAAAGCTTTCTGCACCATGTTGCAGAGAGAAGTTAATCTGATGGATGTCCAAATTGTTGTGACTCCCTGCACGCTGTTAGCATATGGATGATGCTAGACTGGACGAGTAGTCATGGCAAGGTAGCCTTCAAAATAACACCTGCAGAAAAGACGATCCCTTATCAGGGTCATACTCAGTAAGAAGTTAACTTCTGTGTTTTGGGCTACTGCTGCTGCCTGGCCCACCATAATCAAATGAGGATTCCAAAACCATTCCCTGTCTGTTGATCACAGGGAACTGGAAGGCAGATTCCTTGTAATAAATGTGAACCTTATCACTGGCTCTTCAAATTGTTTACTTCTTGCTGGTGACAGCCCTGTGCAGGAGATTGATGGATTAAACTTTCACCAGCTGTTCCTCATCCAGGCACCTAATTCTCTGAGATGTTAGCACAAGAGATGAACTGTTTCCCTAGGAATTTCCAAAATATTCCACAATTTTAAATAAGTTCCAAGCCTGTGAGGAATGTGAGGCTTGGTTGTTTGTGTTTTTTTTTGGGGGGTTTTGGTATATTTTTTTTCCCCTGCAAAGTAAGAAACTAATGAATTTCACTTGGAGAATAAATGGCATTTTCTTTGGCTGTTCTGAAGCACTTCTGAGCCTCTCTGGGCTACATAGGGATTTGGAGGTGGGAGATATGGAGGAGGGAAGAGAAGTCCAGAAAAGATTGCTGAAGATTTGCAAGATTCTGTGATACTGCAGCTCCAGAGCAGTCAGTCCAAAACATGGGAACTCATCGTAGGCTGTTCAGATGCTAGAAACTTAAGAACTGCAGCATCTGAAGTTCAGTGTTTCCAGGCTCCGAGTGCCCCGTCTCTCCATTAGGCAATCTGGGAAGGATCCTAGCAGACAAGCGTGCAGGAAACCACTCATCTTTTTCTACGAAATTAGCCTCTTCTATTTATTTGTAGTTCAGACAGAAACCTATTCTTGTGGGGCATTTCACCTTCAGCAAACCAGTGTCTCTTGGCAGAAAATAGAAACTTTGCTGGCAGCCCTCCCTGGAGTTGCAAGAGCACAGGACAATCCCCAGACTATGCCTGGGTGCTAGCAATGTTCTGATACTGCCTTGGAGCTTGAAAACTCCTTGCCTTCTCCTCCAGCAGCCTCCCATGTGCACTGAGCAAGACGACAGTGAAATGTCATATAGAGAGATGGGGTTTTGTAGTCTATTTTTTTATTTTGTAGGGAAAAAAAATTTAAAGAATTTTAGTGCTACTCAAAATGGTGGAGGTGACTCCTTGGTTAGTTTCATTTGACAAGATTTTGGCAGTAGGAACAGAGATATTTCCCTGTGTGACTTGCAATTTAAAAACTGCAGCCTTGAGCTGCTGCACTGGGAAGCTGGGGCTTATCAGGCTTTCAGCCCTGTCCAGTCTGTGTTGAATGCAAAGAAGTAAATGGTGGAAATACTGGAAAATAAATGAGCTTTGATGAGTTCCTCCATTATCAGTAGTCGTTTTTCACCAGCTAGATAGAAATACCTGGACTGGAAAAGATTAATTAAGAATAGCACTAAAATGTTTCTGCTCATTCTGGACTTTATGAGGGGTAGAAGTGGAGGGAGAACTATTTCTTCTTTAATGATACATGTTCTCTCATCTTAGACCTTGGTGAAGACTTTTAGAATGTAGTTTCCTTTTCTGTTTCAGTAATGTTGGGTATCATTAAGATTGATGGGTTCAAAACCATACTTCATTATCTCTTAGGCACAGCTTGGCTGCTCTAACTGCTCTTTCCCCACTGCCAAAACAAAACCTGTTGTTTTCAGAGGCTCTGGAACTAGAGGGCCCTTACTTAAAAGGGCTACCTATCTGCATTTGCCTATGAAAAAGGTCTGCATAAGAGCAATGGGATCTGTTGAGGGAAGAATACAATTCTTTTTAGCCTGAAGTAATTGGTAAGAGACAGTTTTGTAACAACAGGATGCTGCTGTCACGACTTGCATGTGTTTGGGACCACCTGAAGTGATCGAAACAGAGGTCTGTCTCCTGAAATGCTTAAACTGGGTGTTCTTCTCTTTCCAGGTCTGGTGTGTCCTCTGGAGGTGACAGTCAGTTCAGGGAGTATCCAGGTTGCCCGAGGCCAGACAGCAGTATTGCCCTGCACCTTCACCACTAACGCTGCTCTCACTAACCTTAATGTTATATGGATGGTCATTCCTCTTTCTAACGCCAACCAGCCTCAACAGGTAGGTCCTTCCTTACTGGAGCACACATTTCTTTGAGAATTCCCTTTTTTCCCACCCTATTCCCACTGATCTGGATGTAGTCCCTTTGCAGTGCTGAGTCTCTTGTTGTCCCAGAGCATTCCCTTCACAGTTGAACAGGCCCTCTGGATCTTACATGAATCTGATTTCTTCAATGCTTCATTAACTGATGTGCATTATGTCCTTGGCTAGATGTGCAATTGGGGCAGGTATACATGATACTGTATGGCTGCCCTGGATCTCTGATGTTTTGTATGTTTAAAAGAGCACAGGTGCTCTAAGTATGGATTTTGGAGGATCTGTGAGCAGCTGCATCCTTAAACCTGTGAAATCTATGTAAAATGTGCCCAGAACACATGGGCTCTCATATATAGACTCATCTCCCCTTTAACTCCTCCTCTTACCTTTTTTCATTGCCTCTTTCTTATGCAAGTTCATTAGCAAGTGAGAGTCTATCATGGTGAGCACAAGAAACATAACCTGATGTCTGCTGGCCTGGTTTTTGCCCATGTACTCTGATAGCAGAATAGTGCCATTGCTCTGAAATATATCTGTCTTGGGTCAAGCTGCCCCTATCACTTTTGTTATTCAGTTGTGAGAACCTGCCCTGAAAAGTATTTGTCCCTCAGGGATTTGGTTTGAGCACAAAGTGCTATATAAGCCATCTGATTGGTAGAGGCTGTGCAGATTAAAAAGTTACATTACCTGTCATTCAGTTAATCCCAATGATATTCAATAAGAGTGTCAAATCATTGCAGGATCTTACTGGCTGAGACTCAAAATGATGTTGCCCACTTGGAGGGTGCTCTCCAGTAAAGTACTCACCGACCTGCAGAGACTCCGATTCTTTAGATTGATCCTGTCCAGATGGGTAATGACTATTGTAGGAAGCAGGCTGGTATTGCCAATTTAGCTATGTCAGAAGATTTGGGTATCTATCTGGTCTGTTACCTCTTTGAGCATTTTTGTTGACACAAATAAGACTTCAGATTGTGTTCCTCTTTTAGAGAAACCACCTCTGCTAGAATGGGTCTGCCTGGCGCAACTGTATATTGAGGTCTGGTTACTTAGAGATGCTTTAGGAACTGGTTCATTCACCTTTAGAAGCCCATGTTTTGCTTGCTGTTCTTCCTCCTTGCTCAGCTCCTGCAAAGTGTTGTATGACCCTTCCTCTCTTTTCCAGGTTATTCTCTACCAAGGGGGTCAGATCTTTGGTGGTGCACCTCAGTTCTATGGGCGAGTGGGGTTTGCTGTGACAATGCCAACCACCAGTGCCTCCATCTTCATCAACAACACTCAGCTATCGGATACTGGAACATACCAGTGTTTGGTCAACAACCTTCCCGACCGAGGCGTCAGGAATATTGGAGTCATTGGACTTACTGTCCTGGGTGTGTTTATTGGGATTATGGGGGAGAGGGGAGGAACAGGGTCAAGGGTATCCTCTGTGCGCGATAGTGCAAAGCAATATGGTAGTGCACTGGAGCCCATGGTCATCCTGTGGTGAGGGATGGGCTGCCTTGTGGGAGTTGTAGGAGTTTGTAGGCACATAGCCTTCATACGCAGGTAGGATATAATGGAGTTTTAAAATATGGTGGAGAAAAAGCATTTGTGGCAGCATTGGGATCTACATGCAAAGAAGCATAAATAAAGTATGAGGGCCTCCTGGAGAGCTGAAGGGACCATAAGAGTTTTGTGCATAGCAACAGAAGAGAATGACTTTAGATCTCTACTTTCTTTTCATGAAAGCAATTAGTATTGGATGCTCCCTAGGATGTTAAATACTCTAGAGTGTGTGCCATTATAGGGATATGAAAACAAAACCCAGCCACAGCAAATTCTCTCTGCAGTTCTGTTAGCTTTCACCACCCTAGCTGTCTCAAAGATAGAGATGTTCCCCTTCTTCTCTAGGGAGGGATCTAAGAGAACTGGGTTCTGTGAAAGTCAGCAGTAGTCTGTAACCTTGATGGGCTGGTGGGTCGGGAATCTTTGTGAATTGTCACCCCCCAAACCTTAATGGGTTCTTGTCTGCTGCCTCCCTTTTGTCCCCTTGTCAGCTCATGCCAGTGTCCTTGCTTTCCCCAGCATCACGTGTCCAGAAAGAGCCTGCGCTCCACTGTTTGGTCATCTTTCCTGATCTGCTGTCACCTTCCCCTCTTCTCTCGCAGTTCCTCCTTCTGCCCCACTTTGCAGAGTCCAGGGGTCCCTGGATGTGGGCAGCGATATCACACTGACCTGCAGCTCAGAAGAAGGCATCCCTCGGCCTACATACCTCTGGGAGAAACTGGACAATGTTCCCAAGTTGCCCCCAACTGCCACACAAGGTGCTCATTCTGTTGATTACCCTCTTATATCCCAGGTAGCAGCCTGGGCTTTCCTTTGTCTGAGCCACCAGAGGTGGCATGGTTCGCTGAATGTCTGCCACCACTTGCATGTTCACTTTAGTGGAACAAAGATTCCTAGAGCCTCTGGTGGACTAACTACCCTCCAGTGGCCACTTAAATTTTCATGTTTTTTTACAGAAACACGTTGCCCATTGAAGAACAAGGTTCTGAATGCATGAGAAAGAGCAAGGTTGCCAGATGTTGGCACATGGCTTGAGATTTCAGCTGCCAATTCACCTGCATTTTAAGCCAAATGAAGGGCTCATAGGTTGGAAACGGGGAGAAGGGAGGCAGAATCATGCTAGGAAAATACTGCAGCTTTTCACACTGAGGTCACTGTTCTCCAATAAGTTACTACTGGAGCTGCCTTTCAGATGCGTATAAAAGCAAGGCTCTGGTAAGACTGGGGACTGCACAACCCCAAGTTGCATTCAGAAGATTTCTTAGTCTAGGTGTCCTGACCAAGTAGTGATAACTGTACTTTTGCCCTTTATCTTGTGGTATTTTTGCAATACACAATCATTTACTTTTACATGATTCAGAAATGAGGAAAATTTGCAGAGCAGGGGGTGGAGAGCCCAAGGACGGGAGAGCAAGGATTCTGCAGGGCAGGACTTGAATTATCAGGTAGATCTGTGTATAGCACATCTCTGCTTTCCTCCCATTTCTCACACAATGCTGAGACTCCCAAGCTTTCATTTGCAGAAATTAATCTATAAGAAGAAAAAGAAACATCTAGTGTAAGCTCCTTAAGACCTAATTGAGTGTGTGTGTGTGCGTGCATGCATGCACAATGCTTCCATCTCAAGGTTACTTCCTAATTTATTTCTCTCTTAAAGTCTCACACCAAAATTCTCTATTTGTTGGCTTTGCCTTTTCATGGTTTTCCTCAAGTGGGGGGAGGGATTTAAACCCTTCTTTTCTCTCTAACTAGACCAAGTCCAGGGCACTGTCACTCTCCGAAATATCAGCACTGTGTCCTCAGGTCTTTACCAATGTGTGGCTTCAAATGCCATTGGAACCAGCACTTGCCTTCTGGACCTGCAAGTCATTGCACGTAAGTATTTTGCTGAGGGAGGCTTGGACACCTGCTTCTGTCTTGTGACAGTGAAGTGTGTAACCATGTTTGCTGTTAGCCACATGTGCTTCTCTATCAGAAGAGAATTGAGCCCTGGAATGGCGGCCTTACCTTTCCCCCCTCCCAAGCCACAGTAGCTTCAAATATTTATGGATGGCCACAGACCAGCCCTGATTTCTTCTCCATTCTCTGTTCAATTGTCTCCACAGCCCACCCCCGGAGTATTGGCCTGATTGCAGGAGCAGTGGCCACAGGTGCTGTTGTGCTCGTTGTTTGCATTGTGTTGGTGGCTGTGGCGCTGTTTTACTGGAAAAATAAACACAAAGAAGAAGAAGAGGAGGAGATTCCCAATGAGATAAGGTAAAGGTCTGGGAAAGCTGATGGTAGGGGACCTCTGATTGCCCAGCAAAAACAATGGTTGAAAGGAAGGCAATCAGAAATCTCACTCTTGCTAATCCTGTTTGTGCTTCCCTGGGCCAGGGGAAGATGTACACGTATGTCTAGAAAATGGAGGGAGCGAATTAAGAATGGTAATGACAGATATTTTTTTTTTTTTTTCACTATTGCCTTTATTGAGAGCTTTGACTTGATGTTAGCTCTGTAGGAGAGTGGCATGGTAGGGACCTTGACCATGATACCAGACAATGACAGCTGAAAAGCTCTGGAGATATGACTGTGATCTTCTCTGGTGTTACAGCCACAGTGTTTCCCTCTGGTACCTTCCTGCATCTTCCCTGAAGATCAACTTCACTGGTTCTGCAATAATACTGACTGCCTACAAAGTACCAGTGGCTGTGACAAACACTGTTTTTGCCCCCTCTAGACACATGAACATAGGTTGTTGGCCTCAGTGCTAGGCACATGGAACAATTAATGTGCACAAAGGTGGGTCCTGCAAAGAGGGATGAGCAAAGGGCCAAAGAGCAATGCTGATTTATGTTGGTGCTGTTCTTCACCTTGAGTTGATGGTGTTGAACCCATCAGGGTGTGGTGGGGCAGTGGGGGGGTTGGTGTTACGCAAGTGGGGCAGCATCCTCTGTGTGCCCTCACACCCTCTCCTTCACAGGGAGGATGACCTGCCACCTAAATGCTCCTCTGCAGCAAAGACATTCCATGCCGATGCATCCTCATCGGAGAACGACACCCTCACTTCCTCCAACACCTACAACAGCCGCTACTGGAATGACCCCAAAGCCAATCATGCCACAGACTCCTTCACCCGCTTCAGCAACAGTAATGACGCCCACCAGCCCCCCTTCTCCCGCTCAGGGAGCACAAGCACCCGCCCCATCTATGCCAACGGTGGCCACCCATCCCCGGCTCCCCCTAAGACACTGGTGGTGACGGCCAGCACAGCACCATCCCCTCAGGAGGTGATCCGGAGCAATGGCTCAGTCAGCAGGAAGCCGCGGCCGCCGCACACGCGCTCCTACGCTGTCAGCCAGGCCACGCTGGAGCGGATCGGGGCTGTCCCTGTCATGGTGCCCGCCCAGAGCCGGGCTGGCTCCCTTGTGTAGGGCCATGTTGGTGGCCAAGAGCCAAGCAAGGGGCCTCCTGTACCCAGTGGGGCGAAGAGACCCTACTCCTTCCTGAAAGGTGGCAAGGCAGTGGGGGGACACACACTGACCTCCCCCCCTACCTTTCCCTCCTAAGGGCACTGCTGGTGGGGGGGACAGCCCCAGCCATGATGTATCCCCCTGGCTGTTGGGGCTCCTTGTGCCGGTGGACGCCGCAGATGTGCCAAGGTCAGAGGAGCAGGGAGGTGGGGACATTGCTCCCTGGCTGCTGGGTCCCGGCCAGGACGTGCGCCCAGTCCTGACCTCAAGGGGGACTTTTGCTTTTATTTCCCATTGGTTTCATTGGAGATTGATTCCATCCATCTGGGTCTTTGGGGGAGGTTTGGGGAGATAAGTATATATATATTATTTTTTTTTCTGTTGTTGTTGCTGTTTTGTTTCCAAGAGGACGACAGCCTGCATTGGGGCAGGGAGGGCTGAGCGGGGAGGGGTGCTGAGGCAGGGTATGCCTTGACATGGTGACCCTGGCACCCTCCCCACACCCCCAGCATCGCTGCTGGATGAACAAGGGCAGTGGGCTGGGTGTGAGAAGGCACAGGCCAGGCTGGAGGGGAGAGATGAAGGTACAGCCACCAGCCTGGCCAAGGGGACAGCTGGTCACGGGCACAGACTGCGGAGTGTTTGTCTTTATTTTTTGCAGTTCTTTCCCCACCCCAACATGCACACAAACACAGACACACACAGGTCCTCCTCAGACCGGGTGTTTTTCCTGCACTAGCTCAGTACGCTGCCTGTTCATGGCTGCAGAGGATGGAGCTGAGTGTCTTTTCCTGAGACACTCCATGCAGGATCAGGGTGTGTTGCTGCAGCTGCTGCTGTATGGCTCATGGCTTTTTCTTTTTTGGGCTGTTGCTGGGTTTATTCAGGAGGCAGAGAGGAGCAGTGTGGCATGAAAGAGCAGCAGGCAGGTTCAGAGACATCTCTGCCCATGGGCTGCTCTGGTTTGGGGCAAGAGGCTTCAAACCCCACAGCTTTGGTGCTTGCATGCTGGGTTTTCCTTATTGGGCTGTCCATGGCTGGCTGGCATGGCAGGACACGTGTTGTGCTTGGGGCCCTTGCACGGAGGCATCACAGTTTTCACTCCTGTTGTTCCACGCCCAGGGACTTCCCAAACACCGAGGCTGGCAGGATTAATCCCCAAATCCCTTTTCTTAGAAAGAGTGAAATCATGGGTTTAATGGAGGGGGTAACCCTGTGGAAGCCCACATGCTATCTCTCTGCCTCTCCTACTACCTGCAATATCCTGGGGCTGGGTACTGGTGGCATATGCCAGTGGCTCTGCCATCTCCTTGCAGCCCAAGAGATGGTTGTGCCTAGCACCCAACCTTTTTCTATTGCAACTAAATAGCCTTAATCAAAGCCAAGAGTTGAAACTGCTCAAGGAACCTGGTGCCACTTGGAGGGCTGGACTTGAGGGCTGGTACTTACCTTCCTAGAGAGCACTGGCTCAAAGGGGCCATGCTTGGATGGGTATCTCAGCCCTCCTGCGTAACACCAACCCTTGCACATGTAAAAGCAGTGGTGACCTCCAAAAGCACTAGAGCCCTCCCAGGTCTGCTTTTGGAAAAGCAATCTGGGGAGTCACAGGTGACTTTCCGTAGCTCTCACATTGGTAAAAGGGTCTGTTAAAGCCAACAGACTCTTCCTCATCCTCACTTCCCTTGTCCCGGCACGGCTTTACTTTCCCTAGCAGTGCACAAGCCTTGGGCAGGACCTTCTGCCTGAGCAGCACCTTTCAAATGTAAGCACAGACTCTGAGGAAGAGGGAGGAGAGGTGAGGGCTGAGTTCCTACATGGACACACTGGATTTTTGGGAGGCTTGGGGCTCCCAGGCAGCACTAGGTTTAAAGCTTGGCTGAGATTTTGTGCCTTCTTTGCTTAAATTAAAAAAGAGAAGACAAAAAAAAAAAAAAAAGAGAAAATAAAATAATTCAACCTCCTTTCCTTCCCCCTCCTACACAACTCCAACCAGAATGGGTGCAAACCCCGACAGTGGGGCAGGCAGGTGGCTGCTCTGCCTGTGTGCACGCACAGGTTTCACTGGAGCAGTCCTGTTTCCTACTTGTCTGTTCACTTTGCTGCTGGGTGGTAGGGTTGACAGGGGGAAAAAGGGTGGCTTTAGAAACCCTAATGTTTAAAAAAAAAAAAAGGCAATCAAAGTAAAGCCCAGACACACTTTCTCTGCTTTTGTAACAACCCCTGTGTGACATTTACAGGAACACTGCCCTCAGCAGGCCCTCTCCTCTACTGCGAAAGCTCTTCTGGTTCCTACCCTCCATGAGACTGTTTGCTCCTCTTTCTTTGTTCTTTCTAATTGTCTAAAATTCAATAAAACTTTATTCATATAAAAAAAACCTGACTTCTTACTGCCTGCTGCTGCTTTTTTCCCCTTTCTTACCTAATTCTGTAACTGTAATGAATTTGGCCACTAATACTCATCCTTGATATGACTGGCAGTAAGCAGCAACTCTGCAAGACCCGCGTGTTATTGGGCCAGCCAGTTTGGCAGTGAACCCTGGTACTGTAGCCTTGTTTCTCTCATTCATAGTAGTTTGACACATTGCCATTGAAGGTACAATTTCACAGGCTTGCAAGGTCTCTACTTCTCCAGACAAAGGTGAGTTTTATTTTCTGTTTTGTTTTGTTTTGTTTTCCACAGGAGAGATCCTTTGCTGCTTTGAGTGACATGGGAAAATGTTTTTAAAAATTGCCTGACTTTGCTCACGTTTTGTTTTTCCAATCTGAAACGTGGTGGATTCAACCCAGAACCAAAATCTAAGGTGGTCACTGGGAAGGTTCTCCTTGACTTTTTGCATCTGAATAAATTTGATGGGAGAAAGTGTCAGGAAGTCAACAGAAGTGCTGATCTCCACAGACGGAGCATGGAAAATTTCAGAGTCTGAGCCTTCACATTTCTAGGGCATAAGGGGACTGGGAAGCACACACTTCTTAGTCCTTATCAACACCTGCTAGCAGAAGGTTATTATTAGTCAGGACAGCCTGATGTTTTGCCAAAGATTTTGCATTTTTCTCTCCATGTTTCATTTTCCTTACTTCTTCTCTAAAATCCCCCAGATATTCTGAGAATGATTATTAAACCCAGAAACCTACAGATCTGGCAGCAGTGGTAATTCGGCCCTGCTGTACATGCATCATGTTCTCATTCCTTGGTGTTTTTCAACACCTAGTTTGACATACTCCTGTAAATGTGTTCTCAGCTATAGACCTTACAGTAAATGAGATGACTGCATTGCCGTTTTGGGAAAGTTGCTGTAGGAATCTTAATGTTTGCATTTTTCATCTTTTGAGCGTGCAACCTTGATGTGATATTAATATCATCTTTGCATTTTATTCCCATGATAGCCCTGTCAGTATTCTGCTGTACTATCCATTCCTTGCCACTGGCTTATTCCTTGCGTCATTCTTCTGCATGTCTGTGCCTATTGATCTAGCGCAGAATTTCCTAAGATACAGGATAGTTTACAAGATTTGTGCAGCACACAGTAGGCTGGAATTTTAGCCTGTAAATTGTATCTAGTGAGGCACTGCTGCAGTATAAATATCTAGCCAAAAATAACACCAGTTAGATGCGTCTCACTCCAAAGTGACTATTTGCCGTTAAAAAGCACACAAAGATTCAAGCTATGGTAAGTGGAAGTCACTACTGAAATGCATGAGTTTGCTGACAGCCTTCAACCCCAGCTGCGCAGTAGGGATTGTCCACCACAATAGGTGCCATGCATGTTATTTTAAATGTCAATATCTATTGGTTATATCACCTTTCATCAAAGAATATCAGAAGAAAACTTGTTCTAGCACAAGAATTAACTGTACATTTGAGTGTTGAGGCTGAGAAATAGCCATGAAAGCATGCTTTACACTTTAACAGTGGTCATCTTCCTAGAGGTTGGTGCAGATGAGAAATCAATTTAAAACTTTTGGGAAATCTGGTCTGCCAGGAGTTTTTTTAACTTACACAGCTTTTGGACTTGGATCTGCTGATTCATCTGAACTTAAATAAATAAATAAATAAATAACTTAGATGCATGCAATTTAACAAAGTCTTGCTAGAACCACAGCAGAAGCCAGCCTACCGGATGGTAGCCTGTCCAAGACTGCCTCACTTCCTCATGAGGAGCTGAGATGCTCAGGATATCATCCTTGTGTCATGGTTTAGAGCTTCATGAAGAGTACCTCAAATCAGGGTAGCCTCAAATGACACCCAGGACTGAGGTAACTGTGTGATTCATTTGTTACTGGGCAGAAGAAGTTAAAGTGAAATTTTTTGATTCCTCCCTCCACCAAAAGAAAAGATGTTGGGGGAATTTTCATGATATATTTCTGGTTTCATCAAAGACATTGGTAAGTTTTTTCAGGTTACTGGATTTATACTAGGAGCAACATTGCCAGCTTCTTCTGCTTTAGCAAGAGCCTTTCTGTGTCTGTGCTCTAACTGGGATCTTTGCAGCCATGGTGCTGTTGGATTGTGAGCAAGTGGATCGATCTGTGCACATGTGTGCCAACGTCAAGGTACACATAATGGTTCAGTATGTTCTGCTAAGAGAGTTTTGAACATTTCTTAGAGAGTAGGGAAAACTGAGGAAGCAGATCCCTTTCACACGTTGACTTCAGAGCAAACCCAACAGGCCCTCTTATTAACTCATGTGGCCTCTGTTAGAGGGAGGCCTTGAGCAGAGCTCTTGTGCGGTATCTTGATGTCTGAATTGTTCTTCTCCCTGTGCTTTTTCCCAGTGCTGCTGGCCATCCTGCCTGCGGCTTGTTCTCCTATGCCAGCAAAGCAGGAGTTCCCCCACTCCTCCTTTGTTACAGATCCACTCTTTTGAGTAAGTTGAGATGTGCTGATAAGGATCAGGAATATGGGTGCTGAGAAAGGGAATTCGGTGTCACTGAGCTATGTTTCCCCTCAGGTGGAGAGTAGGTGAACATCAGGGACAAAGCGAACCTCGAAAGCAGGGAGAGTGAAAGGCTATGGCTCTCTTTTTCAGCCTGCTTTCTTCCATGTCTGCCTTTGCATGTTGCAATGCTGGGAGAGCTACTAGGTCTGTGACCTCCTAATCAAGGGAGGACACACAAAAGGCATTTCCTGAGCCTGACACTACCCCAGAACTCTTGTCTGGCAGCAGGCAACACAAAGAAAGGTTTCATTAGGTCACCTACACAGCCATGAAGGGGGAGTGGGAGATAATAGCAAGAGCTTTGGGCATGAAATGGTGAATACAGGATTTTGGGGAGGAGAAACTTGGCAGCCTTGGGGCTTCCCAGCTCTAGGGCTCTGGCATATTTTCTTTGATGAGTTTCCATAGACAATGAGAGCTGAAAAAAGCACTTTTCCTTTCCCTGTGGTATAGGCTCCCTTCATTTAGAGAGCACTGCTGATGTATAGGAATGGGACAAATGTGCATTGCTAAGGATGAGACTCTTCACTAAGCCTTCTAATGCTATTTTCTGCTGGTCATTTGTTCCTGATTTCCTCCTTCCCTCCACTTCCTCTGTAACATTTGTGAATGAGAAAGTTGGTTGGCAGGAAATTTAATCTATCTGTATTTAAAAAAACCCCACCCAAATCAACAAACAAACAAAGAAAACCAACCCCCTGAAACAAATAGCAGCACAGAAGAGAGGAGATTAAGACGCAGCTTGCACGGCTGGCTGGCAAGTGATTCTTTAGCACTGGATGTAGTCTGGGTCAGCTCCTGGATTTGGACTTATTAAATCATTCCTGGGAGGGGATGATGACTTCCTTCTAGTGGATATGCTTTAATGGAAAAACTGATGTGGTGCGTGCAACACAGAGAAACACTGGCTAAGGGGTCTGATACTGTAAAGCCTGGAGGTGCTGTAGTTTAGCTTTCTTGTATTTAAACCCACTGTGCTTGGTGCAGAGGCTGAGCTACACAGCCTTCCTGGATACCACCAATAAATGCAGAATTTCTTTCAGGTAGTTATTTTCCTTGATGGATCTCAAGACGCTTTGGCAAGCTGAATATAGGCAATCACCAGGTAATTGTCCATGTGGACATTTGAGATGAGAAAAAGGTACATGATTTGGGTTGCAGTAGCAGTATTTTAAGCTGGGGCAGTTTCTTAGATTGCACAGTAGCCGAGAGACTCTTTTATAGTGCTCCACATTAGTGGTGTGGCATTTCCATGCATGAGACTCTCCTGTCTTAGACCGAGGCTTGTGGCAAAGGCATGTATGCCCCTGTGGCTCACAGGAAGGACCAAAGGCGCAGAAGGTAGAATTAGTTCAGTAGAGAAGTCATTGTGGCATGAGACTCTCAAAATTAAGATGCATCATTAGGGCTAGAAACTATTACAGAAGCGTGCTATGATCCTCATTAGTGCTTCTTCCTTTTGACTGTGGTTTGTGGTTGGGACAAAACCAAAGACGTGACACAGACCATGGAAACGAGTGAATAGGGTGAACAAGCAGACACCTCTCGTGCAGACCCCCCACCCCCACTCCTAGGCTCTTCCCTAGGAGCACTTGCTCAATATCTGCAGAATACAATCTGTTCCTGCTATCCATGAATACAATCTCCATGTTTACAGTTTTCTTAGCTCATATTCCTTTTGTGTGAATGTAACCTCCATGCAACCATCCACGCTCAGGGACACCAAAAAAGGTTGCAAGCAGGCACGACTGTGAAGTGTGTGAACATCCCATGTCTTTACTCTGCTCAGTCACCAAGAGCACACATCCCATTTGCTTTTCAGGCTAACTTGTTGCACATCTCTCAAATCACAATGGGTTTTGTGGGGCCCCCTGTCCTTCCACAAGTTGCACGCTGGCCTAGGGAAAATAGGTTGCTTCTGGGAAAGTAAATAGGGAGGTTTAGTGTTATTGTCCGAAGAGCAGCTGAGCACTAGGCATTTATTCACGCTCTCTCCAGATTTGGGTCACAAAGCTTGCCTTTTTTTTTTTGGTGGCTCTACGATGACATCCTCTGGAGGGATGAAGAACTACAACAGCTCCTGTTTTGTTCAGCTTGTCTGCTCGGGGTTTCACCGTCTTACTAGATCGTAGGTTGGTTTCTTTCCCTTGTGGTCCTGCAAAGAATAAAGTGCTCTGTTCCTTGAGTATGAACACCTCTTCCTTATTTCCTCCAGCGATTGTTACTTAGGATCTATCCTCACTACTGTGGTGTCTGCTATGCTGTGATGGGGAGGCTTGAGTGCTTTCTCTGTATCCCAAAAGCAAATGGTTTTCACCATGGACTGCCTCTAGCTTCCTAGCTCCTCTCCTTGTTTTGATGATCTGTGATTCAAAGGCATGGGGAATGGGCTGGTATGTCCTATCTGGGGAACAGATAGGCCACTATCTATTTTACTAGCAGTAAAAAGCTACCATTCCTTATTTAAGTGTATCCACCAGAGCAACTAACTTATGGGCTTACAACTGACTTAAATTCGTCCTTCTACTCTGCTGTTGAGGTTGAGAGGAGCTGTCTGGCCAGGTTTTCTCTCTCCTCCCTGCTGGAGCAATGCTACAGAGTTTAGGAGACCACCCAGTGGTGCCACTGCAAATTAAGTCTTATGTGCCCACTAGGCAGTTCTGGGGCTCCAAGGCTCCAGTGACTTTGTGAAACCAGTGCTCATGTCCATGATCAGTAATGAGCAACGTCAAGGACATCTAGAGTTTGGGTTCAGATATGAGAGCAAAGTACTTGCTCAGACAAGCCTGGGGAGGGTTTGGTTCAAAAGGCAAGGTGATCGTAGGCACTCCCCACCTCCCTCCCCCCCAAGCCCCAAGTTTGATTTTCTTTTCAGCTGTGTGTGGATGGGAAATAGAAAACATGACCCTAATAGATTTTGAATGTGACCAAGACTCCAAAGCTTTTCTCTTTACACAGAGCCATCTCCAGCTCAAGTCAAAAAAAATAGAGCCCATGGGGCGCCTCTAGTAGCGTTTCAGCTGGTCTTTAATATAAACATTGCATAAACATCTCTCCCTAGCACACACGAGATACACAATAGGTCTAACCTTTCTTTCAACTGACACAAAGTTCCTTATCCACTGGTTGGGGGGGAAAGCTGCAGTGCCTGACGGCTGTGTCATATTTCTGAGTGTGGAGTTCAAGGTCTGCATTAAAATTGATCAGATCAGTCTCTGCCAGTTGTAAATGATGCAAAGGATCCTTGGGCTGTAGATTATTTGTTTGTTTTCTTTTACAAGAGTTTTTGGAGTTTATCAGTGACTGTCTGTTCTGTAGATGTAATGGCCATGCATAGCTTAGTTCTCATAAACCTGTCTCAGCATTAGACTGGTGTTCAGAGTTGTTGCAAATCCATTGCTTGCTAGAGTGATGCACAGAGGGAAAGAAAAAGCCCTCACACAAACACAACTGCTACACAAAGCAGTAGTGGGAGAGAACAGGTACTAGGTTGTTTAGAACACAGTCACTATGATTCTTTGCCCAAAGTATTAATTTCTTTTACGTCCTTTTTGTTGTTCATTTAAAGCTTCTGGTGGTGTTTCTGCTGCTAATCTGCACTTTAATAAACAGGATGAATACCCCATTTCATACTAACAGATTAGCTTTAACACCTGCTACTGCCAAGGCTATTGAAGTGACTGGGAAAGGCTCCTCTCCCGCATTTCCCCCACAGTCTTTAGCAGCAATAGGATTAGGGACAAAAGGAAATTGTGGTGTGGCTTGTGGTGTTACCTTGTAAAAGTAAAACCTCTGTTACCTTGTCTCCAGCCGAGAGTGGCATGCAATGAAATGGAGTTGTTAAACTGATTGAGTTAACCTGGGGCAAAGCCTGATGTGTGTGTGTTTGCATCTGGGGCTGAGAGCACCATAGTTCGATTTAAGTGAAATGAATGAAGGCAGCATTAAGTTAACTCGCAACAAGGGTATTCACCCACAGTAGCAACCCAGTGTACTCAACATGGGTTTGCAGACCAGCTGGTATTGAAGCTGTAAAACATCTTCTTATAGTGGAAGCCAAGTAATATTCAACAGCCAGTCACATCTCAGCCACTAGGGAGTTAAATTCATCCTCCGTTCTGAGCTTAAATATAAATGTTCTTTAAATAATTCTTTACTTTGTAGGTATGTGATTTATATCCTTTAAGGGAAGGAAATTACTCAAGAGGATAGAAAAAACGCACATTAAATGAAGACAAATACATCCAGCACTTGTAATCCAGCAAACATGCTGCTGGGGTACCAGTCAGAGCTGGGTTTCACTCTGTGGATGTCATTGACTTGCTGCATGACCTGAGGTAAGCAGGGATGCAGATACCCATCCTGGGGAGTCACAGCTGGATGCTTGGAGTGCACATCAAAGACAGACCCCTTGCTTAATTTGAACGCAGGAGCCTGAAAGTGAAAATGTTACCTTTAGTCCCTCTAAAAATTTTGTTCCCCACCTGGAAAACTGATATAATTGTTAAGAACAGGCTTGAGAATGACTTCAAAAAAATCTTGTAATCTACACAGACATACACATGTGCATGTGTGCACAGAAACCCCATAGGGTCCAACCTGAGGGGTTCAACTATATTTAATCCCTTGCTGGAAAGATGGTTAACTTGCTTTTAAAGATCTCTGCTTAAGGAGTCTGCAGCCTTACTAGGCATGGGGATAAAAGGGAATGCTTCCAATATTGGTTCTGACTGACTGCCTTGTAAGAGTTTTATTTTTTAAGGATAATCTACATGTTTATTGATATGCATATTGCCAGCCCTGGGTGTTAACTTTGCCAGATGCTGCAGAGAGAGTATGCTAGGAATATACAGATCTCTGTACTTCTTATAAATTTACTTGTAACCAGAGACCAGGGTATTCCTTAGTGCTATCCTGTCTTTTCAAGACTGCCTAGTTTCTTCACTTTTCTCTGTTGAGGATGCAGCTCTTCAAAGTAGGTGACCAGCCCCACACAGACTAGCTCCTAAGAAATGCAAGAAGGGATTTAATTCAGTTCCAATTCATTTTAGCCAACCTGCTGGTTTCATCCAGTGGTCAGGAAAGCTGCAGGGGACTGGTTTTACCTAGCATCAAGCAAACTCAATCCCAGGGGTGTTCCCTAAGCACAGGAGAGCTGTGTGTTACTTCCATGGGCAGGTGTGGTTACTGTACACCTGGTTAGCAGTCTTATCACTTCCAGCAAACCTCAGTTCTGGATGAAAAGACAAACCTTTTTTTTACTAATTGGAGAAAAAGAAGGAACTGTGGGTTTCATGTTTCTGGTATTCCTTGTAGGAAATGGAGGTCTTTGGCTGCCATGTTGTATGGCCTTGAAATAGGGACCATTCACTGGGTTTGAGGAGAAGCAGGTGGAATTGTATGACTTGCCTTGTTGACTGACTGAGTGTTGCTGCCCTGTAGAGTGGCAAAGGCCACTCTTCTCTGTAAACTGGTGTCAGAAACTTGCCAAAACTGCACTGTGTGGTGGTTCAGCTTTCTTTCAGGACACCAGGTAGAAGCATCAGCTCTGTTGCCTGAGCTGCTCCTGGCAGGATGACTGCAGCCTTAACAGCTTCCCAGCTTGTTGGTTACTTGCAACCAGGGAGTGTGCTCAGAGGTGAGCTGGTGAAAACAGCTGTTTGTGGACAAGTCATTGAGAGCCTTCACAGTGAATACAGTTCCTTTGCACAGTGACAGCCACAATGCAGAGAGGGGCAGCTGTGTCTTCCTCTGTGCTATGCCTCATCCTTAATGCAGCTGTCTTTTCCAGCCAAGTCCCAAAGGCATGATGTGGTACTCCCTCAGCCTCCTGCTCTCAGACCCAAGGCCCTCTGGCTTTCTCCATATCTTCCCCCTATGTATCCTCTCTGAGCTATTCCTTGCCTCAGAGAGGATTTTTCTCTTGTCTTGTCTACCCACCTTCTCCTACCTGTCCCACTCCTGACAGGTCCCTTTCCTCTCTATGGACTCTGCCATTTCTTCTCTTCCACTCTCTGCCCCTTTGGTTTCCCTATCCCCTACCCTCCTCACTCCTCTCCCCACGGTCCCAGAGGCTGAAGCCTCTTCTCCAGTTTCCTGTTTCTCACTGTGGTTGCTTCTCATCCTCTTGGTGGGCTTTCCCTCATGCTTCCTTCCTTTGTTCATCCATCTTCTGCCTCCTCCCAGATACCTTCAGCTCTTACAGTTTTCCCAGTTTTGTTGTGAGGCCCAGTTAGCCAGAGTGGGAGTCTCTGAGGGAACTCAGGAGACTGGCTGTCAGGATGTAAAGTTGGCTAGTCTAACAATTTCACCAGCACCCAATGATTTCATTCTACCTTCTCTTAAGAGAACAACTTAGTAGATGGCAGCACATCTCACAGTGAAAGTGTTGCCCTGTGTAATAGAGAGCTGCTCATCTCTTGGTGTTTGCCCTGCCTCCAAGGTGCAGAGCTTCTGTATGAACACTCAGAACAATCCCTGATGTCCCAAATGACGTGAGAATCTACATCCAAATTTCTCCATCCCTCCTCTAGAGAGATGTAAATGGAGCTATAAGCAGCCTTCATGTCATCTGTCATTCATCGAGGATTGTAAATAAAGGGGTGATGAAAACAGCCAGCCCCTGTTCCTGGCCTCCCCTGGCAGCAGACTTAGCAAAGAGGTCAGGCAGCCCATGAAGACTAGTAAGCTGGTACAGAGTACTGCTGTTAGACAAAGAGTGTGAGGTGAGTTGGCAGGAGCTAGTGTTTGGGAGAAGCTAGCCACAATTACTAAGTGGATTAAGTATTCCATGGGGATACCCTGCATAGAGAGGGCTTTGGTCTCTGGGGCAGCTTCAGTTATCATAGAATCATTTAGGTTGGAAGAGAACCTTGGGATCATTTGGTCCAACCATCAGCCCTATTCTACAAAGTTCTCCCCTACACTATATCCCTCAACACCACATCCAATCTACTCTTAAACATATTCAGGGATGGTGACTCCACCTCCTCCCTGGGCAGCCATTATTGCAAGGTGTCAAAAGCAGAGCTAGATGTTCAGCTGCAAGATGGTGGCTGNTGCGAGGAGGGACCGTCGGGGGGCAGCAGCACCAAGCGCTTCGGAAGCTGCGCTCCAAGCAACCTTCCGGCGTGCTCCTGACTGACAGTATTGTGCGCCTAATCTTCAGGACCCGGCTTCTTTCCAAATCCGAGTCGCATCGGGCTGCGTGGCGGTGACACTTTAACATGCAGCATATGCATCTCATTTCCCTATTCACCGGGCTATTTGTAAACCTAATTTAAGCTAAATCTCTCCCTACTCTTATCGTTTAACATAGCTCCAAAGGAAGGGTGGGAGGGGAAAAATAAAATCAAGTAAGAGACTTGCCAGCAATGCACTTTTCCCCCCTCCCCTTCTAGTACAATAGCTTTGTAATCATTCGCTTGCTGCGTAGGAAGGACCTGGCAACCTTCATGGGTGCAACCTTCCTGTCTTCCAAGGACAATGTCAGAGAAGAAAAATCCTCTAGATTTCCTGGGGAGGGATGAAGGAGATGGAGTGGAAGATGAGCTTCTAGCTGGGGTCCATCACCTTCCTCCTTTCACAGGGAGAAGGGCTTGCCTGGGTGAGGGTCTGTGCTGAGCCCCTATGAGGCTGGAGTGGCAGCAGGCAATACATGGAGGGAGGCAGTGTGATTTTGAGTAAGTGCACAATTTCCTCCAAGTTATTAAAAAAAAAAAATTACATGCGCCTTGTTTGAAGATTAGTTTGGTGTGTTTTTAACAAGAATCAGAGCTATGACCCCCCTCAAGGTATCCCACCAAGTAAAAACGATGAAATTTGATTAAATTTTACAATTAGAGAGGTAAATTATTTCACCTCCATAAATTTCTACCAAAGTAGTTTTAACCAGCAATAGCATTTTCCTGCTCATTCTTCCCTGCTGTGATGCATCTTTGCTGTTCACTGTTTAACAGCTGCTGCCTCAAACCAAAAGGGGGTTTCAACTCCATCCTGCATGAAGTACTGCTTTTTTTTTTTTTTCTTTGTTGTTTTTCTGTTTGTTTGTGTGTTTCTTATCATCATAAAAGTCGTAGGAACTTTTAAAGATAGAAAATGGCCGAGTGGCTGTTCCAAGGAGTCTGCTCTCATGAAGGATGCAAGAAGACTGATAGCAAGGTGAATGAGCAGGCACGTTTCATGTGTGCCTTTGTAGCTTCCCGTTCAGTAATGTAGGTGTGTTTGAAGGAGTGGAAGAATGCTGGATTTGCTCACAGGTGTTTGAGAGAAGACCATGGAAAGCCAAATCTTATGGAGGGAAAGATTTGGAGAAGAGTAAAAATGGGTTTGCAGAAGGGATCAGAGATGCATTTTTGGTCGCTGGACCCTTTTGAAAGAGGTGAGAGAGTGACTACTCAATAGGCTTCAGCAAAGATGCTACTAGAAAGTTAAGTGAAAAAACAGATGCAGAGAAGCGGGTGGAAAATGAGTTGTCAAGGTGAGGACAAAACGGTTCAAATGGACTGTGAAGGGGAAAGAGAACTGGTGAAGAAAGGGCTAGGAGGTGTTTTCAGCAAAAAGGGTTGAAGAAGGTAATGGCAGCAGCATCTTGGGTAGGCTGAGGCTCAACATGTTTCACGGTCAAAGCTCAAGGTAATACAAGCCTAGAGAAGTTTTTATCTTGTGTACATTCTGAAGGCTCTCTAATAGGGCTTTTCTTGTACCAGGAATACAAATACCTTTCAAATGGCAGCTTGGGGACACATGTAACTCTTATTCAGTTTGTACTAGACCTCCTGAAATTGTCTGGCAAAAAAAAAGAAAGATGGTATAAAATTCATATGAAATTTCTGTGACATATTTTCCCAGCAAATGCCTGTTTTTCATGGGAAGGAGTAGAAATATTTTCCATCAAAAAATGAAAAGCTTTCAGGTTTGGTAGTTGTTTACTGCTTTTGCTATTTTTTTCTTTTTCCTCCCTCTCCCCACCACCTCATTTGGTTTATTCTGGCTTTGCGTTTCTCAACATAAAGTCAACATTTTCTTCAGCTAGGGACATTCTCTATTCTCTCCTAGCTGCTGATGTATTTATCTCACCAAGAAGGCTTTTGGATTTGCTTCTCCATCATCAAATAGCTACATGGAGCAATTCAAGCCTCAGAAATAAGAAAGGAAGCCTTACATTTAGCAATGTTGCATCACCCTATGAAATCTCTTCCTAAGGCACACCAGTGATGCTGAGAGACATGTATAGCCCCTGTTACCCACCTGAGATTTTCAGGGTGTTGCTGCCCTGATGCGCTGCTGATGGAGAAGCAGGACCATCAGGTGCAACTTGATGGCTGCTCAGAGCCGCCATGTGAGTAGCAGCTGGATTTGGCAGTACTGGCAGCAGCAGGGACTATAACACAGTGATCTGATGTGAGAAACATCTGCTGGAGACAGATAACAAGACAAGAGAAGCCTGCAGGCTTGTTGAACGGTAACTCAAACTTCAAACTACTGTTTACAACGCGTTATGTTCTACTTCATCTGCTTTCCTCTCTAGAGAGGCAAAGGATGCTTACAAACACCCTGGAAACATGCTGAATGGTTTAACCCTCTGGAAAGCAGATTGGTGAGGGAGCTAGGTCTGACTGTGACTCAACACTCACCCATGTTACTTCATTACAAGAATACTGAGTAAGGAGAAAGGGTCCAGCTTTCTTGGGTAACAGCAACACAGACAACCTTGTGGTGCACAAGGAGATGCTGCACTTTAGTTGTAGCCATCTTCCCAATTATTTCTGGTGGCCACGCTTTAGGGAAGAGTGAGGACATCAACTCCGACATGACAGTTGTCCAGTGGAGTATTCCCATCCTGCTGTTATAGAGAACAATTCCGACTGGGCATCAATTTGCTCCTTTTCCAGCCCGTTGTGCTGATTGGAGAGCTTAACCTACCCAGTTAGATTGAATAGGCTGATTCCTACCAGGGCTGACTGAACAGAGGGAGAAATTCACTGTGAATATTGGTTCGTATTTGAAAGTGAGTTTTCATTCGGAACAGGGACACGTCCACATGACTGCTGCAGCTAAACCAACCAAGCATTGAATTGAGGCTATTCATAACAAACTGTCCATGAATGGCCTGCAGGGCAAAAACTATCTGCGGGAGAAATTCATAGGCAATTTTGACTAATGAATGAATTTGGGAATTTGGCTTTCAGTTTGCAGACACTTCACAAATAGAAAAAAAAAAAGCATATGAAACTTATTGAATAAATGATTTATAGTGAAATATTTCTTCAGCTGTAATCGCTATAACGTGTATAGTTTATGGTGTTAGACAGCACTTTAGGATTAGCTGTGGGAACTATATGTCAATGAATATTATGTGAAAAAACATTCTTTTCTGAACAACTATATGGAGAAGTGTTAATGTCACCTGCTGCAGAGGGAGCCTGGTAAAGGGCTCATACTTGGGAAAGGACTGTTGGATCCCAGCAGTGCTCCTGAGATCTTCAGAGCAGAAGTTAAGGCGTGAAATCTTGAAATCAAGCCCTCCTTTCTGACTGAAGTAACTGAGGACAAAAAGGGTGAATACTAGGGCTTATGCATAGGAAGGTTTGGCAGCCTTTTGAGAGAGTCATTTCATTTCTGCAGTGATATTGTCAGATATTGTCTGAGAGACTGAGCTGTGATCGATTTTCACCAAGGCTGTAAGAAACATAACTCAAACCTTGTTATATAACAAGGGTATTTATATATTCGAGGTGCTAAATGTTCGTCTGCCTGGAAGTGACTCGCAGCTAGGCACAGCATGCCTTTATGGCTTTATTCCATAGCATTTTACATGGTGCTAATACTAACAAGCCCTCCTGGGAAACCAGTAACTACACCTTGAATGAATATGCTTTCAGATTCATGTGGAGATGCTCTTAACTATTCTCTCTTTGGTGGTCCTCTAGATGTTGTTCCACACTGTATTGCTCCATATTAGGACTAGCTTGCCTCTTCCATGACTGTCATCTGCTACTGCAGGGTCCCTTTAGCTGGTTCCTATCCATGTATCCAAATGCTTAAGAGCAGCATTGGGTGCCTGCTTTTCCTAGCAAGTAGTATGGAGTTGGAACAGCTCAATGCTTCTAGATGACACAGATAATAGAAACTGTTCCATACCACTGCTTTGCAGCAGCAGGAACTGGCTTAGCTTCAGCAAAGCTGGAGGTAGAGCTGACTTCTGAAGCTTGGCTGACACCGAATCCAAGGAAAGGAGCTGACACCGAACCCAAGATAACTCATAAAATGATGACCCAGAACAAAACTGAAAATGTTCCTGTTCTGTGCTGGAAATGCTGGACAACATTTCTGTAAGCACCCTCAAGTGGTGTGATGAAAAGCTCTTTGCAATGTTCATCCTGGTTTTCTTCCTTCCCCAAAATGTACCAAAAATTTCTAAGCCAAGTCCAATTGGGTGGAGATAGAAGCTGAACACAGCCATCAGGAGGCAGCGTGAAGGAAAGCTCTAGGAGTAGCTTGCCTGTGTGTGTGGTGGAGGTTAATAACAAATATTATGTGGCATTTTATTACAAGTGTCTACAGGGAGTAAACTGTACTGTGTGGATACTGCTTTGTGATGCTTCTCTGTATCTTGTGATATGGTCAAAGATAGACCTCAACCTTCCTTCCCTCACAGTCACTGGCCATAGTTGTCTGCATGTCCCACCTCTGTTACTACTCCTTGATCATTCTTCCACCTCTTCATCTACCCATTGTGGCTCACTTGACCCATCTTCTTCCTGGCCTGCTTCAGATATTGACCTCATGGGGAGTTAACTAATCCAGTGTGTTGCGTAGCAGACTTGTTAATGGTAGCAGCAGAAATAGAAATAGACACAGCGAGAGCAAAGATATACTGGCTCATACTCTTTGCTTTTAGTAATGTTGATATTTCAGGAAATAAGTAGCCCAGATTGGACTATGAAGACATTTCCAAATGATTAAAGAGTTTAAAGCATTACAAGGCATTTGACTTCAGAACAATTACTGTTGAATTCTATTAATTCTGTGGCATGTTTCAGATGTCAAAAAAAGAGAACTTACAGCAAGGATAGTGCTCTATTTTAGTACAAACAATGCAGAGAAAAACAACTTTCCTGGAAATGCCCATCTTGCAAACATTTTGCTTCCAATTCTGACTCATCTAGAGGGTTAGGGACTAGAGAAAACTACCCTGGAGCCACAATGGAGAATTCTTAGGTTAAGTATGATCTTAATAACATTTTGCTATCTTTTTATGACTTACTTTCATTATTGCCAATCTATATTTTTAAGTGAACATCTTCTTTTAGCCTTAAAACTTAGCTAGAGATAAAACAAATTTCTGAATAATAGTTCACACATTCAGATACTGCAGTCTTTTACGGCTGTTTTGCCATTTAAACTTGGGCTGGGAAGCCCTTGTATCATCTGCTGTACAGTGTGTGGCACTGTAAAGTCATGGGGAAGTCTATCGTTGTGCCACAAGGAGCAGGGCCTATGCTGGCAGTTCAGGCTATTGCGTCGTGAAGAAGCAAGAATTATCATTAATGTCTTTGGGAAGCAACAAAAGAGTAATAGAAGAGAAATAAAGAGAAAATAATCCAATGAAAACATGGTTCTGACTTAAGATTGAGTAGGAATACAATGAATCCAAACACCCATATGCAGAAGGAGGTAGACATGCCTTTTATAATTTTTTTTTTTCCCAGCGCTGCTCTTAAAGAAAGCAGGAGTCTGAACAGAGAGTCTAAATGACAGTAATGAGATTAATCAGTGTTCTAACAAATATGACCTACGAAAAAGGATTGAATGAATTTGGGTTAATTAGCTGACAAAAGAAAAGGCTGAAGGGGAAGGTGGTAACAGTATATAAGAGGCTGCTGCAAGGGAAAAAAACAATAAAGTCTTCTTCTCGTCCATGGTGGATAGGTCAAGAAATAATGGGCTTAAATCACAGCAAGGAAGATTCAGGCTAGAAACAAAATGGCCATGGTAGTGAAGGACCAAAATGGATTGCCTGGGGATAGCGTGGAGACTCCATCACTGGAAAGCTTTTTAAGAGCAGATTAGGTGGCCATTTGCCAGGCGTGTTTTAGTTCTAGTTCATCTTACCTCATAGCAAGGGACAAGCTAGGTGGTTTCCTGAGGTTTCTCTGCTCCACCAAAGAAAAATCCACTTTTTTCTTTGTGGTTCCAGGTGTGCCTCGGATTCAACCAACTCCATGCATGGGTTTGGTGCACTTGTGTCAAAGGCGAGAAGAACGATCCAATCACACAAGATATGATAAGAAGATTAATTCAGTGCTCCCTTAAGCTGTGCTGAGTAATGCTCTTCAATGTCCACTCTCAGATGGGTTCTCTTCCATTTGTGGTGGGAGCTAGGTGTTGGGAGGGCTGGAAGAAAGGAAGGCTAAAACAAGAGGTATCGTCTGCAACAAGAAATGTCCAATCACATTTATTTTCAGGAGTAGGTGGAGATGGTTCAAAGTAATTTGGCCAAATTAAGGCATTAAAATCATGCTCAGGCTTCAAACTGTTTTTCAGATTTGTTCTTTAAACCTTCTTTGTCCTGATCCCCATTACTGGTGTGTAATTCCTAGAGGTCCTTTCCCTCATGCTGGTTTCTTCTGTTGCTGATCTTTCTCCTTTTAACCCCAAAGGAATTAACCACCCAACATGTCTGAAAGCCACACAATTCCTCCTCCTCTTTCATCCTCCCTCTGTCCTTTCAGCCTGCCACACAGAGACTGTACTATTCTTAACACCGTCAAATCCTGACAAAACCAAACAGAACAAAAACTCTTTGGTTGTTGTGCATTCATGCCCCACCCATTGCCTTTCCGTGCAGAGGAGGTGGACTGGGCATCTCAGACTGCTTCTTTGACCATATGGTGACGCCATCTCTGTCTTTGTCAATTCATAACATTCAGAAAACATTCACTTTCTGCTCCCTCTCATCCCCCAAGGTCTCTCCCTTGCTGGCCCAGATGTTATGCAAAATACAGCAGGCATTTATCACACCAGGCATGTTTAGATGATTTATAAGGCAGTACCACCTGCCCTTCAGTCTCCCCGAAACATGTGCTGCTGACATTCTACACAGAAATGCTTGTTCTTCCAGTCTAAAGACCCAGTAACAGGCTCTGCAAACTAGGTGGGCCAGTTTTCCTACACTCAATGGAAGAACTGTAAAGGAGGGAAGGAAGAAAGCAGGTAGTTTGACAAAGCTTGTTACAGCAGACCTGTTCCCGATGTTCCTGAAATTATGAGTCTCAATTTACAGACACTGTCATGATGAGGCACAGATCACACACCTTTCCTGGTTGTAGCTGTGCAAGATGAAGGGCACACTGACTCCAGCTTTCTCACGTTCTCAATGCCCCTGCCAGGGGTATGTTTCTATTCATACACACCTCCTGAGGTGTTGTGTTTTGTTGTTGTTGTTGTTGTTGTTGTTGTTGTTGTTGTTGTTGTTGTTTTCAGGATCCCGTAACTTGTTTTAGCCATCTGAACTAGGTTAGCAATGACCTGTTATTAAAACTTCTCCATTTCCCTCTGATTGAAATGGGGAAGGGATCGGTTGCAAGAGCGTCTAGTTCATCAGATCTGAATGAGCAATAATGTCTTCTATGCTGCAGCTGGAAGAGGACATGCATCCAGCCCTGATACTTGTGACTGGAGATGTGTCGCCAAATCCAAGCACAAGGAGGTATGAGGCCTTATATTATTTTAAGTAAGTCCAATAATGGTTTTGCTTGATGTGTAAGGAACAGAAAATAAGGATAGAGAATGATAAAGCTGTCTCTACACAGTCTGGGAACACCTTCTGTGCAAAGCTATCAACAACCTAGGTGAGATATGTTGCAGTTCTTCCCACAGGGAGCTCTGAAGAGAAATTTCCACTGGCCTCCTGAAGCGACAGGGCTGGTCATCCCTGTCCTGTAGAGCTCTCTTATTGCTATAGTCACAATTATTTTAGGTGAGAAGCAGTGTTCTGCCAAGAAAAGTCAATCCCAGTTAGTGTCTAGCAGAAGTAAGTGAGAAGTCCTGCTTCTCAGTCATACTGCTATGGTACCGAAAGCCAAATCAAAACCTAAACGCAAATCTCACTTCAAACTCTCACAGGCATATTTTGTCTTTTCTGATCACAGCACCGATCTGTGTGGCCTCTATAAAATATCAGATGATATTTTGAAAATGGTGCTAGAAACATTAATAATGTCATAGGAGATAAACCCTGGACATTCGTAAATTCAATCCCTGCTCCAGCCCCACATTTTTTGTGTTATCTGATGTGAAACTCAGTATGTATTAGTCCAAGGAATGTAAAGTGGAGCAAAGCGGAATCTTGTACCAAGGTGTAGTCTCTTAAAATGCTTGAAGGTTAACAGGAGTCAACAGGAGCCCTACACACACAGCGGAGTCAGCCTCAACAAGCAGTGTGCATGCACTTCAGGATACTTTGGTTAAAGCAAGTGGATAACAGATACGGCCTTAAAGTAGATTCCCTTTCAGTACGAGAACCAAAGGAGAGGAAAATAGGTGTAGAAAATGGGCAACTCTCTCCCAAAACAGTTGTGTTCCTTTGTCTTGGTGCTAGGCGGAGAATACTGAAGTTTAGAAAACTGTAGTAACTCCTCCCAGCTGGAGACAGTGAGCAGTTCAGAGGAGACAGCGGGTTATGAAGGCAACCCATGCTACTGTATGCAGAAAGTATTCTGTGTTTGGGGACATGGGTAAATGCACAGATCCCCATCCTGCAAGTCTGGGGTGCAAGACACCCTGAGGCCTGGAGTTCTATGAAGAAAGACCTGCAAAAATTTGGTCTCAGTGATGCCTTTGACCTCTGCTCTCAGCCGATTCCCTACAAATACTTAATTTCCCGTTTTAGATAAGAAGTTCTTGTCCAGAAATCCATATCCTTACTGAGTAAATTACTGAATGTTCAAAGAATGTGCTGCCTTCTGCTGCCTGAGGTAGGTGAATGCAGTGCACATAGTTCCCTTACACACCAAGCCCAGAGCATCTGTTTTCACTGCATTCAACAGTAGATACTGGTTTGGAAGGTACAGGTGTGGGGTAAACCTACACTCATCAGCACTGCGTAGCGAAGCCTCTTTTACCCACTGCAATGCCCTTTTCTCACAACTGCTGTATTTTTTCCTGCTTTCATATAGCATTATTCTGAGCTCTGCCATCACAACATTTTTCAGCAAACACACATCTGCAATATTCCCTTAATGATAAGAAATGCTAGATTTCAGCCCCTCCGTTTTCTGACAAGAATAACAATACCTCTTTCTCTAGAGCAAAGGGCTGCAGGCATTGTATATTATTACTGTGGCTTTCTGTTTCTGGAGGAGGATGTTTGGCTAGACTCTCCAGTGATACAGATTTGCCAGGTATCCCTTAGCTGTCATCAAAATTTATAAAACAAAACCCCACCTGACCCCTAGTGACAGGCTACCTAGTCAGGAAACCTCTGTTAGTCCACAGAAACCAAGCAAATAGGGCTGGAAAAACCTCCAGAGTCCACTGCTGTACCAGAGAATGATTGTCTCCCAGACAGCTCTGCATGGGGGAAGCAACAGGCTTTCCTCAGGGAGATAGGTCAGCATCTCCATTATCGAGTATGCCCATCAGAGGCCAAATCTCCACCCTTTTAATTTCACCCTATTCTTCATAGCTGTTAGACCTTTATTCCTCCCAGGACAATTATTCTTCCATCAAATACTTGTAGCAGGTTAAGTATGCTCCTCTGGGTATAGCTAGGCAGCTATACATATTTAGCTCTCTTTCCCTTCCCAGGAATCAATTTCCCCAGCCCTTTAATCATGTTTACTGCTCTTCTCTGAATCTGTACAGTTGCTCGTATTTTGCATTGGTTCCCATTCATCTCTGGGCTTTTTGACGAGCTGTGAGGTTTCATCTTCACCCTTTTTCTTCCAGAAGAGGGGCAATCTAGCAAAGCAGGTAGTGCTCTGAGCTAATGGCCTCCTGTGACTATGATTCTCTGCCTCCCTAAACTGCTGGTTGATCCTGGAGGTCAGCTGCTCGTTACGGTCTTTCTCCCTGTGCAAACTGAGACAACATTGGTTTCCTTTCCTGTGAAGTGCTTGGAGACCTATGTGTGCAAACATGATAGAAACACTAAACTACTGCTGTTATTGCTGCCTAGGGGAGGGGCTGGCATTGGGAAAGGGTGACAGGTTTTCGAGCAGAGCCCTGCGCAACCTCCCTCACACACCCACACACCAGCGCAGAGGCCTTTACGTTCAGACATCCATCTCTCCTGTGCAGCTCAAGTCTCTCTCAGCTATGAAAGTCTCAAAGGAAAGAGGACAGCTTGAGCTCAAGCTGGGGGCAATTATGTTGCTTAACAGTCTCACCTCCCTCTGATTCTCCCTGTCAATAAGGGACCAGGACATTAACTCTCAATAAATTAAGTCATTATATTGGGTTTTAATCTCTCTGTAATATTTCATTGTTGACTTTTCTAACAGAATGGAGACATTTCTTGGCAACTTTTTCATCTTACTTGCCCTGGTATTTGACCCCTACAGGAACAGTTTGGTTTCTCACAGGATCTTGGATGCTGGTAAAGAGCATTGCTCGCCTTCCTTCCCTGCCATCTGCCATTCTGGCATTTCTTGGCCTCAGAACAGCAGATCAGATTTCACCTTGATCAAGCTGCAAAGCATTAAAGGAAGCGCCTTAGTCTCCAGGCACTGTGGCTTGGACTGATGGGCACAAGGTAGCTAGCAGATTCCTGCCAACAAGCCTCCTGGTGCCAGTGCAGAGAGCGTGGATGCCTCTTGGACAGGACCTGAAGAAAAAGGTGAAGTAGCTGAGAGCTGGGTGACTCTGCTTTGCCAGATAGTTTCAGCAAACACTGCTGGCTGCCCAGCTGTAAGGAAGTGACTCCAAGCCTACTTACTACAGGCATCCTATCAAGGCTGATATGTCTCTGCCTGACTGGAGAAGCATCATCAGCTAGTGGCACAGACAGGGCAAATATGTGCCAAAGGATGTGAGGCTAGAAAATGTGTCAGCCTGAATCTACAAACTTTGTTCTGTGTCAGGGGAGATGAATTGTAGGGAAAATGGTTTGGCTTCTTTTAGAGTCAGGGGAGGGAGAGAGGTTTCTTCAGTGGGCTGTTCAGAGACATGTTATTTTCCATGTTACCTGATGCCCAGAGTAGGACTAAGGTGAAATTCTGGTCATTCATTTAGAATGTAGTCACTCTCCTGGGTATTCACAGCAACCGTCCAGATCTTGCAGCTGCTAAGACCCACGGGTTACTCAAGTTTTATTTATTCTGAAGCTTCTCAGATGCCTATAAGGATCCTGGGCTGTATGGAAATACCCCACCCCTAGCAGATGTGAGGGGGGTAGGGACTGTGTTATCATCCTGTTTAACAGAAAGAAGGGATGATTTTCGGTTATCACAAGCTCTAAAATTTCCATTGAGGAAAAAGTAACATAGTTAAATGTCTGCTGAATGTTACACCCACGCTGCCCCTGGGAGCTGCCAGTTGGTTTGGTAATGGTGATTCCACTTAATGTAGGTGAGGTCATCACTCTGCTCCTTCACAAGAAAGATGTGTGCCCTTGCTTAAATGTTTCCTCAGGATAAGAGTAACAAAGATGGGAAGGTGTGAGCAGCTACTTCTTCAGCAGAGAGGCTATTCTGAAGTAAAAAACTGCTCAGAAAACTGCCAGGAGTAGAAAAACTGAAGAAAGCCATTGTGCTCTTGTGCCTTGTACCATAGGTGAAAAAGTGCACTGGACCAAAGAAGATACCGTACCCTCAAGGATATTGGTCTACTGGGAAAACTGAGGAGCACCACCCTTCCAAAATACTCATAGGAGGCAATACATCAGTTAGCAAGGTACTTAGCTTATTGGTTATTTGCTGTAAACTTAAACAGGGAACTGTGCTTTCCCTCAGTACTTCTCATTTGAAATGTATCCAAAATTACTGACTTGAAATATGAGGCCATAATATGTTTATAGGTGGAGTCCAGGCACAAGAGAGAGGCAAGGAGTACAACATGTTAGCATAGATTACAGCCCCAAAAATACCAATCTATCTGATCACATATGAGAGAAGGGAGGCAGGGGAGACAGACGTTTGACAACAGGCTTTCTCTGAAGTGGTGAGGTGTGCTTTTTAGAAGGGGACTATTTTCTTCTGTTCAGCACAGGCCATGTCCCTTCGCCAGGGAGCACAGAAGCTGCTTAGCTAGAGATATGAGCAACTCAGAGAAAAATCATCACTTGTTTTCCCTATTTAAGTAAAAATGCTTTCTTGTAATGATAACCAAGGCAGGAGGCAGCATCTCTTGGCAAACAAAATGACATTAAAAGCATTTGCTGGAAATGGTTTCCACTTTATTCCTGAAAAATGTTCAGAGTGTATTGATAGAGTAGCAGAGGACTCAGCTATGCAGCCAGGACCCAGCTACTGTAATTTGAAGTTTAGGATGGGAAGGACCAGGAAGGTGGTGGGATCTAGGAGTTTCTTCCTCTGGGAAACTTCCTATATTAAACCCACTAATCACTTGATGCCATCTGGCATAATCCAAAGACAGAAAACACACCATGTTTAGAAGCTACTGGGATACATCATCTCTGGCAGGGAGATGATTCACCAGCACTGGAGAAGAAAACCACTGGGGAAATCATCCCTAGCATACAAATGAATCCGGGAATAGAGCCCGGCAATATTCCTTTGAATGCATCACTACTCCATACCCGTGGGACAAAGGCAGCAGCAAGGGCTGATACAGGCCTGTCTATTCCTCAGTGAAAGCAAGTTGTGCAAAGAAGCCCAAATACTTTGCACCTTGCTGGCTTTTGGATCTGTGGCTCCTTCAGAGTCAACCCGTAGGACTGCTTTAGAGCCTATGCCTGGCAGCAAGGTATCGTGTTGAGTATATGTGGGCATCTGTGATCCCACATGTGGTGGAAATCATAATCACTTCTGTATCAAGGCTCTGAGTGCACCTGTCTGGCTTAATGACCTTGACCACCCTCAGCTGGACCCTCCACCCACGCACCCTTTGCCATTGGTCCAGGAACCTCTTTTAGGGTCCAACCCAGGCTCCCAATCTTGGGTTGGAGGTATGTTGCAAATAGATTTAGCTCTAGCTGCCTTAACTGACTGGACTTCTCTGTAGCAGCTCAGGGCATAACTCATTTTATTGATGCTCGTTGCTGGACTGCTAGCGGAACTTGCATTATGCCTATGCCTTGTTTGGATACCATGGGGCTGTGATTCCAGCTTGAGAGGATGCCGTGAGTATTTTTAAATCCTGGCTTGTCTTCTTTTGTGGAGTGTATTTGTGGCCTCCTGACATCAGTTGAGTGACCTTACCCTATAGGCAAAGGGTTGAAAAAAGTGAAGTGTTTTGTTGGCTTTCTCAGCAGCTACTGACCCAAAAAAAGTTATCTGTGTGTTATTGCAACTTGTATGGAAATCGCGGGATTCTGTGTAAGTGATAGCTAAAGGAAATGACAGATTTCAAGTTTTTCCCATGTGGAAAAAAAATGTCAGGTTTTCTTCTTTATTCACATCCTTCTACGGGCTCTGGTGCCAGTATCTTAAACAAGTCTGCCTTACAAATCAGGAGCTAAAATTTGACCTCTTAAGCCAAAATGAAGCATGTATGTGAGTATGAACATGGGAGGAAAAACTGCATTTCCTTCTAAGGAAAATAAGTTTACAGTTCCACTAACCTGTGGTACTTGCTGCACATGATTACTTTGAGGTCAGAAGCTCAGTGAAAATCAGGAGTAGAAAGAATGTTGAAATAGCCAATAAGAGCATATACAATTACATTAGACACGTTGAAAATGCAGAAGGGATGCAAAGCTTCATGCTTGAGGGTATCTATTCACTAATAACTGATGGCATTAAAGAGGATACTTCCCCTATTGGCAGGTTGTTAATTGTATAATTGCATATGCATTTCTGCAGCTTCTTGTGCCCACCAGAGCGGGATTCAGGACCCTGCACTGCATGGCTTGCGGATGTGATCCAGTCTATTAGTTGTTTGGATTATTTCCTCATCTTGTGAGACACCAAGAAACTAATGACTGGCAATGTATTGAAATAATAGTGATGTGACAACAGTTTAATATGAAGTAAAATTATTTGTACAGTGATGTGTTGTCAGAAGTGTGAATTGTACACAAATGCAATATACAAAGCCATGCAGCAAAGAAACAAGTGGCACATGCTTCTAAATGGGGTTTTCCTTGCTGTGGAGTTCTCACTCTTGCTGCTTATTTTCCACCTCCATTCTTAACAATAAAACTGAGCAATCTGTAAAGTGCTGTGAAACCTGTCTCTAGAGTCTGCTGTAAGTTGCCAACCTGCTCTCTTGCTGTCTCTTCAGGGTTGCAGTAGGCGCAGGGTGGTGCTGTGGAATGGAATATAGAAGGGAGCCCATGGCTGTGAAGATAGACAGTGCTTGGGCCTGCATGAGGAAGGTGCTGTGTGAGACTAAAGATGATAAACAGAAGTGAGAACTCAAGGAAGAAGTTGCTGTCAGAGCCAGAATGAGAAATTGAGTTCTTGACCCCCTTTGCATGTGCCCCAGCCTTTTGCCAAGGCTGCTGGACTTATGTGAGACCTTTGTACTAGAGACCTAGATGACTGAATGAAAGAGCAGGAGGATTACCTCTGTGGACACAAAGAAACATGTTTCTTCACATCTTTCCTTTGTAGGTGAAAAGAGTGGTAGAAGAAAATGTACTTAGGGGCTTTCTAGAATTTTCCTTGAGACAGTAGCAAGTCCTAAAAGGAATATTGCTATAACTTCTCTGCTCTTCTCTTGTCTTCTGCTGCGGCAACAGCCTGTCCCCATAATGCCCCATCTTGTCTCTATTTGTATTGTACTCACATTTCCTAGCCATGTCTCAAATGGGATACAAAGAAGGAAAGTAGAACTTGCCCTGAAAGTGTCACCCCTAATTAATATCCTCTAAGGCAGCTCCCTAATTAGTATGCAGATCTGGTTTCAGTGCAGCTTGTTAATGGGCTCACTCCTTAGAGAATGGTAATTAGGTATGACACTGATATACTATGGTGTTACAGGAACCTGCCACAAGGCTAAATCCACTGGATTGGTAAGTGGCAGCCACCATACCAGGAGAAAAGGTCCTGCTTGAGCAAATCCATTTTTGGCTGAGAACAGTGAAACAAGAAGGGACAATCTGGCATGGTGGAAATAAAAAAAAAATCCAAGGTGTGATCAAAGATCTGGTTGGCAAACAGGTTGAGCAAAAGAACCTCCTTAGCTCATGTCCTGTTCTCCACACCTGTATCTGCTCATGCCAAGCATTCATGTGCTACAGCATCTCTTTCTCACAGAAGTATTCTGACATTGCCCTGCCCAGCTCTGAAAAAGCCCGTCGGTTCTGTCCTTCCCTGTTTCTTGTCTGACCAAAAAGGATATGTTTGTTTGCTAGTTTTGTGACAGTGGCAGTAAGGGGCAGAATAATCCTGTAGAATCAAAATCTGATTTCTATGGAAACATTCCTCACAACTTTTAATGTCTCTTTCTGTCCATGGTCATGATCATGACCTCAGATGTACAGTATTTTATCCTTCATGATTACTATGATCCTCTGAGTGTATATTCTCTATGTACTCTTATAACCATCTTTTCTCTGCCACACAGAGGCAGAAAGACAGTTCAGCAGGCAGAAGGCTCCCCATTTGTCTTATAGCAAGGACTCAGGACCACCATCGTTGGCCCAGATAAATCCTTGGTGCAAGCTGGCAGTCAGTTCCCACAGGCAAGTCTGGCAGTTTGTTGGATGCAGTTTTCCTACAATTCTGTGGGGTTGTGCATGAAGTGATGGTGGTTCACCACGGCAGCTGAAGACAATATGGCTCTTAGCAAAGGAACTTGTTGGAAGGAGTGAGCCAGTATGTAGCATAAAGACCAGGGGTCTGATCTGAAAAAGATCTGGATTCTTTTGCCCAGTACCATTTTCCCCAGTCATGAACTGAACATGTTTTTTCCCCACGTTTATCAAATGTCTCTGATAAGCAAATGAGAGGAGCTTCTGGAAGCTAAAGGTCTTCTAGGTAGAAATAATCCATTGTTACAAGCCTAAGGCTTAAAGTTTGTTTAGCAGATTTTTAAAAACAGTCAATGAAAGGTCTGAGTCCAGGAAAGTTAGGAATTAAAAAAAATCTGCATTAAGAAGTGAGTTTCACAAAGCATGTATTCCCTTTAAAGCTGAGGTAAATCAAGACCAAACAATGTGGAGTTGAGTAGGTGAACCTTCTGTACCCCTGAGGATATTCAGGATTTATTAGCACTGGGAGTTGCTCCTTTAATTAAAGGTACCTGCAAAAGTGGTATAGTTTTCTTGTATATAACCTTATTTTGTCTCTGAATGATACACAGTGAAATTCTATTATTTTTTTTCTGCTCTTTGAACTTTACTTCAAAAATATTAGGACTATTCAGCCTGAGCTTTCCTAAACTTGCTGAAGGATTCACTGTTGAACTAATTAAAAGGTCCCTTTCCACATTTAAGTCTTAGTAAAGGTTTCTTACCTCTTGCTAAACAAGGCACTAGTATAAGGCAAGTTTGCGAAGTGCTAGGATGTTCAACTATGCTACAGCAAATGAAATAGATTTGTGTTCAGGTCCTGAAGAACTGGCCTAATTTTAACAAGCTGATTACCATCCCTGATGTTTAGTGAATCACTGGGCACAGCCAAAGCAGTAGTTCTGTATCATCTGAATCCTATTCTTGTCAATATGCCTTGGAGCGAATGAGTGCAGAGCAGTTAAGACTCCAATCCCTCACTGGCATCTCCAAGACAAATAACATTAAGATAGATGCTTGACCTAAGTGCACAGCATTTGCTGCTCTCTGAGGAATGGATAGTCACCACAGCACTTCTCAAGGTGGGTGCTCTGTAACCATGAGGACTTGTAATCTCACTTACCCGGGATGGGACAGGATCAGATACCTGTCTGTGTCCCCTCATGTCCTCTGATTACATCCTTGAACCATGCCAGCTCTAAAACCATTTCCAGTGTCTCTTGTACAGATTATTGGAGGAATTTGAAATGCTAACCTGACCTTTTGTCCCCTTAACACATTGTCCCAAGACAATTTGGTGGAAGAGACATTTCTGTTGCCCTCGGATATTTCATAACTTTAAATATTTTATAACAAATTAAATGTTAATTGTGTGCTGTCCAGGGGAGAAAATCATTGTAGTATTCAATTAACATTTAATATATTAGCCATCAAATATTTAAATAGCTCCTATCCGGTGGATGTATTTCTTCTGCATTATCTGTGTGGATCCCTGACTTGGCTTTCCCTAGAACTTTTCACCAAGATGCTATAGCAGAATACTTTAAAAGGATAGAAAAACCACATTTCCACCCATGTTTTCTTGCTTTTGAAGTTTTCCAGCAGAATATAGATGCTCTGGATGTGGGGTGGGGGGGAGTGGAATCAACAAGCTGATAGCCCCTGCAATATTGCCTTACTGGTCTGCTAGTTCAACCTGACTACAAGTCATGACATCTTTGAGAAGGTACCTAGAGATTTCTTAATTATGGAGTTGCTTCCTTATGTTACTTCATGCTTCTTCATTGTGCTGTGCATCTAAACTAGCTTCTGTTGTCAGGGCCCTACATCTCATGGCTTCTGTTTATGTTTCTGATTTGGTTTGCTTTTACAGGTTCTCCCCTTGTTCTGTCCTTAGTGATCACTTCTTTCAACATCTTCCTTTGCTGGCAGGTTTGTCTTCTTTCTTGTCACCCTGATGTGCTTTTGATATTTTCCTATAAGGGGTGTTCATCAAACTGCTATTGTATTCTAAAACTAGCAGACCTTCTTCCCATTCCATAACAAGAAATGGGAAAGTTCACTTCTTACAGTAACAAAATAGGTGTGTCTGTGTGGGGAAGAGAGGATAAAACCACTGCTTATAAAACTTACACTGAGTTTGCATATTAGCTAATGGCAGGGTGATGCCAATTCTACAGAGCAATGCATAAGCATTAGTAATCAAGTTGTATATTAATTATGGGAAATCTGGTATCACAAAATAGAGACTGTGGGGTTGGCGTTGGCTGGGGGAGATGTCTCTTGGGCTGGTCTGATTCGGTAAATGACTTTGAGGTCCTGGTGTTAGTGGGCTCAACGCAAGTACTTGGGACACTGTTCAGGGACATCAGAGTAGTCAACAAGTAGAAGGTGTGTCCCATACCTTCTGTTTTGAGAGGTGTTTCATCTCAGTGGACAGGTAGCCATGCTTGCAAATGCTGACCTCGGCACTCTGGCAGTACAGCAGTCCCCTTTGTGAAGTTGTGCTAGTGATTGCAGGGAGCTGGGTTGCAGCAGGAGAATGGTTGTAGAACACTTCAAATGTAAAATCTTATCCAGATCCTGACTACAAACTAATTGTGTGGTCCCACCAAGATCCCACATATATTTCCCACACTCTTTGGAGAAATCTATTTCTTATCTGTTTTTCAATCTCTCACTCTGTTCCAAGGTGTGATGCTTGCATATTGTTTCCTGACTGAACTGGAAGAGATGTGGTATACTGCTCCTTGCTGCAAAGCCCTCAGGAAAATGGGTTAAGTAGATGTATATTGGTGTATTCATTCCAGGTTCTGTTTCAATTTTGGGATCCACACATCAAAAGCTGAAAATGGCAGTGAACTACAAGGAATCATAAAATCCTAGAAGAGTTTGGGTTGGAAGCAACCTTAAAGATCATTTAGTTCCAACCCCTCTGCCATGGGAAGGGACATTCAGGGTTGGGACTATTTTCATCTGCAGAGAAGGCATTGGCATATCTTATCAAGGTGAAGGGTCTTGATCATGGCATAAAGCTAATGGAGGAAGGCTTTTTCTGATCTGCTTTTTAACCTAGTACTCAAAAGTTTTGAAGAGATCCAGGAGTTAGAGATGGAAGCAAGACAAACTGGGGTGGAAATAAGCCACAACAGAGTATTGAGCTATTGGAAAAGCTCTGTCAGAAGCAGGGGAATTCACCACCACTAAAGTTTTCAATCCAGCCCTTGCAGCATTCTACATGGGCTGCATGGTGTAAGCCAGAAGTAATGGGTAGATTACTTTGGGAACTACTGGTAGAACCTATGCCCAGTGCTCTGCAGGAGGTCAGAATAGCTCTGATTGCTCTTAATGTTTGTTATTGGTAACCAATTATGATAGTCATAGCTCTGTGGCCTGCCTCTTCTGTCATGGTATGTTACCTTCAGGGCACAGTATGGGTTTTTGAGGCCATAGACATTGGCATTTCTGAGATATTCCAGTACTCTGTATATTTGCCACTGGCATTTGCTAGCTTTCTTGGTGGTCAGATGTGCCAAGATGCTGTAGCCAAATGGTATCTAATTTAGGCCATATACATGTGGTGATGTCTTTCAGCGGTCACGCTTGAGCTCTGTGATATCCAGCATTAGGAACCTGTACCAAAATAGTGGCATCCACCCTATGGGAAAGTATTTACTGTGCTCATCTTGGCCATATCGTGACTGGGAAGTTGGCTTTCCTGACTTTTTGCTGCTATGCCTGCCTGCAGTGTGCTGGGGAGAATAGTGTGGACTCTGGTTTTATTCCAAGATCCCACAGTATAAAACAGTTGTGTAAACAAAGCTAATCTGAGGTTAACTCCCAATGCCCCTCCTTCTCTTACCTCTACAATAAATTGCCCACATATCTTTGTGATGGCCTCTTTAAAGTAGAACAGATCAATTATATGGAAATTTATATGTAGTAGTCTAAAATAACAAGCCCTTAGAAACACCACACTGAGTCTGCGACACTGTTTGCAAAGCATGGAGCTAATTGGTGTGAAACTGCTATTTACAAACAGTTTATCTTCTTGCCTGTAGGTTTCTGGGAGGGAAGGAATAGTGATGACTGAAAGGAGGTTGGTACTTTTTGTAAAAATCGTTATTTCTGTGAAAAATGATGGGTGACAATGAATGAGGATGACAATGAATATTTCTCTGGCTTTCGTGTAGCCAGGGATTGCTGCTTCTCCAGAATCAAGCTCTCTTTTTCCCATCTGTGCAGTACTATATGTATTATTCCGTTTCCTTGAGGGCCAGTACTTTGCTAACTGTGTGTATGGAGAAGCCTTATGGTGGCTTTTAGGAGCTCAGTATCTCCTTATAGGCTCAAATTAATGTAAATTTAGTGTTTTGTGTCTCCCTTCTCTTGTGGCATATGCTTGTGACTGCCTCATCCCTTTTAGAGTGAAGTGGGGGGAAAAGGTTGGAAGGAAGATGAAAGATCACGATGTGCTCAGTAGTCTTTCCCACTGGGAATGAGGGTCCAGGGTTTGAGATTTAGTTCATAATTGCAGAACTGAGGAGCCTGAAGTATTAGTGGGAAGCTTGCTTGTTTGGAGGAGGTGCCTCTGTGTATGTGAGGCTCTTACAAGGAATGCTGGTTACCAGCTTTCCAGATCTAGTCACTAAAGTTGGTGAAAACATTTGACATGGTTTTGGAGTAGAGGTCCAGGGGACCTGACCAGCTTGCCTAAGGAGCAGACATGAGAATTGCTGGAACTGGTAACGAGTGAGTGTTACTTCTGTACATTGTTGTGTGTTGGGAACTGTGCAGGCCATTTCCTGGTAACAGCAAATCTTTGGTACTTCTAGGAGCCACTGCCATAATTTGGCCTCATTGAAGGGAAGTGCCTCTCATACTGCGGAAAGCAGGCTGGGAAACCCTCAGGCCTGCTCTGTGTGGAAACTTTTGGTTCCATTTAGTATGCCTTCTTGTCTTGTGGCTTAAGAGCCAGGATATCTTTTAATGTTCAACCTTGAAAGAAGAGTCTTGCTGTAAAACCTCATCTGCTTTTCCGAGATTTGAGGGTTATGAGGAGGAATGTTCCCTGGGTAGACCATAGATCTAAGTAGTGAGGAGAAAAAAGGTCCGAAGTGAACTGTGGCTATTGCTAGAAGAAAGACTTAAATAGCACATCCATATTTCTTGCATGGATGCTAGCGAGATAGGTAGAACTGCAGGCAGGGCGGAGGGCAGGACAGTAAACCTGCTATCCCTAGTGTTTGCAGCTTTTGAGCTGCATTTGCCTTCTGTGGTCTCATCTGTGATTCTCTGAGGCTGTGCTTGACTTCACTTTTTCTCTCATGTTTTCAGCCTGTCTGCTTGATCACCTCTCATTGTCTCTTGCCTTTGTGGTGGCAGTGGTTCCAAGCTTTTATTCCAGTGCCTTCACTCACGAGCAATAGGCCTAAGGTACTTTCCACACACATGCCACCACTCCCTTTGCTGGAGCTCTGCTCATCTAAGATAGGTACTGGTTTGGCTCCTTCACTGCTTTTTCTTCTGCATCCTGCCCTGCTGCTCAGATCTGCTCTCTCAGCCTCATGCCACCTCTTTTCCCTAAAAATCCCACAAAATTAGTGTAACCTTTCCTTCCAGTGCTGCCAGGAAACCCACTCTTTCTTTTACCAGGCTGCAGGAGAGGCCTGCCTATTTTCATCCCTCAACCTAGTTTCACAGCTGTACCCATATTCAAAGCCTAACCATATGCTCTGAACTGTGAGGACACTTAGTCCCATCTTTGCTTTACCATTTAGACTGTCTGCTCCACAGGAGGAGAGCTGTGCCTTTCCATTCCGTGCAGCATCTGGCAAACTGAAGGCACCTGGCACACTGTCAGTACTTAACAGAAATTAAATAGTAATAATACAAAGATACCTAGAGAGATTAGAGACTTGGTACGAAAACAAATGGAGATTTCACTTGGTAAAAATGAAAGTTAATGCATCTGGCAGTGATGGGGATGCGGAGAAAGGTAGCTCTCTATGAATATTTGAAGTGTGTAAACACCAAGTGGAGAAAGAATTAGTTAATGTGTGTTGGGTGGAGGTAGCAGTGATGGGAAGAAATAAGAATGAGAAAACCCTTTAGGTGAAGCTCATTGAGCTATTAAATAATTTCCAAAAGGAAAGGCCAGAAATTACTTTGCCCGAGACTCAATAAAAATACTATAACACACTGACTGAAATTCTGAGACCGCTAAGTCAGTGAGGAAATTTGCTCTGACGCCACCGAAGCCAAGATTCCCTCCCCAGATAAACATGAAAGGGAATTGGCAGAAAAATTGACCTGTGATTGAGTGTTTGCTGTTTCCAACACTGTTTTGATAGTTTCCCACCAATGCAATATATAAAAGTGGCTTATGAGAAAATATAAACATAAAATACCAAGCATGGCATTGTATATGAATAAGACCAGTGTCTTACAAATTCAAGGCACTGTTGTTCTACATAATCACAGCATGCAAACATCTGCAGAGTATGCAAATAATATATACAGGTATTTACTATTAGCACCACATAGATTTTTGGGGAGTTTATAAAGAGCTGTGGTTTTCAGTCTCTTTTAGTTTGCAAATCCCTACAAGATTTCCTGAGACTGAGGACCTGTGTATGGTGGATTAACATAGCCATCTCTTGTTTATTTTTATGGAAACTGTAAATATGTCTCATGGATCTCTAAGGGACCAGAATAAGAATGTGAAAACTCCAGCAGAAAGATGTCTGAATTGTATTCAGATGCAATAGATGTTTGTAAGGCAGTTACACTTAGCTGTATTTTGATGTAGTTAATATTGTGAGTTTTGAAACGCAATGGTTTAATTGTTGGAAAGCCTTGGTTTGTATCAAGAGCTCAATGTGTGACCTGCATGCATTTGCCTTTCTTTACACACTATAGGCCAAACATCAGCCTAGAATTTACCTGCAACTGAAGAGTTTAATCAAAGCAGCAGTCAATCTTGAGTGAAAATTAGTGATCTCAGCTGCTCATCACCAAAAGTTACCACCCTCCCTGTTGGCATAGCTACACCTCTTGACAAAACTGGTAGGAGGTCTTAGTAGTGAGGGAGTGATTATTTATGTCTGTCAGGAGATCAGAGATGACAGTAGACTGTGGCAGTGCATGAGTTGTTGGCCTTGGTAGCTTTTTACTCCACAGCTGCGGCCCACACAAGATGTGTGGGCACAGTCCTGGCTGAGGGAACTCTTTCTCTGCCTGCTGAATGACCACTTTGATGTGCAGTGATCTTGAGCAAGTGCTTCCTTTCAGTGTGAGAGTGGAAATAAGTTTAGGAAGTAGCAATTGAATGCTTCTGACCTGGAGAGATCAGTTATATGATCTGCAGTTTTTGAGGGACGTCATGACAGCTGGCAACAGAAATGGAAACTTTGTCCTGGAGGCGGTTTTGACATTTCAAAATTTTATGTTGTCAAATTGGGATGAAAGCCTCAGTTGGGTTACTGGCTTAATTTGTGAAATGCACATTAAGTTTTTTGAGTTTAATTGCAGCATAAATATTTTAAAGCTATCTGAAACACTTTCTAAAATATGTATTTGCACTCAGAGGTGTTTTGATAATATTGAGTGATTCTTTCTACACAGACAATATATTCTTGCAGACACTACACAGCTCAGCTATGTCAGATCACCTTTTTCTGACAGAAGACTATATTTTTAAATATTTCAGCTAAGGAATGTGAACCCCCTGCTCCCCTGAGAAGAGCAGTACCAAGCATGGTTACAAAAGGAGAGGATTTAGGATGCCAGCATCAATGCTGCCCAGCTGCCCAGGGAGGTGGTGGAGTCACCCTCCCTGACTGTGTTTAAGAGTAGATTAGATGTGGTGTTGAGGGATATGGTGTAGGGGAGAACTTGTAGAGTAGGGCTGATGGTTGGACTTGACGATCCCAAGCGTGTCTTCCAACCTATATGATTCTATGATTCTAATTACCATTACCTGTGAAATGTAGGAAGCCCATACAAACACTTAGTGGCCCAGTCTCTTTCTGACAGCACCATGGTAAGCAGGAGATAAATGATTAATTGCTTGTTGACTAACTGCATTGTTGTGGAGGCATGGGGCAGAGGAAGAGTTACTAGGAGAGCTTTTATGGTGAAAATGTCCTACTGCTGTGGAAGTGAAATCTTACACTTGAAGCTGTGATTTGGCTGCTTTCTGTGCAGAGCATAAAGTGGGGAGTGGCGAAGGCTTTTCCAGGCTGGCTGCATAGGCCTCTTTACAGCTGGAAGACCTGCACAGAGAAATCTCTTGCAGTGGCAATGATGGCAGCTCAGCTATGTGAACTGCTTGATTTCTTAATCATTACAGCTCAAGATCATACAAGTCTTTGAATTTTGCCAGCCTAATGGAATATATTCTGTCCTGGAGAAGGTCAGATAGCTACTTGGCCTTCTGTCCTTGGGATGACCTTCAGACTAAAACTGTATTACAAATTTTCACTGTTATATCTTTCCAACAATTCAAAATTACGTTACTCTCACAAATTAACTGAGTCCCTGCCCCTGTCCTTGCCCTCGGCTCCTGATGGATTTTATCATTTAATGAAGCCCGATTCATTTCTTTTATTTTTTTTTTTTCCCAAGTTTTAAAATTTATTATTAATTTTAAACTTTTTTGGGTTCAGAGAGATTGTGAGGTTGCACAGTAAGGCCATGCTGTATTTATAAGCCTGCTAAAAATTTATAAACAGGAGATAATGTCTGTATCCCTGTGGTACTAAGTCATTACATTAGGGAATCGGGAGACACAAACAGCACAACTAAATCATTGCATTGTGGATTATGAAGACATAATATTAACTCTTTCACTGGAAACAGGAAGACTGTTCCCTTTGTACTGACCATTACTGTTATTTGCATTGTAGTTGAGCCTAAAACATGAGCTGGGCTCAGAAGCCCATTAGGTAAGGTGTTGTGTAAATTGTGCAGAAGGAGAGGGAGAAGGCTGCTGATGTGTTTTACTCCTAGGAAGTGCTGATGAATTGCAATCATGGAGACTAATTAAAGCATCTGGATGGATAGATAAAATGGACATAAAACAGATTTAATTGACGGAGAGCGGGGGAGAGTTTGACAGTTAATTAATGTTTTTAATCAGTTGTGGATTTACAGGAGGAAAGGGGAAGAAGGCTGATGGGGTCTTAGCCCTTGCTGATAGCAATACCTTGTATATGGGAGTGCCTGGGGTCACAGAGAGACAGTGTATTCAGACACTCATCTTTTCTTCTCCATTCTCATCATACATCTGACCTCGAAAAATGCTTTTTAGGTACAGATTTTCCCATCTCTCAATTTACTTTTGAAGGGATGTGCAAACACCTGTAGGAGATTCCCATGTGCAGATCTTTGCAATGCATGTCAGACAGAAATAGACCAAGCCCTAGAGGTCTGCAGACCACAGTTTGAAAACCACTCATCTGGAAAATGGGAAGTATTATACATACAGTGAATATAGCCCTTAATGTTGTTCTATCATTTGTGTGTTACGAGTAAGTCCTAAAGATGTGTCCCTTGACTGAGATCTGTTAAGGTAAAGGATTTCACGACTAAGAACACACATAATCTACAGGCTTCCAGTGAAAAAGTTGTTAATGCTTGGTACCAGTGTGAATGGGGAGCTCTGTATTTTTAATGAACTTTTCACAAATGGCAATGCATCTTCCCAGTGTCCAAGAAGAGGGAAGGGGGAAGTCATTTGAGCCAGTATTAATGCAAGAGGGTTCATTCTTATCCTTCCAGAACTCATAAACCCAAATGGGTCTTACAATATACTAACATACTGCTGCCACTGCCAACATGGTTTTTTGGATATATATATTTGAGAGCTCTTCCTACTGTTTGTCACATTCAAAAGAATACTAATTTTTGGTGGAAAAGACCTCAGTATCATTTCCAAATAATACATATATCCACTAGCAACTGCAATATGGCAGTTATATAGAATCATAGAATGGTTCTGGTTGGAAGGGACCTTGCAGATTGTTGAGTTTCAACCCTCCCCTGCCATGGGCAGGGATACCTCCCACTAGCCCCACCCAACCTGTTCTTGAATGCTTGTGGGGATGGGGTATCCACAACGCCTGCAGAACATGTTCCTGTGTCTCATCACTCTCACAGTAAAAAATTTCTTCCTAATATCTAGTTTAAATATCCCCTCATTCAGTTTAAAACTGTTACCCCTCACCCTGTTGATACACTCCCTGATAAAGGATCTCCCCCCAGCTCTCCTGTAGGCCCTATTTAAGTACTGAAAGGCTGCTATAAGGTCTCTCCATAGCCTTTTCTTCTCTGGGCCAAACAATCCTAGCTCTCTCAGCCTGTCTTCACAGGAGAGGTGCTCCATCCCTCTGATCATCTTCATGACCCTCAGCTGGACTTGTTGCAGCAGTTCCTGTGAGAAGGACTCCGGAGCTGGATGTAGTATTCCAGGTGGTGGCTCACCAGAGTAGAGGGGCAGAACCACCTCCTGTGACCTGCTGGCCATACTTTTGATGTAGCCCAGGATGCAGTTGGTTTTTTTGGGCTGACAGTGCACATTGCTGGCTCATGTTGAGCTTCTTGTCCACCTGTATGCCTTCAAGTTCTCATACTGACATGGCACTGAAGTACTTGCCTTCATGAAGTACTGCATGCTATGGAGACCAGGTATAAAAATGGAAAATGGATCACCCAAAGCCACTCTTAAATGCAGACTGAGAGGAGGGACAAGGTCCAAACAATGGCAACTGGAACACACCATGTATTTTAGAAAATCCTTGCAATTCAAACCTAGTATAGCCTGATCCTTCAGGACACTTGTGTGTTGCGCAAGAGTAATGCAGAGGTGCTTGAGCTCGTACCAATAAAGTTATCTCTGGATTGAAAAATAGTGCATCTTGCTGACACAGGCTTTACAGTTCTGGGGTATGGTTGGACCAACTGCACAACACTACCAATCTGAGGTATCACATCACCTGGAGATAGCTTGGGGAAATCTAAGACTTCTGTATAGAGAATAAGGATTATAGATACTATTAGATGTTTAGAGCCTATCCTGCAACCATCAGCTTTCATTTTTAAAGGAGAACTATATATGCTTTACCCAGCAATTGTGCTTTTAATTTCTTCATCTCTCTGTAAAAACTTTAATATTGTACCTGCTCTTACTGCAGAAGTTGCTTTGATTGCATGTTTGGGACTGAACTAGTGAGACTCCAGAATCTTGTTTAGTAATTGGGCACTGATCAAAGGTGATATAAATGATGCTACATGTTACCTGGCAGCAACTTGGTGTAACTTACAAGACCGTACAGTCTGGAAATAAATGATGCAAGAGCAAAGGCAGCTCAATGAAAGGTGTAAGACAAAGTGAGAGTGGGAGGTTCTTTATCTTAATTCTACTTGGTAGTTGCTTTTCTATCTACCCAGTTCTATTGGCCTGTAAATTACAACTACTTATCAACCAGAGGTAAAATGCAATATCATTTCAGTCACTTTGAGTTTGACCCGAAGTGTTTATATCCATGAGAAAAAATGAATGATTGCCACTTATTTATTTATTTTTACAAAAATGATAGGCCATTGTGCAGGAGAAATCAGCCTCGGCTGACATTCACAGCTGTTCTTTTATGTGGGAGGAAAGCAAAGTGAAAACAGTATGACACACATGTCTCTGCTGGACAGTATTTTGGAATCTGC
>VZTM01020181.1:411074-421637 GCA_013400555.1 Jacana jacana
GCATGGAGAGAATGCACTGCTTAGCAATAAAATACATCAATACACCCAACATCACCACATCAATAAACAGTGATTAAATTTATAGCTCTAGCTTCACAGTTGTTCTGCCTGAAAACCCCCTGGGTGGCCTCAAAGTCCTCTGCTTCCAGTCCAAACTAGTGAAGCTCTAGTGATTCTGTCATAAAAAAAAATAAAAAATTGTTTTGTATAACAATGGATCTCTACATATCCAAGTTAAATACAGAAACATCAGAATTCTTCCCAGGAAAGGCTCAAGTAGGGAAGGTTGTTTCCCATCCCTTAGCAGTCATCTAAGCAAATCTAGGAAAAGGATGAAATTGGTTACAATGAGTAACCAAACTCAAAGCTTAAGAGAGGTAGGAAGAACAGCTATTCTCTGCCTTCTGAGGCTTCCTCATTTTGCCTACATGGAGCCTTAATACTTGCTTCAGAGACTGCAACCAACATCAATGCTTTTGACAATTGTTCCCTGCTTTTTGGATACCTTTAATTTCTGGCTGCCCCAGCTGAGGCATGTGATAGTTATGCTCAGGACAGCTGTTAAAATGCTTAGAAGGGACAGATGTGCCTCATACTGTGGTCATTAAGTTTAAAAAAAAAAAAATTATGAGAAATGGATCAACAAATGGATTAAATTTTTTCCAGGGCTATTAAAGTCTGGCTTACCATATTGTACATAGAAGAGTCACATGCCCTAGTGCTCCATTCTCTTCCTTGACTGTAGATGGAGCCTTGGTCTGACAGCTGTGTCCCCTAGGCAGTCTGAGATTCACATCAGCCCCTTGAATTTAGATGGCATAATCAGTGAAGTCACTGTGGCCTCTGATATATAGCTGGGCATCCAAAAACATGTTTCTTTTAAAAAAAAAAAAAAAAAAAATTAAAAATTGACTAATAGGAGATTTCACAGGGAGGAACATGTCAACGTTGCAGTTCAAAAGCATTTGGGCTCTTGCTGAAATTGTAAGAAGTAAGCAGGTAAGTGAATTAGCTTCACGAACTCTGACTGGGATGATAAATCTGCCCTGTGAAGGGAGAGCTCTAGGACTCCATTGTGCATCTCTGTATTACCCAGTAAGCTAGACAACAGTTTAGAGGAAATATGCTAGTTACCCCATCATTCTCATGGCTCTTCTTTTTCGTCCCCAATTCAGGGCTGCCCCAAGTGCTCTTGAAGAGTCAAAACAGAAGATCTTCCAGAGGTCCTTAAATTTAAAAAAAAATCTAAAGCTTTCAAATACATGTAGTGAAAAAGCAGGCTTGTGTCTGTCATATATGAAAAAAACCAACTGATATATCTTCTGATCAAAGATGATGAGCCTTAAATGGATTACAGCTGATTCTATCTGACTTTTTTTATAAAGCACCAACCACTGTAGAATCTAAGCAAGGAAAGATCTGATCTATAGATATACATTCATGAATTATTGAAAAATTAAATAGAAGCCAAAATAGATATTCTGTTAGGCAGAGGCAAATTTTCTGCTTGAAAGCAGCAATGAGCTTCTTATTGTTTACTAAATATTTGTACTGGATTTTCAGCATACAGAGAGATCATAAGCAAGAGATACAAGCACAAAACAAACAAGAAAGTGAGAGCATACAAGAGAAAGCAAAGCGAATCAGCACATTACAGGATTTTCCAAAGCACAAATGATTGTCATGTAAAAAGCAAGTCTTATGCTGCATGAGATAAAGAAACATTTATCTCATAAGCATGCAGAAACGTGCATCACTGACACTGATAGCAGAAATGGATATTAGAACAGGCTGACCAAATTTTTCTGCCTTTTTTCTGCCCCCGGAATTTCCCAGTAAATTATTAGTTTGTGGACTCAATTCTAAAAAAAAAAATAATAATAATTTTGGATGGTTGATGTCTATCAACTGTTGTGATACTAAGCCAGGGTATGACAGGGTATGAGCTGACATTCTCCCAGGTGGTTTAAGAGGTCTGTGGAAGAGGTGACTGAAGTCACCTTTCCCTCCCTGCCCTGTGTGTGCTTGTGGCTATGCTGTTATAAGTGTGCTCCTTGGCACTGATTGCTTGTCTTACAATGTTTGGTAGTCATCATCCAAATTGTGCATCAGTGGGTCTGCAGATTACTCTAGGAAAATGAACTTGAAAACAGTGTGTTCATCGGTGTACTGTATATATCTGACTAGATGTACCTAGCACACAAGATTTTAATACCCTCAGCTGTCCTTTCTGCTCCTTTGCTGGAGATGACTGGAAAGTTGGCAGAATGAGACATATGTCTGTGCTCCAGTGGCTGCAGCTTTCATCTGATATATTAGCACAAACCCACCCTTCATTGTCAGTTTATGCTAATACACCAGCCTGAGCTAGAGCATTCAAGGTGCAGGCATACATTTCTTCTGCTTTACCTGCTGTTGGGGCAGTAGTTTCTGGCAGGGGGACAGGGCAGACAGCTGGGGAGAGCTTACATCTTAAATCACATTAGCTAGGCTCTTTGGAGCTCATCTGTCAAATACCTTTATATGCTCAAAATGGGTGTAAATTGACTCTATTTTGCCTGGAACCATCAGTTATGCTGAGGAGGACAGACTGGGACAAGGGTATGAAGCTTCACCATAGAGTATGCCTGCTTCCATGTTGTATGTTTGTGTTATCCCTTACTAACTTCTCTATTCTTGAGACATAATGAAGTACCAAGGCTTGGTGAGTTGCTGCATCCCTGCTAACCAGTGTCAGAAGACTGGGATTTAGAGTCAAGCACTGGCCCACAGCAGTGCCTTCTGCTTGACCATTATTATGTTCCCCGCCATTTCTTCAGCCAGTGTCAGCTAGCATTTGCACTGGCAATGACTGGATGTGATCTAGGAGATAGCAAACACAAAGCATGTAGCATGCTCCTTGAAGATGTCTGTTTCTGCCTCATGGCTGAGCAAGGGGGCTACAGTGGGAATTGCCTTTGGAAAGTGGGCATCACTATCCCATTACCTCTCATACCAAAAGGATGGGTTCTGGGAGCAGGGGGTCTGGGGTTCAGACATGTTTGGTAAGATCACTTCTCTTGTCTTCAGCTTTCACAACGTTTTCCTGATGGCATCTCACACCAACTTGTGCTGTAGCTTCCTAGATAAATTCATGCTCAATTCTATCTCTGCAATTTCCATATCATGTTTATTCAGAATAAGTTGTTTTTGATTCTCTCAGCCCTGCGGGGTTAACCTGTCTTATGAAATTCAAATATCCTCCTCTTGCTTTCTGTCTTGTAATACTTCTTTCTCTTCCTCCCAGTTCTGTGTTGGCTTCATGGACTCTGCTAAGATTGCAGGAGGAACCAGGGGGTTGAGAAGAGGGACCTGCTGCCCTAGCCAGCCCCAGAGCCAACTCCAGCCCCTTCTGAAGGGCTATGAGCTGGTGTATTGTACAGTACTTTTGAGCGTGAACAGGACACAACTGAATGCTCATTATCACAAACGTTTTTTTTTTCAAATGCCACTCTGAGGAATAATATACCAGTGGGCCAAAGATCTAATACAAAAAGCATTAAGAAGATAGGAATTTCTCCATCAGCTCAGCAATTTTCAGTCTTACTGAAGGAAGCTTCCTATTTTAGGGAATACTTTATCTCTTTGTTAATGCCTAATGTGTTGAACTGTTATACAGGGTTTTGCTATCGCGAAATAAGATAATAATGACAATTCCTGCCTGTGTAGCCAATGATTCTTTGTGCTACTTATAGCTTTTTTCATTCAAGGATCTCAAAGCTCTTTTATGCCTTAGCTCTTCAAAGAACCCTATTTGCTTAGACACCCAAATCCTACTGAACTTGGTGGTTAACTCATGGAAGATATTGTAAAATCTTAAATATTAAAATAATTCTAACCTATGCCTATTAACAAATAAGTTGAAACATTCATTATACTTCCTCATAACAGCATGGGTGCTTAATAACACAGGAAGAATCGGAGTTCCAGAATGTATTTGTCCTCATCCGTCAAGGGAAAGATGCTGGATTGGATGTTTTTTTTTCCGTGCTACTTTACAATGCCTTGCATGTTAGAATAATATGAAATGTCCTGCAGGAAGCAGGGTAGTAGATGTTCTCTCATAAGCTATTGTGAATCGCAGAACAGTGGCCTTGAACCCCAGAAGCTGTGCAGCACTTGACAGAAACACTATGTTTGCTCCAAGATTGTCTTGAAAGGAAATGCTTTCTGGTTGTTGTTTTTTGTTGTTGTTGTTGTTTGGTTGGTTGGTTTTTTGTAATTCTTCTTTCTGCTAAACAGCCTCTTCTCCCCTCTCCTTTAGAATTTTTTTTCTTGCTGGTAACATCAGTATTTTGACTTATACTGGGCTGAAAGCAGGAGAAAGATTTCTTCACAGTTTTAGCAATGTCATCTCTTGCTCAGCCCCTGTTGCAGGCTATTGGTGTGGTTTGAGATGTAGCGTGCAAGCATTTTAAGAAGCGGAATAAATAAAAGCAAATGAAGAGTTAGGAAGCTGAAGAGACAAGATTGAGTGTCTTCGCAAAGGCATTTAAGTTCTTTGTGCTTTTTCCACTATGGAGAGGCCTTGGCATAAGGTAAAATGCAGCTGAACTTACCTGCAAGCAGATTTAGTCCATCGTGTAACTGTAAAGAACCAGAATATTCCAAGCTGAAGCAGGGAGCTTTATTGCTTTATTTACAGTCATATATAGCACACAAATCCTCATTTACACAAACAGCATGCTGAAGGCAGTCTTTCCCTGTGCAGCGTAGGTCTGTGACCTTGCCAGATGCTGAGGTCAGGCAACTGCTCTAGAAGGTATTTAGCAGCCTACAAGGTTAAGTTTGACAATTCCACCTTATGCCCCGCTGTCTGAGTGCTCCTGCATGCTGCACTCGCCTGCCTCTGCAGATAAACCTCATCTTCCCTGATTGTGAGATTTAAGTTTTTACCTGAAAAAGACTAAAGGTTAATGTGGTAACAAAGCAGCATGGTTATTATTTGGAGTAGATAACAAACAGTTCTGTGCTCTCTGGTGCATAGCTTTAAAACTCTTCAATGAAAGGGAAAAGGTGAAATGGTATTCTGTAGGAATGCAGTTGGAGCATTACATGAGTTATATTTGAGTGGTTTACCTTAATAGGAATTTTTAAGTTTCCAGGTTTTTTATATCCGGGCTTCTTAAAGAGGCAAGGGACAGGCATTCATTCTGTCTGCCTGCATGTCAACCTGTCAGTTCTGTCTTCTCTGCGATCAGTTGCCTGATTTCAGTGAAATTTCCTAAAAGGGTAGGCGATTCAAAAAATATGAAGTTCCTCTAAGTACTAAGAAAACTGGAGCCTGGGCTAGGGACAGACGTAAATGAGTGTCTTCACTGGGAGAAAAGACGATGGTGAGAGATGAACTGTGACTTGCCTAGTATGGCCTGTCAGTTGGCTGATGAGCGTGTCCATAGCTTGGAGCAAACACAGTGTGTGCTGCCTCTTGCCCTAGCTTTGGTTAGGCATCTCTGGGGATGCTTCATAGGTGTACATGCAGGGAGATAGGGCTGTTGCCATTTAAGACCAAATGATATTGCAGAGACTAAATGGAGTTAGATACCAGAACACTTTAATCACAGATATATGCATTTTTATGAATTATACATCATCTTTGTTCAGCAGGAGAGATGATGCAGCCCAAAAGAAAAGTTGGATGGGCCAATGTAGCAACTCCAGCTGTTCAATGCACAGTCCTGGCACTGGGTTGTGGAATCATCTGGGTTCTCTCCATGAGTAACTCCAGCTGCTGTCAGATACAGGTTTTGGTAGAGATTACCCAATGCTCAATTAGCCCATTTAAATTCCTTCTGTGCCCAACAACTGCCTGTTGCCACTTTTGGTGCTCTCAATTTACTCATCTGGAGAAGTGGTTCTTAATATGTTCTAGCTTATTTCTCTTCTTAAACCTAAGAATGCCTTATGCAATAAGGTTAACTAAAGTTTGTATGCTGACATCATTGTGAGCTTGGCCTAACTGACACTAACTGCTACAAGGGAACACAGTAAAAATAATGCATGCCCATAGGAGAGATAAGACAATAGCTGGGAAAAAGCCCTATGACATAGGTTTATGTGGGACATAGGACAGAAATACACAAGAAATAAGAAATGGTTTGTGCTGTTGCCTGCAAACATCTTGTTCTTGAAAGGCAATATGCTCTCAAACCACTGATATGTGCCTGCAACCTTAAATTCACCTTAGCAAAGTTTTTCTGTGTGCATTGGTTATTTATGACTGCTAGAGCAGTATGGATGCCCAGGGGATTTCAGTAGCATGGGGATATGATTACACTCAATAATAAAAATAATGTGCTGTAATAAATCTGTCATTTAGGGTAGAAAATATTGACTGTTAATAAAATTACCTGTAGTATGGACTAAATTATTTTAGTACTATTAAAAATTCCAATTGCCAGCTTCATGGAGATGCAATTCCTTTTACTGTGGATGCAGGAGCTGATGGGTGGATGGAATAAGGGAGAAGAGGACTGGAGAAAAGTGGATGACTGCAAGGCAGGGCCTGAAACTGTTGCAAGGGAATCATAGGAACCAACAGTAGCCATGTAGAAGAGATAAAAGGTTATATTCATTTTGGGGGCAATAATCATTCATTTTAGGTGGGCATGGGACGACACCGGGAAAACTCCTAGGCATCCTATCCTTGGATCAGGAGCATTCTTATGATGTGATTTGAGGAAGGATTTTGAGTGTCTCTGAAGGGCTTGGTCCTTTTAAGCCATGCCATGCCCGGTCTTCCCGGAGTTCCTTCACTGACTTTACTGGGAACAGAGAATTTAAAGCCTGGGTGTCTCTAAACTATTAGAACCAAGCCTCATGGGGAGGGACCACACAGGAGAATAAACCAGAGGTGTGGTGGGGGTGTGGGTGGGAAAAGGATTTGGTGACGAGGGTGGCCAAGAGAACAGGGCATGAAGGTACTTGCAGGGCTGCATGCTTATTTCTGTTTCTAGGGCTGGTGCTGGAAGTCCTATTGTCATACCTACTGAAAATGCTGGGGTTGCTGACAGAAGACAAGGAAAACCATATAGGATCAGAACTGAGTTGGGGAGTAGGAAGTCACTGACAACTTCTCAGTGGGGAAGACTGAACAACAGAGTTAATAGGGAATGAACTAGTTGCTGTTAGGTATAAAGCATATTAATTTCTGTTGAAGAAGCACCCAAAGGTGAGCAGAAAGACATGTCTGACTACGTCTCTAGGTTTGACCAGGACTAAGAAAATGGGTGAGGTTTCCAAAAAGGGAAAGTGAGGTTAAAGGATGTGAGAGAAAATGGCCAAAACTATTTCCGTAGTGCCTCAACACAAGAAATCTGGGAAATGACTAGGCAGGAACAGTGAGATGTTCTCATGCATGAAAACAATGATGATTTAGTTGGCATTACAGAAACCGGGTGGGATAACACATGTGACTAGAATACCAATAAAGGGAGATATGATCAACAGTAGGGGAAAAAAACTAGGGCAGAAGAAAATGAGTTGTATAATGATGGATCAAAAAGGTAATTCAATTTTTTTTTCTGAGCCATTTTTTTTCCCTTGTGTAGAACTTCTGACCTGAGATTCCCATGTGAATCAGGCCCATTGTATTTTATAAGAAATAGTCGGATCATAAGAATTTATGGTTTTTAAAAAAGGAGAGGCTCATAAGAAACATGTCTGCTTTTTATGTGATCCTGTAAGCATGATCTCACAGTTACAGCATGATGAACAGAGCGTCAATGTGGTTCCAGCAGACATAGGGGGGGAAAAAAAAAAAATAAGTGATCTACTTTGAAGTAGGAGGCTGGGGCTCTTTCTAAACAATTGAAACAAGCAGATCAAGGCACACTGCCCCGTTTGGTCCTCCTTATGCAGATTGACCTGCGAGTGGGTAGGTATCAGGACACTCCATTGGCTGTCTTTCCATCTGTGCCACCAACTGACTATGGGAGCCTGTTTTTTCATTTGTTGGATGGTTCAAATAATGCTGAGCAGCTGCATTGTGGGCTATGAGGCTTCATTAGCAAATGCTTTGAAATGCTTTGACATCCTGCAATGATCATGACTAGACAGACATGTCGAAACTTAACCTGATCTCTTCTAATAAAGTACACTTTATGGGGTCAATTCCTGTGTCCAGAAAGCTTGGAATTTGAATTATTAAGGGATTAAAGACAGAGAATTGCTACAGATTTTTAAATCAGAATGTTGTCCACCCCAAGCAGAAACAGAACAGTGAGTCAAAATGTTAGAAGAGTTTGTGATTGTTTAGCAAGACAATCTTGCCTTTTTTTTTTTTTTTTTAATTTCTGTCTTCTTTTTGAGAAGGAAAAAAAAAAAGTAAAAAAAAATGGAGGGAGAGGGGCAAGATCAGAGATATTCCTTTATCTATCTGCCTTCTTTCTGGGCATCATTGCTGTGATTGGCAAACACAGAGTAAGGCACATAGAGCTTCTATATTCATTATCACCCTGAGAATCAAAAATATCTGTGGAGCTATTTTTGAAGAACTGGAACCTTTTTGTGTAAGAGCACCAAAATGAAATGCATTCAGCTTCACCAACAGGTCCCACCCTATGTTTCTACAGTTGATGGTCAAAGTAAATCTCTTTAGATATATCCACACAATGAGTTTGGTTTGAATTTATTGAGAAACTAAAGTGCTGGGTTTGGGACAGTCACATTATACACTCTGGTTTACTCCGAGTACGTTGGAATTAAACGAGGCAAAGAAATGGGCCATCGTGCCATGAATATAACAATTGAACCTGCAACAAACAATGAACTTTTATTATTGAAGTGTGGCAAAAATAAATAAGGAGATATTTTATACAGGGGTCTCGCACTGTAAAAAAAAAAAGTTCAAAATTGAGAAAAGCTGGATCAAACTGTTAGGACATAATGGAAAAGCTTTCAGATATTTTAGAATCAAAGCATGAGGGTTATTTTATTATTACTGAAACAGTGCTGGCAAAGAAATATTTCATCAGAGACACTCACACATTGAGTGGCCAGCAATTTTTTTATTTTATTTTATTAAGAGATTTAAAAAAATAACAATACTGCAGACAATGGGCTTCCAAGCTGCTGGTCAATTGGACAAAAGGGAGGCTGGGGAGGGGCAGCTCCTGCAGTGGACCAGGAAAACACCGTCCACATAACCCATAATTCCACTTTTCAGGACTGTGTGATCTTCTGTAGGTATTGCCATATCTAAACGAACGCCCCAATCTACTTAGCGTTGCCCATCCCAAACCAGAACTTGAATAGCCACGTATGGATCTGGAAGTGTTTCAGCTCTTTGGACATTCAGTTCAGCTCATTATAGAGGGGAGGCCAAGCCCATAATTTCAAACAGGTTTTTTAGATGCAGTGGCTTCAATCTGCTCTTGCAGGTGATAAATGATTCTCATTGCCTTGGTAGTTCTTCACTTTCTATTGCTGGGGAATCAGGCCCATGGTATTGGTTCTGACATATCTCTAATAAGGATGCTAAAACTTTCTGCAAACCAATTATGGAGTTGATAGAAAGGAATGCAAAGCTGTCCTCCAGTATGAGCTGGAGATGGGGCATAGAGAGGATGGGAAAGTATTAAAAACACAGTCTCGTAAGCCCAAAGGCTAACAATATCAAGACAACTTAAAATACAAGGTAGATTAAAAAAATCTATTTGGCTGAAGGGAGGGTGTGTAAAGGAATTGTATGGAAAATGAACAAGCAGGGAGATGGAATTGAACAGATAGCCACCAGTGCACACCTCAAACCAGGGAGGGGAGGAAAGAGAGAAGCCAAATCAAATCACACTTGCTAGGGGCGGGAAAGAAACAAGAAAAGGCCTTATCAAAACATCCAGAGAGAATGAGGCATCTCAGAGTTTCCAAATGAGAAAGTGAGGCGGGGGGAGGACAGGAGAGTGGCGGAGATTTCAAACGCTCTTTTCCTCAATTTTCTTTGCTCCAGATCACATAATTAATCCTCCTCCAGGGCTATTTTTCAATATCATTGACTGGTTAAGACATATGCATCTTATCCCCATCCAGCCCCTTCCCTCCCTACCACCAGTGGAGCACATCCTTGTGAATTAACACCTCCTGAGTGTCCCCTTTGAGCCAGAGTAGTTGTTGGTTTGGGGGAACAGTAGTCATAAGGGAAAATGCCAGAAAGACAGAGCTGACATCTGCAAGTAACCTTTGTGCCAGTCCTCTGTAATTTATGGCATTCCTCTGCGATCCAAACTAGACCTTAAAGGATCAGCAGTGCTTCTAGGCAGATTCCCTTATTTCCTCTGTCACTTAGGGATGGAGCAGGGGACAGGTGCTATATCTCTTAATTAAGAATATAGAGAAAAATCCCTGTCTCTGTACCCTCCATATATTTTATTTTTTCCATGGAGAAGCAGCAAATGAGCTTTTACCTCCCCTTGCTGAACAAGGGTCTTAAGACTATTCCTCTAACTTTCAGTGCCTGACCTCAGTGAGACAATTCAGGTGAGCCTAGTGGCATTACCTTGCTGAATCGGAGCCTTAGTTAGCTGATAA
>VZTM01020181.1:423056-481627 GCA_013400555.1 Jacana jacana
GATAAAACATGCCATCAGAGGGATTAGGTATGGCTCGGCAGATGAGAAACAGAATGAAATTAATGGGTTAAAGCAGAATAAGAAAGGCTTTTACAAACAGATCAGAGGAAAAGGTAACAGCAGGGAGAAAGTAGGTCTGTTAATAAATGAGGATGGGAAAGAAATTAATGATAGCTCAAAAAATGGCTGAGGTTGTGATTTTGNCAGCTGCACATACACATGTGCTAGGATACTTAAAGTTATTAATTTTTCTATTAAACTGGCAATTATGTGAATTTGTGATCTGACCCAGGTGTTCCTGCTCTGGCAGGGGGATTGGACTAGATGATCTTTCAAGATCCCTTCCACTCCCTGATATTCTGTGATTCTGTGATTACTTCTGAAAAAGCAGGGAGATCTGAGGATGTACTGAAAACCTTAGGAAAAGTGTGAGTGACCTCCAGAAAATAACTGATCCCGGTAAGCAACCATCTTCTCAGTCTAATTTCTGTCTTCAGCAAGATAATAGAGAGAATAATTGGAAAATCACCGAAAAGCTCATAGATAATGCAACAATAAGCAATAGCAAGTATATAGAAAAACTTCATGGCCAACCTAATACAAGGGCTTTTTCTAATGGAAGAGTGCAGATTTGGAAGACAAAGGGCAGATATAACACATGTGGACTGTAAAAAAACATTGGATAGCTTTAAAGTCTGTATTAGCTCAAGTGAATTTAGAGAGGAATATTGAAAAGTAGAGAGATAACTGTCCTTGGGAGCTTGGATCTAACACTGTTCTAAACTGACAACTCATGTGGCTTTAAGAGAGCCATCCTTTTCCTGGCCTGGCAATAGCTTTGTGGAATCCTCCTATTGCTCAAGACACAAAGGAAAACTTGGCGCTTGGCTCTTTGGAAGATCACCAGTGTTACCTGACAACTTCCTTCTTCTGTTTCACTTCTGTAAAATTAGCACTGAAAGATCACTGAGGAGGACACAAAGTCTATCTTCCCTAATATTTCAATGTTGCTCTTACTGTATTTCTCTGCAGCTTGATCCCATATGGGGATTTTGAATGTGCATGTGAGACTTCTGAAAATATTTTCACTTTCTTTTATCATCTTGACCCATAAACCACAGATGTTCCATGCAAAGCATGGTTGACTGTGGCCACAGTCCTTGCTTGGCTTACAGACAGTGCATCTGGCACTTGGGTTGGGATGATAGCACTAATGAATATGCTGAACTACAAGAGTTATCTCCTTTCTCCCTGCCTGGACGGGAATATTTTTCAGTTGAACTTGTCTTTATAAATAATGCACTATTACACACAAATTCTATCCATCGTTTTAATTTGTTTCCTTTCACCTCTCCTCCCACCCATGTTCCTCTCTCCATGGACATTTCTGTTCACTTTCTCTCTTTCACTCTCCAGAGTCTTCTGTGTAAAACAGAAAAGGAGGAAAAAAATATTGCGCTGGAAGGCTGAAATTATATTTTGTTTATCTGCAAGCTGTCTGCCTGTTGTCCAGATATGTTGCTATTTTGTCCCAAAGGGACAGAATAAATCTTTGTGGTGAAAATCCAAAACTGTCAGAGCTGGGCAAAGCCATAAGGCCCTTGTCATGAAGGTGGAGCTTGGCGAGAGCCCTGCCAACTAGGAAAGTCTCTCAGAGGCCCAGGCTCATATAAACACTCCGATGAGCAACTGCAATGGATTGCTGAAGGAAAGGCTTGATGAGATTTGATTTTCTTCTTATTGGCCCAAGCTCCAAAAGAAAGGAGCATGGGAGAGGGTTTGCCCTTCCCTTGGTTCTGGGGCTTACTGGCTTTCTCTTTGACCTCGTGGGATGTCAATCAAAAGGCCAGTCAGCTTTCCAGTGAATAACAGCTCATTAATAATATGTCTGGAGTTTCACAGAAAACCAGTTTAGGAAGAATATCTAACCTGCATGGGGAAAAAAGGCTGCTCTGCCATTCAGGTGATGTGGAGAATGTGTCCAGCTCTTCTATGACAATCCCAAAAGACCCTGAGCGCCTGATTAAGTATTCCAGAACCTCAGCTGCCCATCTATAGAATGAAATTAGTCATACCAAATACTAATATCTCTGTCTTCAATGGACTAGGTGTGTCTCTCAGTGTGTGCTTATCCCATGCCTGGCACAACAGACTTGTGAGCACCAATGAATAATTACAGAGAACTGTTGCAGTAAATGTAGGTTAGGGGTGGTGTGAAAGAATTTATGGTGGTTACAGAGCACTAGATAAAACTTGATCTATGGAAATATAAATACCTTTCAGACAGCTCAGATCTGCCAATGCAGAGGGAGTAAATGTTAATATTTGCGGCTTACATGGACAGCCACATCTTTTCACTCTCCCTAAGAGAGTGAGGAACAAAGATTGCCTTGTTAGAAACTTGATCACTTGAGTCTCATCTGCTCCCCAAAACTGGAAGGCATCTTAAAGTACCTTGAGATGTTCTGGTTTAGCCCAAATATCATGTTGTAACCATGAGAAACCTTCCATGATTTAGGCTGTTGTATGTTGTCAGTATCCCTAATAACTTATTTCTACAAGGAGTCTTCTGCTGAGCTGAGTCTTCTATCTTTCCAGGCCTAGCTGAGCTGGGAGTCTCGGGTCTTTGTAGCTAGATTTTTCTCTCAGCTCTCTGCTTTGTGACATCATCCACCCTCCAAACTTACTCAGCTGTGCAAGAACTCTTCTATGGAAGTTAGCCAGTTCCTCTTAGTTTCCTGGGCAGATGGCTGGCCACAGAAGCCAAATACTTGAGAGAGAAGAGAGAGTGTCCCAGAGTATTTCTGCCTTCTTCAGTGTAGGCCACTGAAGAGCCTCTTATGTTTTTCCGGTGTTTCATCTTAATTAAGGAAGATTTCTTACAAAAAAGAGAAAAAAATAAAGCACATGGTTCTTTTGGGGAGTGGGTTTGGAGGAGAACATATTTTCTGGCTACCTCTAACCATGTCCTCCACTCACTTATTTACCTATTTCTGAACTTCTTGGTTTTGGGTACACATGTAAAACATTACCAGGCTAAAACACTTCACCGTTTGCAGCAGTGGTAATGTCACAAATCCCCTTGGTCTCAATGTCAATATTTCTATCATCAAGCAACTTGGCCAGTCAAATTCCACTGCCAGCTACCAAAGGCCAGTCATCTTTTTGGAAGGGGACTATTGGGTTAAGGAGTCCTTGGAGTTGCTTGAAGTGAAGCACAGAAGGTGCTGGGGAAAACAAATCGCTTATTAGATGCCTTCCTATTGAAACCCCAGTGCAAAGTATCCTCTGTGTGGCTGGCATTGTTGGGGTTGGGAGTGTTTGTGACATCCAACCCAGGGAAAAGTTGCTTAGCAACTGTGTCCTGCCCTCAGGCTGCCCGTAGCTGCCTGTGATCTGCTTTGATGATGGAAATTCTTCTATCTTCTGTTCTGGAGGCTTTTTGTGTATCCTGCTGGGTATATGTTGTGTGCATAGATTTTCTATTCAACTTGTCTGATCTTACCAGCTTAGATGCCAAACTCACCTGCTCTTGAAATTTGAATTCATCATTGATAATTAAAGGCAAGGGTTGTTTTTCTATCATCTGTTTTGCACAAGAAACATGTACCAGTTGGTTGCAAGTGATTTGTAAGCCATCTGGATAAACTGGTTCTTTCCCCTTTTCTGTGGAAACCTTTTTCATGTGCTTTTGGAGTGACCTTCCCAGTAGAGAGCTAAGCAAGATAGTCTTTGCAAGAGGAGAGACTTGCATGGAGTCAAATCAGGGAAAGTTAAAGCAACTTAAAAATAAAATATGCTCATGCTAACATGTTCACTCAATGTAATCAGGTTATTGCTGTGACACTTGTTTCAGTGAATATGGTTTACCTGGCAACCGGGCTGAGGGCATAGAGCAATGAACGGATCTGTAAACAACTGAGTCAGTGGAAGATATTGCAACTGCCGATTGTGCCCCCTCTTGTGCTACTGGTGCAGTCCCTCAAAGAATTGCCAGTTAAGCTGCTTGTCTCAGTGCTTCCCTCTGTCTAAATAAGCTAGTTTGGCTTAAAAAGGTAAAATAGCAAGTCCCAAAACTGGCAGAATATCATAGAATGGTCCGTGACAGAAGGGACCTCTAGGGTCATCTAGTCCGACCTCTCCGTAGTCAGCAGGGACACCCCCAACTGGACCAGGTTGCCCAGGGCAGTCTTGAGCCTGCCCTTGAATAGCTCCAGGGAAGGGACCTCAACCACCTCCCTGGGCAACCTGTTCCAGTGGTCCACCACCCTTGTAGTAAAGAACCTATTGCTAATATCCAATCTAAGTCTGCACTTCTCCAGCTTGAAGCCATTGCCCCTTGTCCTGTCACTGCAGGTCTTTGTAAATAGACCCTCCACAGCCTTTCTGTAGGTCCCCTTCAGGGACTGGAAGGCTGCTATTGGGTCTGCCTGGAGCCTCCTTTTCTCCAGGCTGAACAACCTGAGTTCCCTCAGCCTGTCCTCATAGCAAAGGTGCTCCAACTCCCTGATCATTTTTGTGGCCCTCCTCTGGACCCACTCCATCAGGTCCATGCTCTTCCTATACTGAGGGCTCCAGACCTGCACACAGTAGTCCAGGTAAAGTCTCACCAGAGCAGAGCAAAGTGGCAGAATCACCTCTCTAGATCTGCTGGCAATGCACCTTTTGATGCAGCCCAGGATGTGATTGGCCTTCTGGGCCTGCTCATGTCCAGCTTGTCATCTATGAGCACCCTCAAGTCCCTTTCCTCGGGGCTGCTTTCTAATACCTCATCCCCTGGTTTGTATTGATAGTGAAGATTGTTCTGGCCCAGGTCCAGACCGTGTCAAAAGCCTTATAGAAGTCCAGAGAGATCACATCCATCGCTTGTCCCTTATCTACCGACATAGTCACCCTTTCATAGAAGGCCACTAGGTTAGTCAGGCAGGACCAGTCCCTAGTAAAGCCATGCTGGCTATCCTGAATCATCTCCCTGTCCTCCATGTGCCCAAGCACGGCATTCAGAAGGATCTGTTCCATGATCTTCCCAGGCACGGAGGTGAGGCTGACAGGTTGGTAGTTCCCAGGGTCCTCCTTTGTACCCTTTTTAAAAATGGGTGTAAGGTTTCCTTTCTTCCAGTCCACAGGGACTTCACCTGACTGCCACGACTTTTCAAGTATCATAGAAAGTGGCTTGGCAACTACATCAGCCAGTTCCTTCAGGACTCTGGGATGTATTTCATCAGGCCTCTGGACTTGTATATCTTCAGGTTCCTCAGCTGATCAAGTACCTTGTCTTCACTTACAGCGGGAGGGACACTGTCACCTTGGTCTCCAGCTTGTGGGCCATCATCATGAGAGCTAGTAGGCAGTAATCCCTGGTGGAGAGCAGTTTACAGCAGGTTCCCCTTTCCTTGATTTACTGGGTACAGCTGAAGATCCCATGTGCAGTCTTAATCTTGCATTTGTGCAGCTGCCATGTTAATGTGTGGTTACTCATTGAGCTCCTGTAACTTAAATGCTTTGGAGGATGGTGCCATATTCCCCTGGCATAAATCACCTAGGAGTTGTTCAGAACAGAATATGTTTCTGATGTTCAGAACATTCATTGTTTAGAATGACTCTGTTGGAGTTGGCCAAGTCTCTGGACTTGGCTAAGACTTAGTTAAAAAAACCCAACATGTCTCCCTTGTGCATTACCTCTGCTGACAGCACTTTGGAGAAGTAGCAAGCAGAGGTGCTGAAGATCAGAGCAGAAAATGGAAATAGACAACTCTAGCTGTGTTTAGGTGAGCAGTTGTTTGCTTCCTGTGGTGCTTTCTCAAGTTCCTTGTCAGAGTCTCCGTGGGAAGAATCTTTCCACTGCTCCTACCGTCTCGGGGGAACTGTTTGATAGGCACAATGGATTTGCTTGCAAGCACTCTAAATAATTTCTAGAGCTTTAAGTCCCAGAGGGGGTCTAATTCCAAGCTGAAGCTGCTCAGTGGTTTGGGTCAGACCCCTGGAGGCAGCCTATTTGATGATTAGGTTCACCCTACGGGGCAAGGGTTGTCTCAAGTATTTTAAAGGATAGTATTGCTATTTGTAAACACGTTAAGGTAGTTTGTCTGCATTATGTTATTACCATAATCATTACTTTTACTACTACTCTGCAGGTTTTGCGTAACAGTTCTCATTTATATATCTCAAGGCCATTTCTGCCTCAAGAAACCATGAGATAAGAAAAAAAACAGAGACAGAGAGTGGAGAGTAAAGTGACTTGTCCTGCTGTATCCAGCAGGCTTGTGGCAGTACCCACAGCTGCTCTCATCCAGAATCATCAGACCCATATTATTCAAAGTAAGAATAATGAAGTTTGTAGTCAGAGGCAACTTCTTTTTCTAGACCAAATGATAAAGTTGGAAAAAACAATGTAGGGTGTTCAGCACAGAAGCCAAAAAGCTGATGTGGTCCCTGCTGGAGACCACAGGAGACCACCACATCATCTTTACTTTCCAAACTCTGGGCTCTTTTCAGACTTTTTAGGCTTCTCATAGGTCACTGTTTAGGGCTTAGAACAGGACAGATTCCCATTTGCCATGTTGTGCATGGGAAAACACCTTTCTGGTGCTGTGGGAAATTCCTAGGTGTTGGGGACTGCCCTGTGCAGATCCATAGTGGTCAAAAGTGTAGACTATACCCAGGTGCAGGGTAGGAGTGGAGGTAGGTCATCCGTAGGAGCAACTTAAGCCATTACAATTCATTGATCAGTTGGTAGCGAAACATTTCATGGGATAGGGTCACTGAACACTAGCAACCCTATTCCTTACTCCCTGACTTCTCCTTGGTCTTAAATACCTCCAGGTACTAGGGCAACTATACAGGTGAACCTATTAAGTTTTTCCAGACAGTGTAACCACACTGGGAACTGGAAAGCAAAGGAACCTGAAGGCTATGCAGCAGATGTGGGAAAAGACTGGCATAAGCATGAATAAGTATCTGGAGCAGGGAGCTTGTTTTTATTCCTTGCAGCAGGCTCCATGTTCACCACAGCTACTCAGCTGTCTGAATGTGTATGTAAAGCAGTATTATAAATCTGTGGTGCTATATGCACGCTTTTATTCCTATTACACTATATACATATTTTATTATGTTTATCATTAATATTCAGCATGGGGTATTAGCAGAAGTCAGAAGCAGTCAGTTCTGCTATGGTTCCTCCAAGAAGCTCTCAAAAGAGGCTTCTGAAAGCTGAGACCTCTTCATTTCTCCCTCGTCTCCTATGAGCTCCCTCTAATGCTCATGAGAATGTGCTGCATTTCCTCATCCCCCTCCATCCCATCAGCTTTAGATACAGTCAGGAGCAAACACACAACCTTTTGGTGTAAACTTAAACTTTGCCTAGCAGAATGAAAAGTGACTAGGTTTATAATTAGTGTCAGTTTGGTCTTTTGGTTGCAAAAGTGGAAGTTGGCCCCTCAGCCTTTTCCTTTTAACAGTAATTAATTATTAATCACCCCAACAGAAGAGGAGGGAAAGGAGAATTACTGGTACTGTGCGGAATAGCCATGATGGGAAGAGGTAGAAAATTGTCTGGTAGGAAGCTGAGACTCCAGAGTCTGATTTGAGGAAAAATTAGAGTATAACTCTAATAACTCATTTATTGCTGCATTTTAAACAGGCTCTGAAGCCCACTGGAGAAATGATTTCTCCCCCTCCTTTGACTGCCATGTGCAAGCCCATGCTGGAAATCTCTATTTGCTCCCCTTTCTGACCTCAGCACTGCCCTGAGGCAGCTGGAAGCTACAAAGGTATTCTGGTTAATGAGAAAAACAAGAACTCCTCTATGTGTGCTGCAGTGCTTCGGAGAGGTCTGCATTGTTCCCCAGGTCACCAGGGCAGAACTCCTCTGTGACTGAGATGGCAAAACTCCTCTAGGGCTTTGATTCTTCCTTGCCAGAGTAAGGGATAGGGCCAAAGACAGGGTTTAGGAAGAGATGTATCTATATGTGAACCTTTTGAAGGAATAAGTTTAAAAAAAAACCCCAAACACTAAACCAAAACCTCCAAAACCTCAAAACCAAAACCCCAACAAATCTCTGAAAAACCCCACAATGCATTTAAGGTGCACATAAATTTAAAGTGAGGTGTCAGAATCTTTCTCAAAGCTCATACTTAACTAAGGTAGCTGTGCTTGGTGGTGACACAAGACAGGTTTGCCTGGCAGAAATCTTGTCTCTTGTGATGATCATAATGATCATACTGGTACTTCAGTAACAGGTTGTCCATTCTCTCTGTTTTTTTCCCCTTTCTTGCAAGACAAAATCCTCCCTTTCCCCCCGTCATTTTCTGTGACCTTCCTATGGTTCTCAGTGCTATTGACCAAGGCAGCGTTCCTCCGGTGCACTCCCTTTTACCTCCTGGTGTGAATTGTGACTCACCAGATGCTGCTGTTTCACTGCTGGTTGAGCCTTCTTTCCTCTTCTGTCTACCTTTCAGACAAGTCCTGTCATTAGAACTGCTCCCTGTTCCCCTGCCAGTGCTAGCTGTAATGCTGTTGGTGTCACTCCTATGTGAGCCACACTCAACTCAGATCTCCTTCAGCTTACCCTATCATCTCTCTTGTTTGTCTGCTTGGACTCTACCAAATCTCAGCTCCACTGTAACTTCCTCACTTTGCAGGCTTCATGCAAGGAACTGTCTGTGTCTGGGTGAAATGCTTTTGTTCTTTCTTGTGTGAAAGCAGCATGGGCCATTTTCAGGGCAATCATTACAGGACAAAGGCACTGATGTTATGCTCTTGGTTATGCTTCTTGGGTAAATAGCTCGTTTGTATGTGTCTCTGTTTCTCAGGGTGTAAAATAAAGAAGGTGCTGCTAATCTGCCTTTTAAAAACATTTTGAGATCTGTGAGTGAAAACTGGCAGATAAACATGATAGACAATTGTTAATATGCTTCTTCTAGCATCACGTTTTATAGCGATCTCACATTTCTATTAGTCATGATTTCCTTATCTATATCTTCTCCATGAGGTTCATGCTCCAGCATCCCAGGCACACACACCCCCCCCAGGCTGCTTATGCCATATCCACTCCTTTGTTAAAATCCATCATCACTGACTCATCACGCTCTGACCTGATGACAATTATTCCTTATGTTATTCTTCCCAAAGCCATGCTGGGCACTGCACTACCAGTCAGGTACACTGCAATTCAAGGGGAGGTTGATTAGTGTTGAGAACAGGTAATTCCTCAGTGAGATGCCCAGATCTGAGATGCTTTTCTGATTTTTCCTGAGCAGTCTGTGAAGGAAGACCTGTGACGTGTGATTGTATCGGTTTCAATCAATGACACCACCCCTCCCCAGCTTCTGCTTCTTCCCACCCTTCCTCCTCAATGTCACACTTCACCACAAACCCTGTCTCCTGATTGCTCCTCCCCTCTCCATTCCATGCTACCACTGCTTCCCTGCTCCGTCACTGCCCCTTCTGTTTCCTTTCCAGGCCATTCCCACCTTGTTTCCCCCACTTCTCTACCTGCAATCAGAAGTCCCGTCTATGTACTGTGCATCCAACACCATAGCTGGCTGTGTAGACCTTTATCTATTCTTTTATTCTCCTCTGTAATGAGATGCAGGATTCTCTGTGTGAAGGATGCTACACGGAAATAAATTGTTCTGTGTAGTTTTCCATTATGTGAATTTACTGCGCCAAAAGAGAGCCGTTTGGCTGCTTTCATACCGTCTTCCCTTCACCACTTGATGGTGCTCTTGGACATAGCAATTCTTTATTGTGCTGCAAGAGGGACCACTGCAGCCAGTGTATCCAAAACTGGCCATTAGCTCCGGGTTGCTTGATTATCCCGGAGCTTAGTCGCAATCCAAAACTAGGTCCAAACCTATCTCTAAACAAGCTACTAGTTGGTTTTTTTTTTTGGTTGGTTGGTTGTTTTTTTTGTGTGATGTAGGATGTAGCATCCTAAATTCTTACCTGCTAGCAAAAAAACCCTGCTTGCTGCTTCTTTTTCTGTTCCCTTTTCTATTGACTGGGTTATTTTCTCCCTGTTTGGTCAAACTATTTTCTTACACTTCCTACTTTCTCTCTTTTTTTTTTGTTTTGTTCTGTTTTTTTTGGGGGGACGACTCACCATTCAGGTTCTGTTTCCTTCGTGTTTCTTTCACCTATCCTCTTCCCCCAATGCCTCTCCCACACCTCCCAAATGTATCTTCCTGCTTCTCTTAGCTTCCCTTTCCCTTCTTCTTTCTTTCCCTTTGTCTCTCTTTCCTCCTCTCTTCTCCTGTGGTGCTCTCTCTAGAGTTCACAATCTTAGTTGTGGAGTATAACAGACCCTCAATATAATTTTTTCCCTTTGCCTCTGAATTTCTCAGACCTTGCCTCTTCAACCTCTGCTGCACCCTCAGTAACCTTGCATTAAAGAAAGCTAAACAACTGCAGACTCATCCTCTTATCTGCATCCTTCTTCCTCCCGTGACTGACTTTTTAGTTGTGCTGTTGGGAGGAAAAGAACGCCTCACAAGTCAACACAGGGGCCCCAGTACAGACCACCTCATAGAAATTCCCTGGGCACCTTCCAGAGCTCTGGAGAGAAGCACTTGAAACGCCATGAAGAAATTCTCCTAAGAAGGTTCAGAGTACTTCAAGTGCAGGGTTCATATTATTTGGTATACACTCTCGGAAGCAGAGTGCCATGTAGCTTTGGCTACTGCTGTTAGGGCTTAAGGATCACCAGTGTCACGGTGTCTTGAGTTAAATTTCATTTTTCACATTAGGTAAATGTTTAAACTCTCCAATGAAATGAGCTAGAGGCCATACGAGTGTTTTATCCACTCAGGAAAGCCAACTTTGATGGGCACTGAAAAAAACCAGGGAGAGTGTGTATGCATGTGGAAGAAAGAGAGAAACTTCAGCACAGATATGGAGAAAGGAGTTGAAGCACAGGCTGTTTAAGCAGCTGGTAGCCTGACCCTAAGGAAGAGCTTAGAGAGTTTGATGCTGTAAGCACAGAACCTGTGCCTGGCTTGTTTGATTTCTCCTGCATGGAAAAAATATGACTCCATGAATTATTTGCAAATAAACAAGATATCACAAAAGAAAGACTTCTTTCCAACTCCTTATTCCCCTGGAATAACCCACAAGACCCTGAATTTCGCTTAGAGGAATGGGGGGCAGGAGGGAAAATGATGCTACGAATTTTTTAACAAAGGACCAGAACTCTACAAAATGCATTTTGTCTGTGAATCTCAAAGTAATGTATAAAGAAGGACTATTTTTTTCTCCCCATTTTATGGAGACAGATACTGAGGCCACCCACTGAGATGAGTGTCTTGACAAGGGACCTCTTGTAATGCTCAGAAATCGAATTCTTAACTCCCTATCCCTGCCTACAGCTATGAACCCTGTTGCCTAATGTACTGTCAGGAGTGCAAAGTCACAGTGAGGGAAAGGTTATCTGCTGGTTAAAGGTAAGGACTCAGCTTTCACACTGACCAGTTTCACTGATATCACTGTGTGATCTTAAACAACTTGTTTGGATTTTGTTGTCTTTCGCAGTGAAATAAATGGGGAGCTCTGCCTTAAGATGTGAGTCCCTAGGTCAGCTCCCATGTCCCCATCTGAAAGAACCCCAGAACCATGCCTAGAATTGTCAAATTTCTCCCATGAGACATGACCTGTGCTGCAAAAGATCATGAAGGCAATGGCTCTGGTTCGCCAGGCTTTCCATGTACACAAGGCAACATTACAGCCTTCCACTCTAGTCCTTTGTGGTTAAAGCTTGCTTATCTTCTGTAGTAAAAGTTTCCAACCCATGATCACAGAACACAGGATGAAAGAACTGTAGGGGTTGAAAAGGACTTTCAGAGAACATTTAGTCCAGCACTTCCCAACCACCACCCCCCCCAGAGCAATCCAACCCTACCTGGAGCAGGGAGAACAGGAATGCATCCAGGTGCGTTTTGAATATCTCCAGAGAGGGAGTCTCCACAACCTCACTCTGGCACCCTCAAAGTAAAGAAGTTCCACAGATGGAACTGCCTGTGTTCCAGCTTGTCTCCATTGCCCCTTGTCCTGACACTAGGCGATGCTGAGAAAAGACTGACCCCATCCTCCTTCCACCTGTCCTTTAGATATTTGTAAGCATTGATGAGATCCCCTCTATGTTCCCACAGCTCTGAAATGCAAAAGACAGCCCTCTAGCTGAGATATGGCATCATGACTGAACTCATGTGAGTTCAGAATCAGTCTCTTGGCACTTACAAAATGATTATAATAACATTGACTTAGTGGGGCATTGTGACAATTAGTGAAGGACTGTAATATATTTTGAAACCTGTGGATGACAGTGGGAGAATATAATGATCATTTTCCTCCTTTAGTTCTTCTGTATATAGATCTCAAAGTGCCACATTAGTGTTATTAAACTCCAGAGCTCTGTGTGAGGGTGTTAAGTAGTTCAGTGAATCTGTAGTCATAGGAATAATTTTTGATTGTGTCTACAGTGTATGTCATGGCGACTTCTATCTTCATTGTAGCACCAGTGATACAACACGGGTCCTCTTGTACCAAAAAACAGGCCCCTGCCACTTAAAAACCCTCATAGCATCTCCAATAGTTGTGATCAGCATGGGAACTATGCATCCCAGACAGCAGATTAGTCTAATAGGCAGGATGAGACAGTTTGCTGGTGCAGCCAGGATGTCTTGGCGGTCTCCAGTGTCCACTGGCATCATCTCCCATGCAGCTCTGTGAAGGAATGGGACTTGCCTTGCCTCAGAAGCAGCCCAGTGTGGGAGGAAGAAGAGACTTACTGCTCCCTGGAATAACTCAAGGCCTCTGAGTTTGGCTTCTTTTAATGAAGCAAAGTGAAAACAGAGGTAACTTTCAAAGATGACCTTTTAGCTTGTGCTTGCTATTAGTGAGTTAGAAAACATTTATGCACTTTCCTTCTAGAGGCACCCGTTTCTCTCCTGCAAGAAAGCTGAGAGAGTGGACTCCTGGTTTTGGTCCTCTGAATCACATCTATATTAGTCACATAGTCTTAACAGAGCATCCAGCTCAGAGACTGTCCCTACCCTAAGCCTCTGACTCCCCTCTTCTTAGATCCAGTTTCTCCAGAGCTCTTTTGCCAGAAGTGCACAACATCTACAATGGGATGTCTTCGAAAGGACACCATCACGTTGTATCAACCCCCACACTGCGAGCACAGTGTAGGATCCACTGCCTGCTCCTGTCAGCCTAAATATAGTTATATCCCTCCCGTGCTATGAGGAGAACAAAGGGATAAAGGTAAATTGAGGGGATGTTCCTTCCACTCCCCTTTTTCCCAGGAACAGGCATATCTGTGTGTTCAAGTGCAATCGGAAAAAACCCTCTGAACTGGTTGGACCTGAGCTAGCAACCATCCATTCTGTGCAAGTGGGGCACCGAGCATAGATAATATGTTTTAACATGTCTGGAAGGCTGCTGGCTCCTGCCAAGGCTGCCTCAGCAGACAAGGGGGATATGTGGACTTCTACGTGCTGATCTTACCACAATTTACAATGCTGATATTTGAATAATCATATCAGGGTGTTACGCAGAAGACCTTGCTTGGGTGACAGCAGTAATTCCCTGTTCTCAGGTCTCCTCCTCGCTATTCTCTGGAGAATCACATAAACATTTATTTCCGCATCTGTTGCCCTCCTACCAGTCACAACTGCTTGAAACAATATGCATACATATATATGCACATATATATGCATGTGTGTATATATATATATGCACGTGCATAAATAGCATATGCAGCTTTATGAAACAGGTGTGACTGTGGGATGAGAAAGTAGTTCTGTAGGGCCGCAGAGTGAATGGCATGAGCTTCTAGCACAACTGAAGTTTCCAGTCTGGGTCACAAAAACGTTTTTTATTGATTTCAGGGAAAGTCATACACTTCACTATTACAGTGGTTGCACTGTGCAGCACTAAAGTAACAGGGGAGGAAGGAGGAATTTTTCTTTTGCTTTGCTGTATACCTTTGCAAATGATGACTGGTAGGTTAGGAATAGAGCTGTTTGAGCTATGAGGTCTCATCTGGGCCAGTGAGATTTATCTATACATGCTCAGAACTGCTCTGAATGAGCAGGCAGGCTTGCTGCTTGTCTTACTGTGATCACTGCCTGCCTCAGCATACCTCTTGCATCCCCCAAGGCTCCTGATAATTCAGGACTGTGGGGGGACTACAACTGAAGGGGCAAGCAGCAACAGAGCAGGACAAAATGAGGAGGGAAACCTAAACCATCAATAGAGCTCATAACTAATCCCAGCTCTTCTACTGATGTGCTGTGAGGGCCTAAGCAAATCACTTCCTTTCACTGTGCCTCAGTTTCTCCGTTAATTAAATGGAGATAATAATACACCTCTCACAGGAGCAATGTGGTGGGAGATCACTCAATATCTTTCAAGTGCAGTAAGATCCATGGATAAAAGATTCTGCAGAAGAGCATTGTTAAAAGTCCACAGCGAAACCCCACAAAACCTCCTGAACTGAGCCCTCTTGTCAACCTGGATATTTTCTCTGCACCTTTGAAGATGAAACTCTGCCTCTTACACTACTTTGCTCCAATTCAGTAGGTTTTAAGAGGCCACAGGGGGACCTGTTAGAGTTAAAATGGATTGAAATTGTCTTTGAGCCTCTAGAATAATGAGTATTTCCCTTTCTTTATGTTTTTGGATCCAGATGAGATGCCATTCAGTTGCTGTCATTCTGCCAACATACGCCTTTCCATTGCATTGAAACTTGAACTCCTAGGGTCGGGCATTTGCAAGCAGATGAACATTTTTTTAGAAGTACATTAAGCAAAAGAAACTTAGGTAGGAAATTTTAATTACTTTTAAATTCTAAGCTACATCTTGTTCTCTCCATTATAAACCATTTTGATTCTGCGTTACACAGATGCTGGCTATTCCTATTATCTGCATTAAGGTGATGATCTTCTTAGTGTCTGGGCACATTTCATGATTATTACTATTTCACATCTCAGCAGTGCCAAAAGGAGAGGAGAGAACATTAAGATGCTTGACTAAGGTCTGATTCCCAGGCCTGGTACAGACTTTCTGTGTGAACTTTGGCACGCCACTATGCGGCCTGTCTTTCTGCTTCATTTTCTCATCTTTGAAATGACACTTCTCCCTTTATGGGGTCACTGCATTCATTGGCACAAGTTGGGTCTTACAAATACTACACAAAGGGAAAGGCTCTGATCCATGCCCAGTTGTATTAGATGCTGTACAGGTATCTGTGAGGCAGCGTCCCTGCCTTGCAGGGCTTCCGGGTGAATGTGACCGTTATCTACCAAAGCTGTGTGAAGAAGAGGGAAAGATGCCATTTTTTTTGTTCTGCAGGAGGTGAGAATAAGTTAAAAAAGCATTGGGAAGCATTATGATAGGAACAAGAATGAAGCACTGGAAAGAGGCACCATAGGGTGTCTCTCTCCAGAGAGCTTGAAGGACAATTTTAATCTGAACTGCCATGTTTGCAGGGGATTCTGCTCCTGAGCAGGGGGGAAGACTAGATAGCTTCCTAAGTGCCTTCCATTTTTAATGCTTGATGACCATAGAGGTTCCCTCTAGAACTGGAACTAAGGCAGATTTTTTTTTAATCCTTTTTTATTTATGGAATCATATAATATTTTAGGGGGAACCGAGAGCTCCTCTAGGAATCACGTTTGGAAGGCTGGTCTGTTGCATAAGTAAAGCTTCTGAATAAAGGTGGCTTTCTTAGTGATCTTTGGAAACAAGTCTCTGATCTGTCTTCCATCTGCTGTGGTATTATCCAATCCAAGCCAGCCCTGCTTTGACCAAATGATCTGCAGTGGTCCCTTTCAACCCGAGTTAATCTATGAGCCTACGATTCACTTTGCTGCTGAGAAATCTGAGGAGGCAATGCAGACTCAGTTGTACCTCTTATACAAAGAAACAAATCAAGGAGGCTGTATCTGTGCTAAGGAACTATAAAAAGGCTGATTGGAAGGGAACTCTAGAGATCTCATAATCCAGCTTCCTTGGGACCACCACTAACACTATATCAGGTCAGCCATAGCTTTATCATGCTGCGTCTTGAAAAGCCCCAAGAACAGAGATCCCACAACCTGATCTGCTCTGCAGCTTGATTGCTGGAAGAAAGCTTTCCAAAGATCCCTGAGCATGCTCTCTTTTTGACATTTAACATAAACAAAGTCCACTGCTGGGAGCCTTCTCTTAGCCAAAAGTCTTCCTTCCTGCAACCTCCTTGTGACTTTCCAGTTCAAATCTAGGATTAGCCTTGATAATCCATGCTGAAGGGAATTATTGCTTGCTGGTGAAAGTAAGAGAAGCCTATTTTAGACAGCTAAGGCTATTGCTCTCCTTGGGTTTGGAAAAGCCTTGCCAAAATTGACAAAAAAACCCTGTGTGTGGCAGTCTTTTGAGATTATCTTGATTTTTTTCTTACGTGCCCCAATGTCCAGTTTCTGTATGAGCAAGCCAGTGCTTGTTGCCTCCAGAGAACACAGGCATTGACATTTTTGGCCAGCCAAGTCCTCCCACTGCAGACTCAGGAAACATGCCCTCATTGGCAGTGGGTTACAGCTCCCACCTGCAAGCTGAGGGCTCACCGCAGATGGGTCTAAACTGCAAAGTTTGGTTTTGGATTCCGTTCTGGAACAGAACGCTTTGAGCTACAGTCAAAAGCAGAGTTTTAATTGGATCTTTCTTTCTTTCTTTCTTTCTTTCTTTCTTTCTTTCTTTCTTTTTTTACTATTTTTTTTTTATTTCTGCTACGCTTTCCACCGAACTTGGCCTAATTTAGAGTTTAGCTCCCCATTGGCCAGTTCTCTGGGTGAAATTTTGCAGGAAGCAACACAGATCTGGGGAAGAATAATTTCCTGACCAAATCAAAGCCAGATGTAGCTGAACAGATCCCTGATGAAGCTACTGAGAGCTTAAAGGAGATTCATTTCAGACATATGTGAGCAGGTGAAATAAGCTTGCCTTTCTTATATGGGTATCTTGCATGTACCCAAGCTTATGGGGGGAGTAGGGTTGAGGATCTTATGGTATTCAAAACTCAAGAATTCTGTATGCATCCTTACACAGTGAAATATGCCATGGCTTGTACAGCTCCTCTCCATTTTTCCCCAGTATCTAAGCCTTTTTTTCCCCTTGTCTTTTTGCAAGGCACAGGAGAAAACAACACAAGCAAATTTTGCAAAATCTATTTCAAGTCAGTAATTTGCTAAGTGCTCAGAGCTTGTCTCTTTTTTTTTTTTTCTATGTTAAGTAATTTATAAATAAAAATAAATTCACACTCAGTCTAATATTTGCTTGTACTTGAATTCTATTGGCGAGATGTGTGAAAATTGCCTGATGGTTGAGATCACCAGCAAAAGCAAAGTTACAGGGAGTAATTACAGATAGTATTATAGAACAGAAGGATAATTTGATCTAAAAATTCGATCTAATGCTCTCGTGCATGGACATATTTCTCTGGGAGAGGAGTTTGTAAAACCAAAGAGAAAAAAAATAGTATGGATGTGAGCTGGGGGAAAGCAATTATTCTCTCATAATATGGGAACACAGTGTGCCTGGCTCAGGAGAGGTATGAAATACAGGAGAAAGAAGGGGCTGCAAGGAGCTTTTATGCGTCCCAGCAGGGTTACTGAGGAAGGTTATTCAAAATGTACAGGGAGGACACAAGCTCCTGAGCTCAGTGGGGTAAAACAGATGTGTGAGGAAGGACACACAGCACTGTGTGGGAGGAAAGTGTGTTGATGTTTTAGTTGTGAACATGAAGGAGGTCTAGGATGCATCTGACCTGCTTGAGGTCTCTGCCCTGTCCATGATAGATCAAAGAGGGAAAGAAGTTGCCAGCGTTGTGAGGCAGGGGCCAAGAGGACCTGGTTTTCTGCATCTCTCGAGGCTCCCTGCAGGCCTTTGAGAGAAGGACAGAGGAGTAGAATTTCCTAGCTTTGGTGTTCTAAGCCCTTCTCTGGGCTACAGGAATTCTTTCAGAGGATACGCCTTTTACTTAGGGCCCCTATTGCCCTCTTGAGATTCACCAGGGATAAGTGAAGACCTCATGCTTTTCCTCACATGCTGACTGCAATTTTCTCCCCCTTCTGTGTGTAGCCCCAAAGTAACAGCAAGGCTGGCCTGTGGTCTACAGGGAAGCATCTCCCATCATCTGCCCTTGTCTCAGTTTCATACCTCCCACTCAAAAATGGAAATGTTTTGCTAGATCTTGTCCCATTAAAACAGATGTGTACAAGGCATTAGAAAATGTAGAGTAAGACATTGTTATTACCAGTAAATACCACTTTTTTGCCTGACCTCCAGTGCTGAGGGCAGCAGCTGTCCCAATGCACATCTATGCTTTAAATACCCAGAGAAGTGCCAGTTTCCCACAGGCACTCACCAGGTTAATGGTAACACACAGCTGCGCTCGCAGCTAACAAGATTTAAACATAGGCTAATGACTGCATGTTTTCACTTTAATCAGCACACAAATCGCCCTTTTATTATTATGGTTGGGTTTTTTTAACTCCAATTTAATTTATAATTGAATTATGCTCCAGACTGTAATTGTTGATATAATACACACCTCAAATTCCATGTTCATGTAGTGCTTCACCCTAACTTTCCAGCAAGGGGACCAAGCAACACAGCGAGTCAGTGCACAGCAGTGGGTTCAACTCTTGATCTGAGCACTAAAGAAATGCATTTGATAGCCTCAGGCTGATCGGCTCTTGGAGCCTTGAGCTCTTTCCACAGGTTCTTTTCTCCATGTCGCATGCTGGAAATCACATGCCAGGAAAGTAAAAGATCATAGAATCATTTAGGTTGGACAAGACCTTTAAGATCATGAGCTTTTGGGAATCCAATATGGTATTTGGACATGCTAGCCACCCTCTCCTCCCTCACCTTAATTTTGTTCCCCTCATGGCTGACAGCCAACTTTGGTACGAGACTGTGCAAGTTCTCCTGAACATCCTCAGTGTGAAAGAAGTATGTCAAGCTTAAATTACTTAAATTACTTTTGAGCAGAAAGGGCAATAATGCAGAAATAGGCAGATTCGTAAGACTTTGTCCATGCCCTGAAGTTCAGATTGCTCAAAGGCCTGTAGGTTTCTGCCTCCTCCTGAAGTCCAAAGAAGTTGGACTTCATCTGTAACTAACATGATCTTGAAGCCAATGTTCCCTTTAGTGTACATACAGGCAGTGATGTTTCTGAATATGCTGCTTTGTCAAGGCACCTTAGCATTAGCCATGAGTGTTGGAATATCATTTTTCTATATGAGGCATTGAGTGATACTTGAACATCACATTAGTGAAAATGTGTTAAGTAATGAGGCTTTGAGGATATTTTTTCACTGGTAGAGGCATAGCTGAGGCCAGCTCTCAGTGTGGCGGTGATTTAGCATTCTTAGCAAAAAATGCAGAGCTCACATGGGGAGCCCTGGGATGCAAAAGCTGGAGTGCTGCAAGGCAGGGGCAACAGCAGGGCTAGTTGCATGCAACCCAGGACTTGGGTAGCAAAATATGGACATCTTGAATGTTTAGGCTTCCTAAATGGCTGACCATTCCAGCTTTGAACTGTGAGTAAAATTTAGCCAGATGTTCTCAAGGCCCTATCTGTGTCATTCCTGGGAAGACCCCAGCTTTCTTACTATGCTCAGACCCATCCTTTCTCAACTGTGAGGGCAGCAGGCAGTGCCTCCCTGTCAGAGCTGGGATTGGCACCTGATTCCCTGCTGAGTGTTCCTTGTTATAATTGTCTAGCAGATCTCAGTAGAAATCAGTTGAGGAACATTTATAGCATATTTCTGGCCTTTAGGTAAAACTAGTAAATGTGAATACTCTTTAACTCTCATAGTCCATAAATTCAGAAAGAAAAATATAAAGTGGAATCAAAGAGAATGACAGACTCCCTGGGAAGTCTCCTAGCCAGGAGATCACTTCCCTTGCTCCCTGCAAAGGATTGTGTTATGGGGTACATTGAAGTCTGATCAAGAGCTCTTGGCTGATACAAACTGATGCTAGGTACAAATGCTGTATTAAAGTCTGACAAGAGAAGTGAACAGAAACTGCCCTAAGAATAGCCCCTGGCTGTATGCGTGTGATGTAGGCTGCTCGATTCTTCTGGGGTACCAGCACAGATAGAAAGCCCTGTCTTCATTGAGTTGGCTGGTCAGCTGTTCTCAGGGGGCTGAAACACATTCTGCATCCTGATGCAAGGTTAGGAGGGGTGAGTTTGCTGTTGTACATCTCCTTGGTGGTTTTTGCTCCCCAAAACAGGTCCATTTCAAATCCCCCACTCCTCAAGGGCCCGTGACTTGTTTCAAGACCCAGATTACAAGGACCAACAGACCTGGAAAAATCTCTGGCCATGGTAAAACATGAAGAATTATTCCACCAGTGCTGTCCCAGCCTTGGGATCTGCCTGGACTTCCATGTGAGTGTCACTGCAGAAATAGTTAATGGTGGAATTTCAGCTCACTGGTGACTTCCCCATGCTCACTTATGAATGCTCCTTGTGCACGTTAATGCACAATAGTTTATTCCACTTTCAAACCTGCCTTACCTAAAGGCACTCGTGTTTTCTGGCAGGGTATCCATTAGGGAATGAATGAAGGGTAGTTAGTGTGCTATAAAAAAATCACACCCTTGCTTATTGCACACTAACTTCACTTTATATGTGGAATATTCCAGAATGAAGAGTGTTTTCACTTTAATCAATGCACAAACTGCCATTTTATTATTATGGTTTATTTTTTTCTGATGTAATTTATGATTGAATTATGCTCCAGACTGGAGCATAAAAAATACTTTTATTCCAGTATAACTACTCCCCTTTGGAAGCAGAGTCATTATAATGGAATAAAGTCCATTTTATTCCAGAACAATGTAGTGCTCTCTACCGCCAGCAAAGGCCTGAATGTTGTAATTTATAAAGAGGGAAAAGTAAGGGTGAGAACAGGGGGAAAATTAAAGCAAGGATAGTTAACTGATAAAGGTCTTGAGAATATCATACATGTGAGGACTGAATATAGCCCATAGTGAGGAACACTAAACATCCAAAAACTAAATAAAAATAATAAAATGCCTCCTGCCTTCCTCTCATACATCTTATGAGGTGGTAGAAGGGGTTGCGGAGAAAGGATTGATGTCTCTTGCTGGAAAGTGAATTATTCAAACTCTTGGCTGCAGGGAGCTCCTACAGTTGTGAATCCCAGTCGTCTTTCTGGTTGCCAAGGCAAAGGTAGCCTCCCATTCTCTACAGGAGAAGAGCACCCATGGTGCTGTGTTCTCCTTTATTGCCTAAGGCCATCTCCCTGTCTGCCAGCTCCTTGTTCTCCAGGTTCTGACACCACCCCAACTGGGTGGCAACCAGCAGGGGCTCCCTGAGGGTGAGAGATAGCTGTCCTGCTGCTTGATGCTGGGCAGTACAGGCACAGGGTGGGATGTATCCCTCAGGCATCAGTGTCAAGAGGTCACACATTCTGTGCTCCTCTCTGTAGGATCTGGTTTGGTCAATGTATTTAGTATTTGTAATGGGAACTCAAAATCCTGCCTCCAGGACTACCAGGATGCTATTAGGTCTAAGTAGCCTGCTGAAGTCACCAGCAAACCCCAAATCCCACATTTAACAGGACCTAAACACATGCTTTTACCCCCTTAAAACAGTGAAGCATTTTTTTAAGCAGAGGGCAGTTATAGTTTGCTAAGTTCAGCTACTAAAGGAAATGCAATCACCTTCAATGTGCTTATTTGTTGGTAATGGGCCAAATGGTTACATCTGTCACACCATTGCTGTGCATTTCTACTTCTTGGATAAGAACCTGGTGAGCTTTTAGGATGCAGTGATAGGAGAGAGGTGGGTTTTTTTCTCTCCTGTCAATAATTCCCCATGTGGCAATCAATTCGATCTTGCTGAGGCCAGGACCTGTCTTTCAGAGATTTCACTTTATTATGAAAAGAAGTGAAAAATGCTTTTTCTCCCTCATACAGTGAGGGATGGTATCCTTATCTCATACCCCTTACTTGTACCCCCTCTAGGATCAGAGTGCATGAGACCCCACTAATTCCAGGCACACAGCTCTGCGGTGCTGCTGGACTTGCCTGGAGAGAGGACAAGGAGCTGCTGGCCAGGGAAGTATGAACGGAAACCCAGCCGGCCTTTCTGCTGTCTCTGGGGTGGGCTCGGATGAGGGAGCAGGTGGGGAGTCAGGACTGTGCATACGACTAATATCATGATGCTGTACTGAGTAAGTACCTAACACTGGTGTACTTTTCAAGTGGACACATTGGTGGGGTGTGGGCATACCTCCTCACCCTGCTGCATATACAGCTTGAAGAATAGTCCAGTCAGGCTGCAGTGCCAAGACATCCCACCTCACAGCACCAGGGCAGGTTGCCCTCAAGTTGACCATGTGGCTCCCTTGCTGACAACCCCCCTCTTCCCTGCCACTTTCCAAAGGTGTGGAAAAGTCTGTCAAGATTACGCATATCCTCTCCTGGTGGTGCCACTAACGCTGTCACCGAAACAGCAAGATCATCTGACAACAACCTGACTTTTTTCAGCTCAGCTTTTATTAGCAGGTGTGGGCATCCTGAAGGCAGCATATGTGTACAGTGATAAGGGCCTTTAGAGGCGCCCCAGAGAGATATGGACTGGTGTTCGCTCCACGGCAGCTGTATAACTAGAGGTGGGCACCAGGGTGGCAAAGGGAATTTACGCGATGTGTCAGCTAGATACAATATCCTTCAAAATATATTGTCTGTTTCTTGAGCAGGGGTTAGTGTGTCTCATAAAACGTTTGGCTACACATAAGGAAAATAAGTATTAAAAGATTTAGGTATAAATTCTGGCAGGATCAAATAAATCTGGCTGCTCCTGCTAGGTAGACTCTGCCACATTTGGGGAAGAGGAGTCTGCAAAATGAGGCCCTAACAGACCTTTCACTGCACTGTGAAATATCCTAAAAGTGTTGAGCTGGAGCCCCTCAGTCTGGGGGAGGCTGACCTCCTGCCTCCCAGGTCTGCTCCACCCCAGGGGTGGCAACGTCTGGCAGAGCTGCTTGCAAGCTGCCTGGGAAACCTTCATGTGACCTTGAAGGCTGGGCAGACAGTGTCATTTTTGAATTAAGTCTCCTCCCTGGGAATGTGTGGCAGCTTTGGAAAGCTAGCAAAGCTCCTGCCTGGCTGCAGGCGCTGCTTCAGCTACTTGAGTCCAAGTGGGAAAGACCCTGCCAGTTTTGCCTGCTTTTGAGCACTCCTCTTTGGCTATTGTCTGTCATATTTTCTTTACAAATCTATTAGCTCTACCAGGCCCATTAAATGGCTATTAGGCTGCCCATTAGCAGATGCTGTTGATGGTTTCACGCAGAGGTCTCAGCATGGTCTCCTTCTTTGTAGAAGGCGAGGAGAGAGAGGTGGGGTTAGGGAGCCTAGACCAGGGCTGTGGTGTGAAAGAAAGAAGGGAAGGACAAAAGCCACTGCCTCCGCCAACTGCCCTTCACACAAAAGGGAGAAGGCTCTTGGAGGGTATGTGTGTGCAGTAATTGGAAATAAGGCTGAACTAAACGGAGTAAATCCTGGGTCAGGGCTGGTTGCTCACACAGCAGTGGAATGACCAGGGTCCCTCACATAATGGTTGCCATCAGGTTGCCCACCTCCCTTTGGCACCAACATCATCTCAGAAAAGCAACTAAAAAAGCCAGGAAACCAGAATGACTTTTTGCAATATGGGAAGCTCCTGGAGAAATTGAGAGAAGCATCTAAAAGCTGGTACTCCAGATCACAGGCAGGCTCTGCCCACCTGCCAGGCAACTGGCTCAACAGCTGCAGGGCCATGCTGGGCTCTTTGCAACACTGGGACTAGTCCAAGTGTGCAGGGCCCAGGCTGGCGTCAGAACAGCTTTCATCATGAGCACAAAACAAGCAATTACCCCAGCCTCTGTCCGCTCCCAACTGCAGCCTCTTGGTGTTTCAGATCACCTGGAATCAGCTGAGTCCTCCCTCGCATCCAGAAAGGCAGAGCAAGCCCTCCTTGCTTATACCTCAACTGCAAGGCAAGGTGCCCCGGTGTGTAAGAGGCAGAGACGTAGGCTTAGATGGGCAGTGTCCACAAGGTGGGAGTAACAATTATGTTTCCAAAAGTGCTGGGAGTTGGGCTAGAGGTGGCCACATTCTGAAAGTGATAGTCCTGCAGATACTTATGTATGACTGAGAAAATACTGTGTGGATTTATATCATAAAGCTCTGCCAATACCCCTGATCCTTCCCTGCAGCATCGTCTCCAATTCCAGCTCTTCTTATCTTTCTCTAATACGCGTATGTGCATGCACACAGAGTTTTGCCAAAGCACCCTCTGTCCTGACCCTCTTCCCTGGCAGCTATAGTGGTTCTGGGTATCCCCGAAGTTAGAGCAGTCAGGCAATCATGCTGAATTGTGTTTAGTGGAGCCAGGTTATTGTGATGCTGAAAAATGAGGACAAGATTGAGGCCATCAAGCTCATTTTTATTGTTCATTGGAACTCCAGATGTGAAAGCTAATGGATTTGGATTGGTTGCTAGCAGCAAAGCCTCATCAAAGATCTTTTTTTTCCTAAGGGCATTCAGCGCAATTCACTGATTGATTGGAGGCTTCAGACAGTTTGAATGTGGATCTGTGTTTGGGCTGGATCAGGCGCTCAAGAGGAAATCCAGCCTGCTGCCTTCAGGCTTGTGCAGGAATACTGCAGCCTCAGCTCTAGCAGGCTGGGAAGCTCTCAACGAAGAGAGGTGGTTTTGCAGACTTGCTTTGTTACCTTGCTGGGTTTAGGCAACCAGGGAAAGAAGACAGCAGCCAAATCTTGGGACTAACCAAAAGGGCTTCCACAATGGAAGCTTTTCTTATGGGACAAAGGTACAAAAATGGTCTTATGCAGAGGGATAGAGTGGAGAGGAGTACAGAGAGATGCAGAGAAGTGTCACCTGCTGGGAAAGTGGAGATGGCTCTAAGGAGGAGATGCTGAGCTGTCTGGAAGATGCTTAAAGACTCTGCAGAGGAGGTGTAAAAGTTTAGGTAGGTCAGAAGGGCCAGAGGTGGGTATCAGGATGGATTCTGTATGTGAGATGGTTAGGATTTGTGGGGGTCATAAAGACCTAACTGTGACTCAGGCAAAACATATGCTACCAGAGTTTCTGATTATAGTTTTACAACTTTTACTAAAAAGCCTTCCCTCTCCATCAGGAAGCCAGATGAGTTACAGATCTGCCTGTGCCTGTCAGGTGCCTGCTGCTGCCATGCCAGCCTGTCTTCTGTTGGCATTCATTTGGGTAGTTTGCTTCTTTGTCTGCAGCACAAGTAGTTAATCACATGGAGAACCTAATTAGGTGGTAACGAACCCAGGTGTCTTACTTCTCTCAGTGTAATAGGACATCTGCCACTGCTCCAAGAGCACTTTACAATGACTGACTAACAATGGCTGTAATGTATGGTCATGAAGAGAGAACAGCTTCCTTTAGTGCCTCAGCTAGGATGTGGTTGTTAGTTGGGAAAGCCTGAATTCCCAGTTGCTTATCCTGAGCCAAAACCGATGGGTGCCCTGCTGCCAAAAAAAAGGGGACCCCAATCCCAAATTGTGGGGCAAGAGAGACTCAAGGGAGGCACAGGGTCACTTATGGGACTGGACTGGGGTGTGCTGGCTGAAGTCTTGCTTCACAGTGGTCTGTAAAGGAGCTTAGTACGGCCAGATCATCCACCAGCTCAATTTCATTGTGTCTCAGGCACATGAACACACCTCTGTTGAATTGGAGAGTGTGATGCAGACCTTCTAGGGAATTTATGCTTTTATGCCAAGGACAGGAGGGAAGGTGATACTCAGTCCACTGTGAAGTTAAAGAGATGCAGAAAGACGGTACCTGATCTGACAGAAAACCAAACATCAAACTTACCTTGTCAAAATGCTTTGGACAAATTTGTTCCAAAAGAGTGAACTTATACCAGTTCAGCAGTTTGCCTGACGTGGCTGCAGAGCCTTTGATCCAGTCCTAATAGCCCCAGGATCAGATTTACTGCATAGTCCAACCGTGCCCTGTGACTCCCATGTGCACAAAATGGTCTGATTTTTTTCTGCCTGGCACCCAGGTGGACTGGTGTGGCTGTCGCCAAATACCAGTGTGCTACTTGCATAGGACTGCTGGATGCTGGCTAGTCCTGTGTTGTCACCAAATCTTGCTGTATGTACTGTGTTCTCAGTAAGATTGAGCAAGTCATTCACAGCTAATAATCTAGCAGATGCATTTCACTTCTCCCTCTGTCTGAGGAAGGAGATTATAATTTTCTCAAAGCAGTGCCTTCAGCTTTTATCTGCAAAGGCGTTAGTTCTCCAGCCTGCTGTTTAAATCGAGCCGTGTCACTGTGTTGTGGCTGGGAGACTGTCATATTAGGTTGCCTCTGCTCCCACCGTTTGTCTCCCTCCCCACTCAACTGGAGGAGCACAAGTCTGGCTACCACGGCAAATGCTCACAAAAAAAATACCCAGGGTTTCATTTTGTGTTAGTCCTTGTGTACATTAATGTAGCCTTTGTATCCCCAGAGCACTTCTGGGAGCTAAGCCTTTCCTTGTGTGGTCACAAGAGGCCCCATGTCCTACCCAGGCAAACAGCCAAAGCTAGTGCATGAGAAGAGACATCAATTCTAATTCTGTGGCATTACACCATGACAAGGTGTAGGATGTTTCTTCCTGACCCAAGCTGCTGATCGGCAAAAGCCCTGAAGCATGAGGATTAATAAGTCTACCAACATCTATCTTAACTAGCATAATTGGGAAAGCTGTTTCTATTCGTACTACTGTCTACTTCCATCTTTTTGGGAATGTGCTGAACCATATCACTCTAACCGAACGGGATACAAATCCGTTTAGCAAATCCATAGCTCCTTCCCTAACCACATGCAAATACTTTCTCCTTATCTTGCTGACAAAAGTGCTGTGGAAGGAGAAGTACAACAGGGCGTACTCCATGTGTGTACCTCCCCCAGGCAAGGAAGGAATTTTGCAACATGCTTCAATGAGATGTTTGAAATCCCTCTTGTTTAAATTGTCCCAGAATTGTTGGTGCTTAATCAAAGTTAAGCCACATTCTAGGCTTTTCTCCTTCCTTTTCAGCAACTAAGGAAATTTCATGCTCATGAAGCTCAGTGACTAATAGCAGTTAATAGCATAGCAGCAGATGGCATACGAGCTCTGTTAGCTTCTATGTTGGCTGAGCCAGTGCCCCCCACAAAGCAGTCCTGCTGTTTTCATCCAGAGCCCCATACCCAGCTCTTCCAGAGCCCCCCTCCTGCCTTGCAGCCCCCACTCCATCCCACTCCCCATCTCCCAGCCCAGGGTTCCCTATGGCAACGCTGCCAGCATCCTCTCGGGTCCCCCAGCCCCTGCAGCTCTCCCAACCCAGGGCTCCCCCCACCTTAGCTCTGCCAGTGCTCCCCCTCCTGCCCTGCAGCACCCTTTGCTAATCTCCGTTTGTTTTCCTTAGCTCACTTACTACTTGCCAAGACACCTCAGTTGTGTACATTGTGATTATACTGAAGACACTAGCAAAGGCCCCTCATCAGCTATTCTGGCTTTGTGACTACAGAACCAGCAAATGATAAGGTCTCTCCTATTTCATAAACATAAATGTCATGGGTCTTACTCTGCAGCTGTTCTGAACTCCACGCTTACTTTGAAACCAATGGGAGCTCTGTGCTCAAAGCAGCTCCCAAATAATCAGGGTCTGTCAGCTCTATAATGTCACAAAATATTCCATGTGTGCAAATATTTGGATTATTATTTATTAGGTGTCAACAAAGTGCAAATATCAACGTGCCCCAGAGATACATTATAACTTTCCAGGGCGGGAGGATGGGGAGAGCGTTGCATGCTCGTAAAATAGCCACATGCCTTATACCAGCATTGAACACTGGTGATAATACCCACTGCTTTTCAAGTCCTTTCCATCAGAGGATTTAAGAACCGTTCATGAATTAAGGCTGACATTTTCATTTAGAGGCGGCAGGTGGGTGGAGGCAGTACATCTCTAATTTGAGGCACTCTGAATCTGATTTTCAGAAAAACTGCTCTCCGTAGTTTCCATTTAAAATTGGAAGCCTTGGGCAAAACTAAGAAGATAACTCACAGTGCTGCTTCCTTGAGATTTGTGAGGACTTGTGCTCTAACCAGTTTGCTGCTCCTCCTGTCTCTTTTGTTGACTGATGCTGTTTAACCACACCTTTCCCAAAAGTTATGAAAAGCCACCGGAATTTTGTCTGTGTATTGCTTGATGGAGTTGGAAGCTGAAGATACCTGCAGCTCTTAGTTCTGCTTCCTGCAACTAGTATCAGTTTCACAATCTTACTAAGCACTGCTGGCTCTGCCTCAAAGCTTGAAAACTCAGGACATTGCTAGAGAAGGTGACTTACAAGTCAGTGACAGATGCAGCTGGGTAACTCAGTTGTCTTTGCTCACAGACTTGGACTCCCATCCCAGGACTCTTCTTTCATGGCAAGTGACGCTTGTTGATATGTGAGACTAGTTTTTCACTTCGTATTCTTGATGTGAGGCAATGAGATGTGAATATGAAGGCAAATATCGGCTATGCCGAGAAGAACTTGACCTTTCTATTCTTATAAGTTGCAAGTTGATTTTGAGATTGCTCTCTTTCTCGCCTTTTTTTTTAAGTGCTGGCACTTTCTGTATCCAGAAGGAAATATTTTATTAGAAAGATTAGTGTCTTGGATACCTTGTGGCACCCTCCAGCCAGCAACAAAGCACACTACAAATTAAAAATGGAGAGGACACCCTCAGGGAACATAGAAAAAGAACCAGTGGGATTTTTTTTTAACTTCTTCAGGGTCTGCATGCTTTTTCAATGTCTGGACTGTTATCGATTCTTATAGCTCTATGTCTTCAGGCCCTGCTGTCTGTCATGTGCAATGCACATCATACACTGTTGGTAAGCAAACAGCTTCAGTTATATTGGAAGCTCTCACAGACGTTTTTGCTAAACCCATAGCATCACAAAACTCAGAACTATTTGGCTGAAAGTCCAGGTGTTTCAAAGGTGAGAGGAAGATCTCTAATGTGTCTGCCCTGGAAGGTTAGAGTTATAACAGCTTCCAGCTGTTACTCAGGACTTATGCAGCAGAGCTTGTGCACTCCTTATCTGCTTCAGTGCAAAGCCAGGGAGCTTCAATAAAGCTTCTCCTGAGCAGGATTTGGAGCAGGGGGACACCAATGACCAGTTCCTATGCCCTAGCTGAGGGGACTCTATCCTCTACTAAAAATGAGTAACGAACCCAAACTGGTAACTTGATTACTAGATTTCATAGAGGGTATTTCTCTGTGCTTTCAGCACCACTTTACACACTCTTGAAATTAGCCAAAACTAAGCCCATTACTGCCAACTTCATGATGCAAGGTAATGAAAGAGTGGAATTAACGGAGAGAGAAACTGAGTTTGCCACAGCCTTATGCACTTCCTTCAACTTGCTGGCTCAGTGGGTAAAGAGGTTAAAAATAATTCATTGCAGCTTGGAGTTTGCCCAGCCAACAGACATAAGACCTGAGAAGATAGATAATTGCACTGGGAGATACCAGAGGAAGAGATTTGCATGACTGGCTCTGCTACCTCTCCTGTATTGTGAGTCATGGTAAGTTTTCTCCTATCCCATCTTGTCTCATAGAGGTGGGAAAGGATTTTTGCTGTAAATAAAATATGCAGCATGACAAGATTTGCATTTTGGTGGTGACCAAAAGGTAATGCTATTATGTAAGCAAACAGCAGCAGCAACAACAACAACAATAATAACAACAACAATAATATTTTATTATTAATATATAATTGTAGTAATTAAATAATAATAACAACAACAACAATAATAATAATAATGATGATGATGATAATTAGAGAAGAATAATTTTTTCTCAGCAGGAGGCAAGTTGGCCAAGCTAAATTCAGTCTCTCCTGAGGGATTCCAGGAAATTGTCTCAAATTCCTTGACTCTTTCTTCCATTTTTACAGTGAACACTGCTCAGAAAGAACACAATTATAGCCATGCCTGTATTTTTAACCCTTAGACTTAGAGGATGGCACACTATATTCAAGGACAGGGCAAAGTTGTCTTTCCCTTCATGCATTATTTCATTGCCTACTCTTCCTCTGGGTGTGCTATCCAGCTGCTCCATTCCTTTCTTTACAGCTCCCCTGCAGACAGCTCTGTTGTGTCTTGTAGATGCCCTCCCCCTATCTCCCTCTTCCCATCCAAGCTTGCATGGTGATTTTTTGTATAGCTTGAAAAGCTGTAGTGCTGCCAGTCCATCGATTAGTAAAGTGCCCACATGAGCCTGCCTATAAACTCTGCTGGGAATGTTTTGCTGTGAAATCTGCTCCCTGCTCTCACAGGCACCCAGCTGCCGTTTCCTCGGAGCTGCTGTTGGGAGGTGTCAGAGATCTGGAGCAAATCTTCATTGCACACAGGCTACAGCCAGACTCAAACCTGAGACTGAAGTGGGCACAAGGGGAAACGAGAGATATGGCCTAGGTAAGAGTTTATGTCTGTGTGTACAACAGTCTTTGGAAGCTGGTACCAACTCTACAAACTTTAAAGCTGTTATCCCCTGGGAACATCATTGAGTATGTTGTTGTGACTTGATCCAGGTATTTGAGAAAGCCATGAAAGAGAGTAATGCCATTATTTTTGAGCCACAACTAATCTATCAATAAAACAGAGGTTGCTGAGGAAACTTTTTTCCAAGGAACAACGATCATTCATTTAGGCACAACTAAGGACCTGAAATAGAAGAACTCGAAACACTACATCTTAAAATAAAATATCTTTAAATAGAAAAAAACCCAGATAAATAAGCTAGTAGCCAGTACCAGTTCATTTTCCAGGAAGCATATGAAAAAAAAGGCAAGTATAGAGAAATTATTTCTTCGGGATGTGCTTTTAGCCTCCAGGGATTGACAATTTATGGACTACCTGTGTCAGACATTGTTCAACCCACTGAACAGACACTCCATATTGTTTAGCTCCACTTGAAGAGTTTGTCTTATCCCTTTTATGGTGGCTTTTCTCATGAACATAGGATAAGATCCTTCATCTGAAACATCACACTTCTCGATTTATTTGTTGTGGCTAGTTGACAGATTCTGGGTGTCTCAACAGCCTTGGGAAATAGAAAAAAACCCAAACCCAACAGAAAGTATTGTTTTCCTCCGGTGAAATGTAAACCTGATTAGCATTCCGAAAAACCAAGTTGGGGATTTTTTTTATTATCCCCAGCCTCTGTTACACGTGCCAGACACCTCTGGGGATGTTGCTGGACAACGCTCTATTCTTTCACTGGGCTATTGACTACATGCCAAATAAGATTTCTCTCCAATCGAACACTTCTGAAGATTTAGACACTGTCTCTGTCACAATTGGTGGTGTCTAGTAAAACAACTCAGTTCATTTCCTGCACCTTGCCTGGATCACTGGGGAAGCCAACTTTGTGGGACTATTAACACCCCATAAAAGTACTTTCTTAGCTTTAAAGCACTCTGCACTGAAACGTCAGCAGCATCAGGGTGATGGGCTGCCTGAAGGCTGCTGTTGTGAGCATAGCGTGCTGCTGACCCTTTGCAAAACAAAACAAAGAGACAGTGCTGTAAAAGCAAAGCTTCAGGGCAGTTCTGAAAACCTCTTGTGGAGGCATGAGGAGTACAGTTCCCATAGCCTTGACAAACCACAGGCACACTTGCTATACCTGCACTTACAGAGAATAGCATGCTAAGCTCATTACCTCCTAAATTTTATGTCCTGATCTATCAAGTTTTATGACACCAAAGATGATTATTTGCATAATAATGTAGCCTATAGAAATGAAGTCATTCTCTGTCTACTGTAGGATGATACTCTTCCTTCATATTGTTCAATAAATATCTGGCTTTGGTTCTCCAGCACAAGCTGGGTATATGCTGCAAATAATGTAACTAGATTAAGTGCAGAGGAGCTTTGCTGAATTAAGTGATGTGTGCATCAGTTCCCAAGGCCATGAGAACTTGCCTCAGTTGAAGGGTTACTGGGATCTGAGAGTTGCATGGTTGCCTCTGTTCATTACCAAACTGTCTTTGGTACTAACAGCCATGGTACAGCATAGCCTTCAGTCCTGCCTTCTAAAGACTTGGATATTTTGGACAGTACTTGGCTCTCAATGAGCTCCATGTTGCAGTGGCTTCATTGTTAGTTGAAATCTAACATGGACGCATCTGTATGTGCTGTCATTACATTCTCAGTGGAGCAATAATAATGTAATCACACCTACGATGGAGTGTAGTTAAACCAACACTTAGTGTGGGTGGAGATTTTCCCATCATTTAAAAGTTGGTGTGGACTAACTATGTTAATTAGCCAAAGGCCATTTTTGTGCAGAATGAGCTCTAGGCTGCCAGGCTGGGAAAGTGTATAGACCATACAGACCACGGAACCAGTTATGTTTTGCTTTAGCATGTAAAGTCCATAGAGGTGGGGACCGTCACTGGTGTGTTTAGGCTAATAATGTCACTCATGAAGATGGGAGCCATGTTCCTTTGATTCTTTCCAAACTCTCTGCTAAGGCACATGGAAAACAAGGAGGTGATTGGAGACAGCCAGCATGGCTTCACCAAGGACAAATCGTGCCTGACAAATTTGGTAGCCTTTTACAATACTGCCACAAACTTAGTGGACAGGAGCAGAGCAACAGACATCATCTACTTGAACTTATGCAAAGCGTTTGACACTGTCTCACACAATATGCTGGTCTCAAAACTGAAAAGACATAAATTTGATGGATGGACCACTCAGTGGATATGGAACTGGCTGGAGGGCCACACTCAAAGGGTTGTGGTCAATGGCTCAATGTCCAAGTGGCGGCCAGTAATGAGTGGTGTTTCTCAGGGGTCAGTACCGGTCCAGTGCTATTTAACTTCTTTGTTGGAGACATGGACAGTGGGATAGAGTGCACCCTCAGCAAGTTTGCTGATGACACCAAGGTCAGAGGTGCAGTTGACACGCTGGAGGGAAAGGGTGCCATCCAGAGGGACCTGGACAGGCTTGAGAGGTGGGCTAGTGCAAACCGCGTGAAGTTCAACCAAGCCAAGTGCAGGGTCCTGCACCTAGGATGTGGCAATCAAGCACAAATACAAATTAGGTGGAGAATGACTGAAGAGGACCCCTCAGGAGAAGGACTTGGGAATGACGGTGGATGAGAAGCTCAACATGAGCCGGCAGTGCACACCGGCAGCCCAGAAGACAAACCGCATCCTGGGCTGCATCAAAAAAAAGCATGGCAAGCAGGCCTTGAGAGGTGATTCTGCTCCTCTACTCTGCTCTCATGAGACCGCACCTGGAGTACAGTGTGAAGCTTTGGAGTCCTCAACATAGAAAGGACATGGGCCTGTTGGAACAGGTCCAGCAGAGGGCCTGTTGATGATCAGAGGGATGGAGCACCTGTCCTGTGAAGACAGCCTGAGAGAGCTGGAACTGTTCAGCTCAGGGAAGAGAAGGCTCCAGGGAGACCTTAAAGTTGCCTTCCAATATCTAAAGGGAGCCTATAGGAGAGCTGGAGAGGGACTCTATGTCAGGAAGTGTAGTGACAGGACAAGGCGTAACGGCTTCAAATTAGAAGAGGAAAGATTTAGATTAGATACTAGAAAGAAATTCTTCAGTGTGAGGTGGAAGAAGTTGCTAGGGAAGTTGTGGCTGCCCCATCCCTGGAGGTGTTTAAGGCCAGGCTGGATGGGGCTTTGAGCAACCTGGTCTAGTGGGAGGTGTCCCTGCCCATGGCAGGGGGGTTGGAACTTGATGATCATTAAGGTCCCTTCCTACTCTAACCATTCTAGGATTCTATGAAACTCATAAATTGAAATGGCATGTTTCTGAGTGTAACAGGAAGCCTTTATTCATACAGTTTTGAAGTCACCTGGTATTGGACACTTTTGATGGGTTGTAGAGGATGCTGCTTCTGTGGACACTGATGGTGGTTGGAAAAGGATCTTTTTTCCTTTCTATACTGTCTACTGAAAGACCATACAGTCTCCAAGAAAGACTCCAACTTACTCCAATGAGTGTCTCTACTCTGACACTCATGACAGCCCTCTTGCTTTATACTACATCTGAATCCACAGTGTTTTTCTATTTATGTGCAATAATATTAACACCGATACCCGACTTATTGGTAATACTTTTATACCACTTCATGTGCCGATAGAATTGTATGTAAGACATCAGATCAAGAGCCTTCACCTGATCCATGTTCCCATGACAAGTTCCATCAGCAGAATAATGGACTCAAAATGTGTAGGAAAGACTGAGGAGAGAGAGCACCTGAGTTTTAGGCCTCCTGGTTTAGCTCTTCATCTATATTTCCTCCATTTTTATCATTTACACTGCAAAAGAATGCAAGCCAAGGCATTTATGAATTGTTTATCACTAGTTAACACATGGTATTCACTTTTTTTCCATAGCCTAATATAAACAATACCTGACTGTGTGTTCCTGTCTCAAGTATTTGCTGTCAGTTGCACTTGACCAATTATGTCTGAGTTAGCAATCTTGTTCCTTTAATGTGCGCCAATGAACACAGGTAGAAATAGCTTCCAAAATGCTGAAAGCTGCTGCAAACCCAAAGGCAACCATCTTCTCCTTGTCCTATTGATAAGGACAAAAGTTAGCCGACTTGTATTACAAAAGAGGTTCACTGAAATAGATTCTCCAGTGGTAAGGGCAGAGACTCCCTAGAGCAGATCGTGAAAGGAGAGAGCAGTCACCACCACTAGTGTTTTCTTAAGAACATAGTTAGACGAGTATGGTGAGAACAGTTAGGATATCGGAAAGGACTATGATCTTGTGATGTCCTCTTCAGCTTTGTTATCCATGGTACTATGTAGTGCTTCATCCCACTTTGTTCTTTTTTTTCCTCCCTTCCATTGCTTCCTTGCTGTTCAGTCTGAGTCTGGCCAGCTCTGAAAATGGAGTTATTTCCTGGGCTGAAGCCATGTTAGCAGCAAACTGTCCTTGTAATAGGAGAGAGCCAGTGGGAAGGAGCAAGAGTGAGGAAGCCAGATGTTCTCTCAAGCCAGTGACATGAGCCAATATCCACTGGCTGAGAACATGAGCTGTCCATGTGTCCTGCCTGCAGCATCAGGCAGAAGCTTCTGTTGTCTTCCACCCCTTGGGTGCGCTTGCCATGGCTGTCACAAATCCAGCGCAAATCTTAACATGTAACACAGCAGAGCAGCTGTTCCGGACCAAACCGCCTCTTCTGTGCCCCTTCAGGAGCTACTTTTGGGGTGGATCCTCAGGTCCACTTTACACCCACTCTGGGTTTGTCCCTCAAGGGTAGTTACCAATAAACCTGTAAGGTGGGGGGAGATGAAAACGGACTCAGTGCATGGAAACCAGCTGGGGTGAGAGCAGAATTGTCCCAAACAGCTCTGGCTGAAAAGAGGCAGCAGCATAGAGAGAAAGTGGTGGGAGGAGGCAGGAGGGGGAAGGAGAACTGGAGAGGGGAGATAGTCATGTGTATATAGGAGTGAGGAATGAGCGCCAGTTCCAGCTCCTTTTTCTGAGTGATTTTGACAGCGAGGCACCATGGCCTTCATTGACCTCAGCTCTTATCGTCCAGGGGATGATGTGACCTTCTTGCTTCCTTGGTTTAAAATGTTTTTTATTCTATCAGTGGCCCATTCCTTCTCCCCACCCCCAGCTCATTTTTCCTTTTACAGCATGTTAATGAGCAAAGTGCTTATGCAAATGAGAGGCAGGAACAATCACTTTGAATAAGGAAGGAAATTGTCAGGGTAGAGACAGACTCCAACTTCACTCCAATGAGTGTCTCTCTACTCTGACACTCATGATGGCCCTCTTGCTTTATACTACATCTGAATCCACAATGTTTCTCTATTTATGTGCCATAATATTAACACTGATACCTGACTTATTGGTAATACTTTTATACCACTTCATGTGTCAATAGAATTGTACAAACATTAGCAACAATTTTCATTTTCTTGCTGTACAAAGATAACCCAAAGGGGAAACGGGTTTCATCTCTCCCTAGCTTGCTGTCTCTGTGCAAATTTTGTGTCCATTTCTAATTGTTCATTTAGAACACTGATTTTATGCTGTTTTATCAAACACCCGTAGTGGATGCAGTCACAGTAACGTAAAAGTGCTGGGAAGCTGTGTAGCTTAGACAAACTGGACTATTACTTCTATTACTTGTATGCAAATAGAAAATGATCCTGCCTTAAGGGGCTGTTCTGTTTTCTCCAGCATTAAAGCAATGTATATGCTAGTGTGAGCAAATATTTAGAAATGTCAGAGGTGTTCTGGCTAGTAGCACTCCATTTCAGTAGAGAAAAACCTCATGGTTATTAATTACTGTTAGCATTGCAGGGTATGGATGTGAATTCTTTAAGAAAGGTTTTCCGGTTACCAAGATGTTAACTAGCTCCTGAAATCAAGTGTGATTTTGTCAATACTTGTTTAGGAAAAAGGGCACGTAGAAAAAGTAAGATGTTTGATTGAAGCCTAGAAGAACTAGCAGAACACAGGGTAGTGTTTAGGTAAATCAAGGCTCATTTGTTTTCATTTGACTACAGAAGTTATCCTTATAGCCTACAGCATGGATACAAGGACACTTCCTTCTTTTAACAGTAGGCTCTAAAGTACCTCCTGGCTGTGCTGAGGACAGAAACAGACTGAAGCTGGGAGGTAAGAAAAATACTGCAGGTCAAGAGAAATGTCTGCATCATGAAGGCTGTAGTTCAGAGACCAAACTTATGGCAACTTCTTCAGCACTTTTGCATCCAGTGTCTTGACAGCAAAATCTGGGGCAACCCAATCCATCCTTTATATAAGGGTTTCTGAAAAAAATACAATGGATGTCGTATGGTTCCTGTCCTCCTTGTCCCATGGTATCCAACATAGAACTTTACCTATAAATGGGTATAAAAAGGCAGGAGTAATGACTTGGGGTTCATTGAGAGGCTCACCCTTGCCCAAAAATTCCTTATTTATTGCTGTCATTTGAATTTTGCCTTATTGTCTCATCTAAAGATGTAATTCATCCACTTCTCCATCTTTCTAGGGCAGATGACACCTGAATGTCTAATGTAAACCTTAGTTCTGTGAAACTGAAGAATCTTAGTCTCCTGCAGATCTGTCTCTAAACTGAGCCCCCATGTAGGTCCTCCAGTGTTTAAGTGGCAAGCACACACAACAGTTGTTCTGTCCATAAAGACATTAAAAGGCCCTTCTCTGCCTCTCTGAATTTTTGCACAAAACTGTTCAGAGTTTAATATCTTTGAGACGTGCCCTTCTGCCAAACTGTGCTGAAACCGGCCAATTGACTCAATAGCTATTAGGGGAGACTCACACATGGACAGTATGAAGACATGAGCCAAAGAAAATCAGGATAAAATTAAACAGAAATAGATGTTGTTTGCAGATGACCAGGATTATCTTTCATCAGTCACATCTTCTGGTGGGGAGGGCATTAGGATCTTTGGGATGGCAGCGCAGGGAGCGGTCGTGCTGACAGGGCACACAGGAGTGCAGGTGTTACACTGCAGGTTCATCTTGCAGACCTTGTTGCCCAGGAGAGCATATCCTCACGCACGGAGTGTTCACCAGAGGGTGATGGACACTGGATCTTGCATGGGATTCAGGGTTTGTTTAGTTAATTAATGTATGGCAGCACTAGTTTTAGGTCTAAGCTATTTCATCCTACTGCTTCCTACCTGGCCATGTACACTTGGTCTTTCTCGCCTGTTCATCCCTGTGTCATCCAGCTGATTTTACATGTCTGCAGTGGCAGCTAGGATTTTAAACATTTTCCTTTGGCTAGCTTAATGAGGTGGCTGAAAAGAGTTGGTAAAGCTTCCGATAAGCCTTCTGATTTTTGTTTTTATTTTCCTGGCCTTATGTGTATCAGCCCTTTTGAATTCAGTCACTAACACCTGGAAAGAGGCCACCAGCACTTGGGGGTTGACAATGTTATTAATGCCAGTCATTATTTGTGAGAACACAGTTCTGGCTTACGTGAAGCATGTGGATTCCCAGTGTTTCAAAGGAGATGGCAGTACCTGCTGTATGCAGATAACCCACACCCCTCCGCCCTTTCCTAACCAACAATGCCCACACCTCAAAGACAGCCCTCTCCAGCAGCCTTCTGGATGAGCAATGTGTATCTGCTCAAGGGCCCCTTTGTGAAACTCCTAAGGTTTTACAGCAGTGTCAAGCTAACAATGCGTAGTATAATTTAGAGAAGAATGGGAAATTATTCATCTGCCTTGAATCATAATAATTTCTCAGATTTGAGGGGGTGGGGAAGAGGGGTGAAACACTAACAAACCAACAAAAAAAAAGAAAAAAAGAGAGAAAAATAGCCTGAATCATCTTGAAACTATTTTTTTGGTCTGTTTTCAGTTATTTATTGGTTTTTGAATTATTATCCCTTTTAACAGTGTGCAGATGTCTATATCCATGTGGGGCCATTTTAAAAAGAACCAAAGGAAGCTGTAAAGGTAAAAATAATTGCAGATAGGGAGGTAAGCAGCCTGAATGCAGTCCAGATTTGCCAAACTAACCAGGTGCTTTCTTTGGGGAAGAGAACCAACTTTCTAGAGAGAAAAAAAAACTGTTTGAAATCTCATTTATTTTGGACTTCAGAAAGGTGATATCACGTGGGAAATTACCACCAAAGGCTGGAAAAGACAGGGATTAGGAATAAAATTGCAAAGAAGTGTGCTGATGAAATTAGCTGATGAAACAAAACTGAGGGACTTTCAAGACAAAAGAGATATCATGAAGGAAGCATTGGGTGACCTTGAGGATAATAGAAACAGGATTAAATTAGATAGTGTAGAGTGAAAGGTTACATTCTTGGGATTAACATGAGAATTTCTGCTATATGCCAGAATAAATAAACTCATAAATTGGAAATGACAGAAGGGGGAAAGGACCAAGGTATTAGTCATCCTGTGATAAGCTAGTAAAACTGTGAGACACCTCTGGGATGCAAGTGAGAAACAAGCAAATGCAATCGTAGGATGAGAAGGATTTCTGAGACAGACAGGGAATTTTTAATGTCATTGTATGAAGTTTTGCCGAAGCATTATCTGGAGTATCATCTTCCACACCAGTCGGTTATGTGGGTAGATGAGCTCCAGCAGGAATGGATGCTGAAGAAGAATGTGGGGGTGTCCAGGAGGATAGAGAGCCTGTCATATGTGAGAAGACTACAAAAGTGCTTCACTTGTCTAACAAAACAAAGGCTGAGAAGGGATATGATTATTCTCTATAAACATGTTAAAGGGATAAATGTCAAGGAGGGAGAACACCTATTTAAGCTAAATACCAGTGTTGGCACAAGAGCAAATGGGTGTAAACTGGCCATGAATAAAAATAGGCAGAAAATTAGAGGACAGTGACTAATCAACAGAAGAATGAGGCTCTAGAGCAGCCTAGACAACTGGTATAGATGAGGCATACATTAACAAGGGTGGAAGGAGGCACAAGGTTTGTCCATGCCCCCGTTAATGATGGGTGAGCATGCCCAAAGTTTGAGACTGTGTTGAGTTCTTGTGCTCGTGAGACAGCTCAAAACTTCTCCCTCTTTCTCTCTGCCCACACCCTGTTAAGATCAGAGCTTCACTCCTTTTGCTACAGTGGAGGCAAATGCTTCAACTGCATTTAGGTTATTGTTTTACCAGTTGAGAAAGGTGTTTATCTGACATAGAGCCTGCTATGAGAGAGGATTAGCTTCTGTACCCCTGTACTATGATGTTCTGAAGTCTTTTCCATCTGCAGGGTGGTAATGAATCATCAGTTTTTCTCTTTTACTGCTACATTGCAACTTCATTACAGCAATATGAAGTTGCATGATAAAATTAGTGATGTTTTGTAGAGGCATATTTAGTTCTATCTTCTACCTTTCCCCTCTGCTTACCTCTGGGCTGGATTTAATCTGTTTGGTTTTTTTTTTCTTTTTTGACAGTGGGGAGAACAACTCTGCCACTTAATGGATTACTTGAGAGAGCTGTAGCTTTTTCACCAGTAAAGGCGAGTTGGGAGGCAGGGATGGTAAGAAAAAGGGTGGGTGAATTGTTCCCGCTGTCACTGGTCTCTACGTTGTGCTTGTGACGTGGCTGAATCACCAGGGGAATCCAGGCAAGACTCCTCTGATCTCATTTAGGCTAATTTGAACTAAGAAGAGAAGGAAAAAAAGTGAGAAAAAGAGGAATTTAACTGTCACAGCAGATTCCAGGTACATTCCTTGTGGTAAATAATCCCAGGTAAGGTGAGTCAAGTGGATCAGAAAGGAGTACAGCATACATCTTCATTTAGGTGTGAGAGACGGAGATCAAGATACTGCATGGTCATAAGCAGAGTATTGCTGAACTCTTAAGAAATGCTTTGACTAGTTCAAGCTCTATCTATCATATTTGACATTCGCTAACACATTGGATTTTTTCAGCTTTCACGCCTCTCTCAGTCACCAATCCCATTTAAATTGTGATTATTGCTTTCAGTCTTCACTGAGAGGTAAGAACCCATTTGTGAACTTCTATTGACTTTGTGGTAGCAATAGAGCAACAAAAGAAGGGAAGGAGCATGACAACTGCTTGAGCTTCAGGCTTTGAGTATGGGGACAGTGCTGACCAGGAGCACAGGGTGGTGAAATCAGCCTCTAATGACAGAATCAACCTAAGGTGTAATTGCTTGTGAGATCATGGATGTATTCCAGTGCCTCAAACAAGATTTGAGCAGCAGACTGATACGATGATTTTAAAATGCAAGTATAGCAATGAGAGCAGAGAGAAAGTCCCAGTGTGCTGCTATTTTGTCCTGTGTTGTTACCGCAGTATATTTAAAATACAGTTCAAAGTATCACTTTAGCTTACTAGTACGTTCAAGTTCATCTAGGCCTTAAAAAGTCCTTTTGTGAGTTATTTTATTTCATCTGAAGACTTGAAGAAGTCATATGCCTGCCCAGGCTGCATCTTCCCTTGGATGATGTGAGTACAGTCATTAAAAATGTAGACAAACCTTTGAAAAGTGACGACAAACCTGATAATGGTGGTGGTGCTTGCTAAAAGTGAGACTGGGGAAATAGTTATCTAAAGCATATGCGAGTTGGCTGAAGCCTACCTAATGTAGGGTAGACTAATCTAATTTTAATTGAGACATGGCTGTAGCTCCTACAGCTGTACCTGAATTAGATATGCATTTGCCAGCTCACATACTGCTCGTTTCTGGCTGCTGCAACACAGAGGTCAGGCCAGGCTGCAAAACCCACCTGAGGAATGATACACGCTCACTTCTGTGCTGCCATGACTCTGCTACACACAGCAGAGACGGCATTCTATCCAATACATAGGTCATATCAAATAGTCGAGGGAATTTAGACTAAAAAGAGTTTTTGTCATTTCGGTCTCTTTAGTCATTCCAGAGTGGGTAATTTTACCAGAGAGTTAAGTTCTTGCATCTTGCCTGCACTTCTCTACCCACAGCATCACAGAATTAGGGCCAGGATGGACCACTGTGGTTTGTCTCATCTCACCAAGTTCAAAAATAAGCAGTCTTAAAACCTCACCCCTCAATTGTTTCAAATTGTGCACAGCTCTTGGTAATATAACCGGTCTTGAGATAGGATAGCTGTAGATAGAGAGTCTGCTGTACCATCTAAGTCAAATCCTAGTGTAGTACATGCAAGTATTTGGCCCTGGGCTTTTCCGGCTCTGCTTAACATGTCTTTCTTTAATCATGCTCTCCTTCAAGGCTTTCCTACAGACCTGTAGTCACCTGCAAAGAGAATATATTATGCAGAGGCAGGGTAATCAGGAATGAGAGGAGAGGAAAAGCTTTATAAAACTAGGAGGCCCGGAACAATTAAATTCAACCAATTGACAGAGCAGGCAAGATGAGTTGACAGTAGAAAGATAACCTGTTTGTAAATGCAGCCCCATTTTATCTTCCCACCAATTAAATTAAGTTCTCTTTGGCCTTCAGATAAAAAAACTCCAAACCTAAATAAACACTGTTATGCTGCATACATCTTAATACTTCTAATCTTCTGACTAGCAGAGCAAAAAATTAATATCTTCCTGCCTTAGTAAGAGGGAAAACAGATGCTATGGGGAGGAGGAAATGGGAGAGGATGAACAACCCCAGGTTTAAGTTTGTCTCTCTACACACGCATGCACACACTCACACAGAGTCAAAAATAGCTTTGTGAAAGGATTTTTTAACCTTATTGTAATAATGAGCGTGAGTATGCCAAAGAGGAAAGCAACAAAAATGCAGCACTTTAACTCAGCAACCCCAGGCCAAAGCATCAGTCTGGCTTCAACAGGTTTGTCCCATTGCACAAACCAAAGGGCAACAAAAGCCTTTGTTGTGCCTTAGCCTGAGAATAAAGCACACATGTTGGCAGCCCCATGGAAATTCTATGCTCCACCTCTGTGAAGATGTGGAGCAAATGATTCGTGAGCCATGTCCTCTCATACCATTGCTGCTGGAAGCCTCAGGCAGCAGAGTGAAACCCCAGAGCAATTCCAGTGGTGCTGGCAGGGCTGTCCACTGCGACACTGCAAGGTTCACAGTCTGTGCCCGTGGAACAAACCTGGCACAAGGCCATGGAGGAGAGATGCTCCAAGAGTCCCATTGCAGAAGATGTCCTTCAAACAAAGGATGCCCTCAAAGTCTGGGCTTCTCCTAGTCCCCTCAGCTTTTGTCTCCTTTCTGCATGCTACTGAGTGAGTGATCGGCAGGCCTTGGTGCCGCAGGAGTGTGTGATTGGGCTCCTGCCATTGGAGCTCAACATCTCCATAGGCAGATGGGGAAAGGAAGCTGATGAATATTGCATGATAGAGGGAGGGAGAGAGATGGGGTAGTGGCTGCTCTCCTCACAGCAGAGAGGCAAACACGCACACGTGCCCAGGAGATTCTTGCAGCGTCAGCAAATTTGTCTCCAGCCTCAATTCCCCTCTCCTTATCCTGCCTCCCAACAACACATCCAAATGCTCTGTGCTGCTGGTGGTGGCTCACTGACTCACACCAATGCACTTGGATTTTTCTTTTGGGGAGTTAGGAAATGCTTCCTGCTTTTCCCCACTCTCGATCCCAAGCTTAGATCTCCATCAGGAGAGGTAAAATGTGTTTCCAGTTTGTCCCCTTTGCCTCGGAGGTGCCCTATTCCAATGCATAGCTTGTATCACAAGGATGCATCATCAAAGAACCCCGGCACCATGGCTTGGCTCAGTGGCTGCTGCTGTAGATGCATAGACACCGCTAATGCACAAAACTGTGTGTCAGGCTGGTAGGGCTGGGTCTCCGTTGCATCAGACCTGTGCAATTAGAGCAGCGGGGTGGGGGTGGATGTGTGAGTTGTGTGTCTTTTCCTCATCCTGCATTGATATTGATAACAAGTGCAACTTGCCGTTGTACCACAGCCCCAGCACTGCTCAGGCAGCATAACGAAAGCTGGCAATGAGAAATAACCGTCCCCTCAGGATGCTGCCTGCACAAACAGAGCTGTAGGGGATTGGGGAAAGAGCACACTGCAACAAAGCTGAGTTCCTCTTCTCAGGCACAAGCCTGGAAAATGCTTTATACCACCCTTTGCTTCTTCTCCACTGTGTCAGGCACAGGAATGCAGCGATTAAAAGTCATAGTACTCCAGGACGAGTCTGTCCATCCAAGTCTGACAGGACCAAATGTCCTGCTCATTACTAGGAGCAGAAAAAAACCCCATGGACCTGGGATCTAGTTCAGACCGTTGGACACCTCATTTCCCTTGTCTGTAGCTGCTCTCTCAGACACAAAATAAGCAATTTACCATAATTCGTAATATTCCTTTACTTTATGCTGTTGAGCACCACGTCTCCATCACATCTCTGGAAACAGCTGTCTAGTTTAAAGGAACTCTGAGGCTCCTGCACGCTGCAGCAGGTTGTTTCATAATGCAGAATTATAACCACAGATAATAAATGTTTTGTCACTCTCTTTGGATGCAGCTGTCAAACTGGACAGAACTGTGTTTGGTTTACTCCCTCTTGTAAAAAAAAAAAAAAAAAAAGCTAGTATACAGATTTCACAGAGGGTGAAATTTGCCTCCATTCAGATTATTTGTCTTCTAGTTTCATTTTATCCTTAAATAGTCTGTCTTGGATCATACTATTGCTACTTTAACATTTCTTATAGACCCACTTTCTGTTGTTCTGAATACAACCTCTTAATTTCTTTTGGGCTTGTGTATGATTCCTATATTTTTTCTCATTGAAATATATTTTCAACATGGACCTGGACCACAAATGTTACTTCTGCATCCCAAATTCCTAAGCATCTCAGCATGTTTGGTACACGCATGTTCACAGGTGAATGCTGGCAAAAGAGGAAAACTATGTGTGGGAAGGTGATTTTTAGAAGCACTGTAGATCAGCTTTATTTTCTTTTCATTGCCATTGATGATAAAATGCTACTGCCTGACTTCAGGGGGAAAAAGAACTAAGTTAACGTGTTTTGAAAATCCTACTCACTATGCAGAAAGTCTGTAGTAGTAGTTCCCCAAGGTGAAGATTTTATTCACACAAGACAAACAGTTCAGAAACAAAATGAGCTGTTGAAATAAACAGAAGATATCTCAGGTAACTAAAACTAGAAAGCTTTTTTTAAAAGCTAATTCCCACCGTTTCCTATCTTGTCATTTGTTTGTTTGATATATTTCCCTCCTTTGAACAACATAACTAAACTTTGACTTTTCCATGCCCTTTCAATCTAAAATGTTTGTATTTTACATTAAAATAGAAAAAAATAAAAGTAAAGAGGTCTCAGTTGAAGAGATCAAAACATCCGCTGTGTCTGCTATGACATCCACATGGCTCTGCCTCACAGAATGAGTGCAGTTCTGTAGGCAGAGATACCTTAGAAACCCAAATTTTACCACAAGCAAGACAATTTAATAAGCTGAGTGTATAAGCAAGCACCTTTTAATATTTTCAATTCTTGCACCTAGTTGAGCTAGCTATGCAGTATGTTAACAGAAATTAATCACTGTGCAGTAAGCTATGCCATAGATTTGCTGTGCATTAATTGCTTTGTGGCAGCTTTTTTGTGTGTTTTTGCGATTACCTCATTGTAGACGTGATCCTGAAACTGAGGTAAGAAGCCATGATTCTGAAAAAGAAAGATGTGATCCTGAAATTGAGGTGGATGTGGGTGTCTACCACAGATCAGCTACTGCAATATTAATCCACACAGGGCAACTAGACCAGCTACTCATTGGATGGGTTGAGAAGCAAAGAAGGCAGTAATTTTGGGCTGAGATTTTCTTCTGCTTCTACTTTCCTTCCTTAAAGCTTCTGTGTTATCTCAGACTTTCTGTATTTTAGTTGGGTCTTTTTTTTTCATAGAACTGTTCTTGCTGTTCAGATAAGCTTTCAAAGTTTTAACCCACTGCTCAGCTGCTGTGTTTTGTAAAGTGTGAGTCTGAAAGCTAGTCTCAGGTAACTACCTTCCCTTGGTGCACCTGTTTGACCCTGGAGCCACAGAGGCTTAGAGGGGCTGTAGATTTTTTTGCCTGTGTGGCTGTAGTAGTGGAGTTACTTCCCAAATTCTTATAATGAATGCATCTGATTTCCTTATGCGTTGTGCTTCATGCATATGTCTATGTATTCACACACACACTGCAGTAAGTTCTTTTTGAGACATGATCACAAATTGTTCTGTTTACACAGAAACCTCAAAATGCTGCTTCTATACATGCATATAAGATTATAGGAAGCATTTGCATTCTTTGTCAAGCAGTATGTTTTATTGCTCGGTGCTGTGTGACCAGGCAATAAAAAACTTTGCCTTTTGTGTGATTCAGATCTTTCCCTTCCCTCTGCACATGTTCATCTATTTTTTTTGTTTGGAGGGGAACATAACATTTAACATTACTCTTACACAGTAATAGTACTGGAGAGTATTTTTCAGATGCTGTCTCCACTATTTCCAGTCTGAAATCTGTTTATTTTTCTTTAAGAAAAGAGGGATGGGTTTAGGAAACTAATTTCAGGACAAATATAAGTGGATAAAGGTGGAGTAGGTGCTAATAATTTAATCAGGGAGGAGAGGCTGCAAGGTGCAGGTAGGTTTTCTCTCTGCCCATCCCATGGAGGATGTAACAGCCTTACCTGAAGCCGGCAGGACACAAGCTTTAGTTCTGTCCAACTGTACCTCAATTAAGAGTATAAACGTGTTCTCCTGCAAGTGGGTGGGTTTTTTTAATGGACTGTTGGGCAGCAAGAACAGGATGGAGCTAGTAAATTGGAAAGGGACTCCTTTGGGAAGTAGGTTTTGGATGCTCTAGTGCTTCTTTTCTTTGATCCTCGGGGCTCCTAATAGCTTCAGAGATGTGATTGTGCTGGGAGACTATCGTGTCCTTTGCTGCTGCCTGGAAAAGCATGCCTCTTGCCCTTCCCACAAACACCATTGCAATGATTTCCCTTCTGAGTGCTGTGGGTAAGTGAATTACATGGAATGAGATTTCCTCTTGTCTCTAGATAAAGCTGGGTGACCGAGTGTAAAATTGAGAGAACTTTGCTTTCCCAATCTATCACTGCCCTCCCTTAGCTCTCTCCGATGTGTACCTGTGGGGCCTGATCCACTGCAGTTTAAAATGGTGTGAAGACAGTGAAAAAGAGAGACCGCCAGCTCCTTAGAGTGAGCTCTCGGTCTGTCCCACTGAGACAGCTGTTGCTTGCTAAAGCTGTGGCCCAAAGGGCTGCAAGTTTGTTCTGCCCTTGTTATTTTTCCCTGTTTCATCCGTGCAGCAGGTCTCGTAATGCTTTCCCCGAGTGGAAGGCTGAGCCCATAATGCACACCGACAAAGCTGTGAAATGTCTGGCTCCTTCTGTAAGGTTCGTGTGCTCTTGGTACTCGCTTCACAGCTGTGTTCAGACTCCATGTCGGCAACCAGCCCCTCCCTGGTGAAAGCAGCTAAGCCTCTGATTGCTGTAAGCTTCTCTAAGACCTGATCCTACCTGCTCTTAAGGTCTGATCCTTCTCCTAAGAGAAGGGCAATTGGTGGGATGTACATCACATTAGCAGCTAGGAATAAAAGCTGGTTATCTCTCACCCAGTTACTCTAGAGGTCATTGAACCGACATTAGAAATGGATGAGCTAAAGCTTAGAAGGAAAGTGCCTATGATTGCTGTATGGCTGGAGGGAGGAGTAAACATACAGGAGCATGGGGCTCTGGAGTAGTGTGCCAGCTTCCTAAACTAAGCCTCTGCTTCCACTGCAGGTAGGTGGAGGTCTGTAAAAAGTTTCTGTGTTACAGATGCTTCAGCAGTAAAATCACCCTGAACATGGGGAGGTCAGAAAAATGACCTCTTTCCAATCCAAGACTGTAATATGATCTTTAGTTTGCTTGTGGAAGCTCTCCTGAAACAGCTCTTACCCTCTCACCCCAGAGATCAGTTTTCGAGCACGATGTGTGAGCAGTTAAAACTGGCATGACAGGGGGCAGCAGCTTGTGACCTTTCTGAGTGAAAGGTCTGAGACAAGCACAAGCTTCCAAAACTATCCTTGCTGCCTGACTGCGCAGTATTTGTTTGTGCAGGCTTTGGGCTTCTTCTGCAGGTATCTCTTCTGGGCTCACATGGTGGAAATTCTTAAACTGAAGTCTGCAGTCAAGGGTAAAGACCCTGCTCTCTGCATAGAGCTAGCTGACTGAAAAAAAAAAAAAAAGAGCTTTTTATTTTTTGTTAATAATTGCTGTCTAAAAATATTATTATTTAATGTGTGAAGCAGCTTTATAAGTGCTCCCATTGGAACAGGGATGGGGAAGGTGGATAACTTGGCTGTTGGTTTGTAGTCATCATCTGAGGGTCTGAGGCATTTTTAACTGTGGCTTCTGTGCCTGGCTGTTTGAGGGTAGCCTGTCCTCTGTAACGCTGCTGGTGGTGGTCTATCTCAGAAGCAGAAGGACTGTGATAGCTGCTGCTCACCTCCCTACATGTTAAGTGACTAGAAGGTAGATGTCACCTTGAGCTAAGAGACTTTCTGCCACTGCCTAGTATGACAAATATACTTGTTAAGTATTGGACTGTGAGACAGAAAGGAGAGGTGGCAGCCTCTGAAACTGAAGCAAAGCTTCAAGCCTCCATCAAGGTGTTTTCATCTTTCCTGCTTTTTAAGCTAAAGAAAATTATAACCTTCTCCTCATGACTACCTGTCTTGTAGATTTAACTATCTCAAATGCTATGAATCTATAGTCAATGGCTGGATGACAGTGTTTGATAATACTGTCTCAAATTGTTCATGCTGCTTTGCTATCCTCTGAGTGCTGGGTGTGGGGAGGATAAGTATTTGAGGGGTGGTGGCAGCACAGGAGCTGCTTATGCTAGCCTTGCTGGTGCCCACTGCCTCTTCCTAGAGCATTTGGATCAAAAAGAGACACAAGTCAAGCCCTTTAGGATATAGAGAAAACAGGTATTAACAGTCTCCTTTGTGAGTCTGGCTCTTAACCTTTTGGCAGACTGGTGTTTGGTCACAGTTTAACTCTAGATTCGTTTACATTGAAAATGAAAGCCTATAAACCATGGAATGATGGCTTTGGCTGTGTCTTTTTTTGCCTTGGAAACATGTTGAACGCTATATAATGTTGCCTGGACAGCAGGACTCCTGAGAATCTCAAAAAAAAATAAATATTAAAGGTGGTCTCAGCTGCTGTTAAGTAACTCACTGTTTCTCTGAAGATAAGAACTCAATAGCCCATGGTAAGGGGACAGAAACCAGCTGTGGTCACTGGGAGCCAAAAGAGCTATGTATACCCTGCCTGGAGGAATGGAATTGATGACAGCAATAAAACGTGTTTGGCAGCTCCCTGGTCAGCACAAATACTTGTTGCAAGTAATTCTAGCTTTTCCTGTGCTCTGTGTTCCAGAAGAACAGAATTGCTGCTTCCTCCTCTGAGAAACTGAGATCAGCATGGTAGCAGCATGACTGACTAGCTTCAGTGTGGTTCTTGGTGTGTGAAGATAAGGTCTTTACCTCAGAGTAAAGCTGGAAGCTACCAAATTGAAGAGATGGCCGTGCAAGGAAGTGATGGCTCGGGCAAATGGAAGGCTCTGATGAAGAAAGATACATTCTTTGAGTTTAACTGGAGGTAGGTGGGAACACCTAGGCAACAAATGGCTCTAGAGCAGGTAGAAGCATAGTAAAAGACCTTGAAGACTTAAAAGAAATGTTGCCATCATAGATGCCCTTAGAAATAATGTGAGGGTTTGGCAAGGCACACAGTTGCCTTGACTGTCTCTTCTCTGGAATATGTTATGATAACCTCTTGGAATAAAAAAAATATGCCTTTCAATGAAAATGAACTGAAATTCTCACTGAGCCTACCATGTGCCATATCATCTAAAACATCTGTAGCAGAAAAATGCTTGCAAATGTTCTGAGGTCTTCTGTGGGGACCTTCTTTGCACTTGAAACAAAAAAATGTAGATGCTTCTTAGGATAAGGATGATAAGAACAAGGGTGATCTGTATTTCTCTGCAAAACACGAGCATACTTCATACTGGAAATCAAGCTGGTGTAACTCCCTGTTGTCTCTGGTGGTGGATGCTGCTAAGAGTAGCCTATACAGTGCTGTTCTTCCCTAACAATTTGCCTTGCATTGTGTTATTTTTCCTCTTGGGAAAAAAGGAAAGGAATCTAGTATGACCCAGGAGACTGGGCTTCTTTGTATCACTATTGGAACACAGGTGGCTTGGAATGACAATAAGGACTATCAGTAATGGGGAAGAACAGAATTAATGTCACAATTAGCTGTTCACATGGTCCTGTGGAGCATGCTACCAAGGCCTAACCATGAGAGATCTTCAGTCTTTGAAGTAGTTCTGCAGATGTCTTGATGTAAAGCTAGAGCCACTTCAAGTGAAACATCTGGAGGAAACATTTGTGCCCAATTTAGTAGTTTGTACAATAGAAACAAAACGCCATTATCTCAAAAAGCCATTCACAGTCTGTGTCCTTCATCATGAAGAGATTGTCCTAGATAGTTCTAGAACACCACTCAAGGGTTCATGAATTAAAATGACTTGTTTCTATCCTTTCTGTTGAACAAGCAATCTTTTTTTAAGACACCTGTGTGACCTTTGTGGTAGCTGTAGCTAGACAGTATTCCTAACTAACTTTTGAAAAATGACAACAAAAAACCCCCTACCAAAATCCCCCGCCCTTCAGGACTAATTCCTAAAAGGCTTGTCTTCTGTGGGAGGCAAATTGCAGCTACTCAAATGTTCTTTTCCCTCCTTCCCTAAGCAGGCTTGCAATTAGGTTTTGAAATGCAGAGATATCCTTTCCTGTGAACTTTATATTAATTCAGAAAGTAGCCAGTTCAACGTCTTCCTGGAAGGGAGGTAATATGGATTATAATATCTAGTGATTGAAACTGGGCAAGAAAGAACACTCCTATTCCCACAACTGGAGTAGAGTAATACCCAGTCTCTCTTAAATCGGAAAGTACTAGAACAAACTACTGATTTTCAAAGAAAACCAAACCAAACAAACTCCATACTTAAGACACCCACTGGCCACAGCCATTTCCAGAAAGGTCAGATAAGCAGCTGAGTTGTTCCCCTTATGTTGACCTTGTAATGAAACAGCCCAGGTGGAAGACCTCTGTGCTTGCCTTTGCCATAAGGTAATGCTGCCTTACTGAGTGTGTTAGTCTCAGTGTCTGAGTTCTGAACTCGGTAGAGCAGGGACATTTAACTACAATACACAAAGTGCGATCCCCGAGATGTTGATTGCTCTGATGTGATCCTCCTTCCCCCCTCCATCCTGCCTCATAAACTACACAAGTGTTCTCCTGTTGAAATTGATACATATCACATATGCAATTAAGGGTTTTTTTTTGCAAAAAAAAAAAAATGTCATCTTTTGGACAGCCTTCCAGCCCTTAGTTCAGGATGTCATTAAGTAAGACAATTTGATCAGAAACAGCTGTGGTAGGCCTTACACCACCTCACCCTTTGCTACTGGGCATTGGCAGCACCTGCAGACTTCAGGGANACATTGGGACTGTTGCACAGCATAGTATTTTCAGATAATTTATCAGGAGACTTGTACAGGAGAGGCATTAGCATAGATGATCCTGCCCTTCTGAGGATGTAAAGAGTTTAGGTGACTTGACAAACTTTTTTCTCTGTAAGTTTCTTCTGAAAAGTGCTTAACTGTTAGTACTTTGGCTCTGGTGGATGCTACCTTCCAGCAGGCTCTTAATGGACTGATAAGCTTCATCTAGTCTAAAGCTTCTCCACCANTAGTCAAATTCCTGGTCCTATGTTGTATAACATTCTAATAGAATACAATTTCTGTTCTGAAGACCTGCAGGCAATTAAAACTCTCTCTCTTGAAACCTACTATAGGATGTAGCCTGATTGCTTCTTGGCTAGTAGTAGGAAGAACTAAATTGTCTGAAGGGAAGGGGCATATGTGTAAAGCAGGTACTTGAGAAAGGGGGAAGCCAAAGGGAACCTAAGGGAACTATGAGGAGAGGACAGATGGAAACTCTCGAATGTTGACTTACAAGAACTGCCTGCTGTCCTCTGTCACAATCCAGTGTACAACTGATGGTGACTTTTCTATGGCCTCTACAGGGATGACTGTGTCACCACTAACCTGAACTTTTTGTATTTAACCAGGAGGTATGGTGAGAATTCCTGGTGAGCTGTCAAAAATAATGCCTTTGGTCAGTAAGAATTCCCTCTGCTGCTGGAACCCCATTCTGAGTAGCAAGGGATTGGCAAAGGTTTTTCTATAAAATCTTAACCCTTATATTCAAGGTAATCTATGTTTGGAGTAAGCCATATTAAATATGATCAGCCTCCCTTGAGAAAGGCACTAAAATAGAATCTTACCTCCTCCAGATATTTAAGATTTTAAAGAATCAGTTGAGTGAAAAAAAATACAGTAAAATCACCTTTATCTTTTGCAGCAGTACCTCTTAACTTAAATGGGAATGAAATTTTTTCCTTAANCTCTTAATGGACTGATAAGCTTCATCTAGTCTAAAGCTTCTCCACCATCTGCATAAGGTTTGCTGCTCTGGCTGTAAAAAACACCTGTACAGAAACTGAGGGTGTTTAGTAGAACCCCTCTGATATTTCCATAGTAACCTTTTTCTCATATTTTAATTTTTTTTTCTGGGTCAAGCAGCACCCCTACACATAAGTTCTGTGGATTTTGTCACTTATGGTATCATAGAGGTGCACCAAACTCCGCTGCAGAAATTCTGTGGAGCTCTAGGTTGAAAACAGCCTGAGGTAGTTCCTGAGTTTAAAATTGGATATTTTAAGACTATCTTTAAACTTCTATTGATCCTTGCTGTTTTCATGTCAGTTTCAAATATCTAAAAGCATCCTAGTCCATCCCATCCCTCCTTCCCTGCTGCACCCCCTACTCCTCCCCTCCCTCCCATCAGTTTTAGTTCATCCTGAGTTACCTACTAAAGGTTAGGGCTCATATGAGTTTTGGCAAATGATGAAATAATGTGCTATTTAAGTGTTAACATGGGGCTAATAGCCCATATGGGTTCGCTTCACTTCCTCCTGCTTCTTTCCTCCCAGGTTTACTTTCAGTGTAGTGCATCAACCTGTGTCGCAGATGCTATGGAATCCTGCATGCCTCACTGACCTCCTGAGAGGTAAAAGCACTCTTTTTTTTGAGGCCATACAAAAATGGGAGGCACCATCACTGCTCTCTGTAGTGAAGGTGTGGCTTCAAATGGTTTGTGCCCTGAAATTTAGGGTACCAGTTAGCTCAGGCTCTGGATGTAGGTGAATCTGTGCTGGGATTTCTTGAGCCATACATAGCTGCAAAAAGCTGATTGTTATCTACACATCTTCAGGCTTACAGTAGCTTTGCAGGAAGTTTCTCTGAGTTTTCTGGAGCTTCTGTGATTGAAAAGCAGATGTGGAGTTGTACTGATTTTTAGGCAGCCTTTATATTCTTTGAAAATGAAATGGAATTAACGGCCATTCAGTCTAAAATGTGACATGTCATGGAAAGCCATGGGTATCTGCAAAGGCCCATATATAAACAGGAGAGCTTAACAAATTTGTGGGTTCAGTTGGCCCTTTTTGAGGATTGGTACTCCTAACCAACTGACTGGAAGGAGAAGGAATGTCCAGAGACCACCTGTGTTCTGCCTTCTATTTCACATCAGGATCCATCTAGGTCCCTTCTTAGGAAGACTGGCATACGCCCTCGCTAAACATGGGATCATTGTGATATCTCTGATCTCTTGTGTTCCTCCTGAAGCTGCAGCACACTGTGGGGATTGAAAAGCATTATAGCTGGGGTCAACTTGTGAGTTCCTTATCGTAAGTCTGCATGGGCTGTTATTACAAGAGCTCTCCCTTTTGAGCCAAGTGAGTTAAGTAACCAGAAGTCCTCCCGTAGTAGAATGGCTACCTTAATACTGACTTCAGGGTGGATACTTACAAAGGGCAGACCTTGAGAGATTGCAACAAATGTTATTAACATCAGTGCCATCTTGCCAGAAGAATGATTGTCTGCTTCCTGTTGCAGTTCTGGTCTTCATGAGAAGGCTTCTGTTACTAGCTGCCATACTGGCTTATGTTGTTCTAGAAGTGAGCGTTGCTTAAGCATTGCTTTGCTTCTGAATTATCTGACACAGTGGGTCCTGTGGTGCCTGGACTCCCATCTGAATTATGAAAGCTCTGACATTCTTTGAATTGTTCTTGCTACCTTGTGTATGAAGATGTTTTTAAAGTGCTTAGAAAGTTAACAATTATTTTTTTTTTTATTCTGTAGACAAAGTATGCTCATCTGATCTGTATGAATATAAAAAAAAAAATTGGTGTTTTTCTTTTCCTGCCTCTCCTTTACCCAGACTCTTTTGGCCTTGATTCTGTGGCCTCCTTCATCTCTTCCCCCCATTTCCAAACTCCTCCTCTCCTACATCCTTTAAAGTTCATTTTCATTCTACAGAGACTTTTGCCCTCATCTGCTCTGACAGTCTAAGATCCTTGCTGGTCTATTAATTTAATATTTATGAATATAAGCTGAAAGGGCTCCAGTCTCTTACCACCAACCTGTTCCTTGGTCAGGATAAGGGGCAAAGTCTTGCCTGCTGTGATCATTAAGTATTTCTTCTAAGACTTGGTTAAGTCCATAACAAGTCAAGTGTCTGCGGGGCGTGATACCATTTACTTGTGTCTGGGGAATTTAAAGCTCAGTGTGAAGCCCATTTGCACGCTTTGAATATTGACCCCTGATTATAAAATAGGACACAATTTTTATGAAGTGTTTTGGGGATAATGAAATATTTTTATCCTCCACTTCACCCTTTCTTTCCTGTCTAATCCTGCTTCTTGGGGGAGTAGCTCAAAATGTAGCCTTGAAACAAACACTGAAAAATGGAAAGATTCCAGGTACTAAACTGGAACTTGAAGTCTAGAGCAGAATGGGCGGACAGTGCTACACCTGTGTTATTTCCTAATGTGTTAAGTCATGGTGTTTGATAGTTGCAGTTGAGTGTGAACTGTTCCCTGTGTTATTGCAAAAATATGGAATACATTACAGATGCTTACAGAAATATGATTGAGACAAGACAGGTCCCAGAACTGCTGAAGGGAAGCTGGAAAATAAGAGATCTCGCAGCTCCTGAATATGAAGCAGGTAGGAAGAAAGGAGTAGCTTCTCTTAGAGTAATGATGTTGCTTGTCCCTGGAATTCATAGTAGATCCTTGGCACTTTTACTGTCTGTTCCTTGGAGGTGGATGAGTTGCACTTTAGTTTGAGTAGGTAACATAAGACATGTCTGTGTAAGTGTGTAGTCAACCCCTACAATCTTTTGTAGCCCTTTAACTCTGTGTTTTCTTCAACTTTGAGGAGTCCAGGTACTGTTTCTCCCACAAGGTTAGCCTCAATTTCAAAACAAAGCAACATTAATGTTGAGAAACTGAACCTATAATAGCGACAAAATGTGTTGCTATTTGTGTGCTAGCAGTTGAGCATTATTCTGTCTTGTTGCAACTCAAAGCACATGTGACTAGTTATGGTGACACTGAATGATCATCCTGTGGCCCAGTGATACTTCCACTGCAGTGCAGTTCTTCTCTATCCCTTCTGTGCTGGTTTTAGGCTCCAGTATTACCGTAGCCAGTTGACACTGACTGAGAGAGCTTGGGAAGATCAATTTGACATTCAAAAGGATTTTGATCAAGTGGAGATACTGTCCAAAATGAACCAGACGGAATTCAAGCAAAGGGTGCAGATTTGTTCTCAGGAAGGAGAAATCAAATGTGTGAATACAGATGGGAATGACCCTCTTAGTAGCAGTGCTAAGGAAGACCTGTTGGATTAAATGATCTGCAAATAGCAAAAGTCTTACTCTAGCTTCAAAGGAAAAAATGAGGGAGGGGAAAAACAGTCCTGAAGGAAGGATTAGAGAAATGCTTGTATACAGTCTCCCACAGCATCCTTGTAGCTAAACTGAGGAAGTGTGGCCTGGACGATAGGGTAGTGAGGTGGATTGTGAACTGGCTGAAGGATAGAAGCCAGACAGTGGTGGTCAATGGGACAGAATCTACTTGGAGGCCTGTGTCTAGTGGAGTCCCTCAAGGATCAGTATTGGGACTGATACTGTTCAATATATTCATCAATGACTTGGATGAGGGAATAGAGTGTACTGTCAGCAAGTTTGCTGATGACACCAAACTGGGAGGAGTGGCTGACATGCCAGAAGGCCGTGCTGCCATTCAGCAGGACCTGGACAGGCTGGAGAGTTGGGTGGGAAGGAATTTAATTAAATATAACAAGGACAAGTGTAGAGTCTTGCATCTGGGCAAGAACAGCCCCAGGTACCAGTATAGGTTGGGAAATGACCTGTTGGAGAGCAGCGTAGGGGAAAGGGACCTGGGGATCCTGGTGNGGTGAGTGTCAGGAGGATGGAGCCAGGCTCTTCTCAGTGACATCCAATGATAGGGCAAGGGGTAATGGATGCAAGCTGGAATATAGGAGATTCCAGTTAAATATGAGGAAAATTTCACAGTGAGAGTGACTGAACACTGGAAGGGGCTGCCCAGGGAGGTTGTGGAGTCTCCTTCTCTGGAGACATTCAAAACTCGCCTGGACGCGTTCCTGTGTGACCTGATCTAGATGTTCCTGCTCCTGCAGGGGGATTGGACTGGATGAGCTTTCAAGGTCCCTTCTAATCCCTGATATTCTGTGATTCTGTGAGGGCAGTACTTCTAAGGAGGCTTTAGCTGGAGCATTTTGCTCAGCCTTGGTAACAGCTCTGAAGAGGCTCTAGGGAAAAAAAAAACATTGTAAGGACGGCCTCTCAGAGGAAGCACTAAAATACAGATATGGGAATATGAGGGTTCATTTACTTAGGGGTTAGGGGGAAATGTTAAGTAATTTACCCTCTGTGTGAGTGAGGAGAATGAAGTAAGGCCAGAGAAGTCACTCTAATAGATGCCTCAATAAGGCATTAGAATCATCCCCACATTTTTTAAGTGGTTGGGTAGGGAACTTCAGAAATAACCTGGGTAGGGCTGTCTCTACTTCCTTAAGCAAGGATAAGAGGAGATTTCTGGCCATACACTTTCTTGAACTGTCAATGATTAAGCAGATTATGACTACTTCATTTGATCTCAAGAGAAGATATTCTTAATTAATAAATCAAAACTGCTATTCAAGAAAAATAAGTAGTGGCTTTGGGACTTTCCTGCACCAGCTTATAATTTATTTCCTTCTATTTGCAAGTTGTGTGCACTGGGTAAGGACCATACAGCTGCAGCAGTGCCAAGACTGTCCTCCAGGGTGCCAGTATTGGAGACATATCCAGAATTTACAGTCTCTGACCATCTTTTTGCTTGTCTCCAGGATCAATATAACTCAAACTTACCTGTAGGCCTCCAATTCAGGGTCAGGGTTCATGACACATCTGCTTTCTGAACTCTACCCTGCTCTGTTATTCTGGTTTTTATCTTGGAATAGTTGTTAGGAAGTAGATACTGCAGGCACTAGCTGACAGACTACAAGCTAGTAAAACACTGACCTGAGAGACAGCTAGCAACTCAGGCTGGGATATGAAAGTAGAAAATCCTGTAAACTACAGTTGTAAATGCACTGCAGATGAAATGGCCTTCCTTGCATTGCTGCAGCAAGGCTAGGGACTTTATCAAAGGTAGCTTACAGGATATGTCAATCTTGTGTACAGCCGCAGTTAAAGAAAAGACAAGCCTTAATAAATCTCTTCACTGAAATATGCTTTCCTTCCCTCTCACCTCTGCAGTCAATGGCTTGTTTTCAGTTACCTTTCTAAAAGGAGTGGTTATATGTGCAGAAGAATCTCAAGATTATTTTCCTTCCCTTCCTCATTCCTTTAGTAACTTGCTCACTCTTTCAGTCTGTGCCTTGACAAAAGTTGTTTTCCCAGAGAAACTGGGCAGTAGCCAAAAGGCCACAGTAGTTCAATGAAAATATTGAGTGGCTGAAGTGTTTGGAGTAATGCTTCAGAAACGTCCTGGTCAGAAGGAAAGGCATGGCCAGGCAATAGAGGCTGCTAAAATTGCTTTTCCCCACAGCTATATGAGCTTTGGGAGCATAACATACTATCATGTACAGCTCTCTTGCAGCAGCTACATACCCTTACTGCAGTGAATATGGAGATAATGTGGGCATCATTCTTCCCTGTGAACAGAGGGAGAGGGCCTTGCTGAGCTGACAGAAACATTCTGCAGGACACAGAGGCAGCAGTCTTCTCCTTTGTAAAATGAGTTTTCGGGATATCCTGGGCAATTTTTACCTGCAGCATCAAATAGTGAGCGTGTCTTTTCTTGAGGTGATCTCCAACTACTGCTGTGACAAGAGACCTGTGGTCTGGAGGTCCTTCATACAGAAATCGCCAGGAGCAAAATGAGCTTCCTGCCATCCTGAATAGGGAGTGGAGCAGCTGAACTGGATCACCAACTTGAAGTCCTAATGTCCCCTTATATGCCACTTGTAGTACATATTAAGTTTTTTTTCTGAGTGCTTCCATATTCTGTTTTAATACAGTGCTGCTGTAACAGCCACGTACTGTGAAATTTGCTCAGTAAAACATCTGCTGTCACTTTCAAACTTGTGGTCTTCCTGAGTTGCTTAAGACTATTGCCCTGCTACCTAGGTGTCCAGAAAACCTGGGCTGCAGCTGCGCAAGAGTGGGGTAAAGAAGAATTCTGGCAAGGTTACAACTGATGGTGGATTATACTCTGGGTAGTTTCTGACTATCATCTACAGCTAATGCTGTGACCATGGGAGACTGTGACCAAAGGTACTTACTGTTTTTCCTTAAATGTATAGTGATAATATACAGCTGCTGATATGACTGCCTGAGGAGATCTTGGCACTTTCTAATATAACATTAAGGCTTCTCCATGTACATCTTGCTGCATTCTAATGTGTCTCACAAATGCTTCAGTAAGCAGAGACTACAGTGAAAAAGGTATCTCATTCTG
>VZTM01020181.1:481815-495329 GCA_013400555.1 Jacana jacana
GATTCCTGCATGTGACTTCATATGCCTTGAAACTCCTGGTTATCACTGCTTGTGTAATTTGGGATAGTTACAGACCTAAATTACGTGTTTCCATAGATGTACCTATTAGAACTTTAAATATGGCTGCTTTCATTGGAAAAGCACTTTGAGTCATCAGAAGGTAGAAAGGAAGATCTCTGTCCATGTCTGAATACCAAAATTCAAAACAGCCTCACTCCCAAACTCTTGGGGTTCAAGTGAGGCTTTTGATACTGGATTACTTTGAATAGAAAACTTCAAACTGGCTGCTAATCTTTTCCCAGTCAAATGTATCAAATCGTACAGTAAAACCTGTTTAAGATGCAAGTGCAATAAGGTGAAAGCCTTATAACTACAACTGATTTAATGAAAACCCTTTAATCCCATTAGTCGGTGAAGCACTATGAGAGACTTTTCTGTCAAACCTGTGCTTCAGACATGCTGTGGCCTCAGGCTATGTTTTGGAATTGAGGCTTTAGTTTCTGAATCCCAACCTGATCAGCAATTTAAGTGTAGTCATAACGGTGGTAATTTTGAGCCCCTTCCCAGTTGTGGGCACTGTGGATGTGTTCGTTCATGGGGTGGCATAGATCCTGGTGTGAATTGGGCCCCACTGGTAATAAACTTAATTCTCAAAGTCACCTTCAGATTTCTCCCAGGAACAGGCTATACCAGGCTCCAAGGGTCAAGCTGAAAAGTACTATTAGAATATATGGCCTTTTCACTTTGCCTTTCCCATCAGGTTGTTCAAGTTCTGCAACAAAAGGATCCATTTACTGTGGTGTGGATTGCCTAGATGTTTGTCATCTAGTCATCGTGCCTTTGATGACTGTCCTCTAGTGCCAATCTTATCTCTGCAGAAATGCAGCTTCCTATTTATTTACCTGTCCCTAATCCAGCTGGATGTCCCAACCTTTTAACATATCTCTTCATAGAGAGCAAGTCAGTAAACCTAACCACAGAACTATATATGCTAATGGTTCTGTGGTTAGATTTGAAATGCTGTTCTGTGTCCATACTGTCTGCTTTGTCCAGGAACAAGAATTCACACCTCAGTTCACCACGCACCTGTCCAACTACTCATGTGAGGGTGGCATCCCTCATGGTTTGGTATTCACAGACATGCTGTAGCTAGACTTCTTTGAAAGCAAATAGTCTGTGTAGCTCTACAGCTCTGGTGTCATTAAACCAGGAGCAACGTGTGAAAATGCCTTTGGGACCTGATACGTTGCAGATTATTAGTATTAGGAGACAGTCTCTTAGATTGGGACTGGCTCCCCACTGCTTTCTGGGAAATTATCAGTCTAACCATGACAATTATACTTTCTTTGTATGTCCTCACTGTGGACTTCCCTAACTGTTTTTAGGGAACCAGGAGAGACTGGAAAGAGGAAGGCTAATAATGTGCATTTCTTGAGTTAGAATGGGAGGAGCTACTATAAAGGTCCACTAATGGTAACATAACTGAGAGGGATGGAAAGAACAAATAGATATGACAAAACTGGTATGAATGAAGAAGTAGTCAGAAAGTCTGGATGTGGAAGTACCAGAATGACCAGGAGAAGGTGGGTTTAACAGTGGCATGTGGTATTGGCCCTTGGAGTAGTAGGTCATTCAGATCCCAGTCCATCTACTTCCAGTTTCCCAGGGTGCCTAGGTTAGGAGGAGACAAAATGAAAAGCCTTTAGGTTATGAAAAGATGGTGGCAGGAAGGTAAGTAGACTCATGTTTTGGTGACTGAATGCTGGTCAGACCACTTCTACTCATGTACCTCAATGCTTTGTGAACTGGTAGCAAAGATGTGAGTAAAATCAGTTTTGGGTTTGAAACAGACACTCTCACCTCTGAAGTCTCATATTATGCCTGTGATATTGCAACTTCATTTGCTATTCCACCTTTTTCAAAGGCTGAGTCAACACTACTCTGCGGATTTATATCCTCGGTGCCATCTCTAGCTAAGCAGCTTCAGCCTCCATCTATCCTTCCAGCAGCAGAGCTTTTCCCAATGTTTAAATCAAATGCCTTTTACTGCAATTGTATCCTGGAGGTTCTTGCTTGCTCTGCCACAGAAACACAGAACATGTAATAATTCAACTTTTCAGTTACGTTTTACATGTCATCTTGCCCCCATCTCTTCTCTTTTGCTGAATGAGCCCAACCCTTGATATTTGTTCATAGTTATATTTGGTAGACCTCCAGTCATGCCACTTCTCTACTGGAATAGAAGTCATTTATATGTGTCTGTCTTGCAGCAGCACATCACCAAACTAGGCATGATACTGCAAATAATAATTTGAGAGCACTGAATGGTGGGAAAGTTAGTATAAACTCACTAATGAGGAGCCAGATCATTAGAGAAAACAGAAACAAGTAAGATGACATTTAATTGGTAAATACAAGCCATTGTAATTGATTAAAGAGCTGAATAAAATCTAGGTCTGCAAAAACTCTGTGTTTTCCCTGTTTTTAAAGAAATATTGGTCTTTTGAGAGAAGCTGATGAAAGCTTTGGGGATTTTAGTGGAATCATATTCTTTGGTTCCGAGTGAAATGTTTTGTTTTGCTTTTAAAGTTCTGAGAATATTTACTAGAATTCTAAGTAAAAAGTTGTTTCAAAGTTTTCAAGTTCCAGAAATATTTTGTTCCAAATCACTTCTTTTCAAAGGTAGGAGATATATATATATATATATATACATGCATAGGTGCATGTAGTGTGTTTATATAGATAGATATAAAGTTTATATATCCCATCCAAAATGTACATTTACTTTGCTCAAAGCAAAAAAGCAGCAGCTGGTGATGGTGAAAGTGGTTATGGTAGCTGCCCAGTAGAGGGTAACTCTATAAAGTGTTCCAGTTTGGGACTTAACATGTGAAAGTGCCATGGCACAGAGGTGGGAGGAGCATCCTCTTTACATAGCTCTACTGCAACCACTTTTGAAACGCAACATTGCAGTTTGGACATCTGACTTCCCAGAATATCTGGAAGGTTGAATGGACTGCAGAGCAAGAACATGATCAAGGGTTGGAGTGACCTTATTTACAAGGAGAGATTTAAACAAGGAGATTATTACAAGGAGAGATGTGCAGCTTGGCTAAGTAACGAAGAAAGGATTTGCACTACTTGTCTACATATTTGGGGAGCTATAAAGCCTGGAAAGCATGGGCCTTATTAAGGCATCTTAGTAACCACCTAAGCTAAAATTTCACGATTTTGCAGGACGATGAGATGTCTTAACTTGCCAACTGGTCTCCTTGGTGAGACAGAAGGTGTCCTTTGATGTGGGGCTTTTGTAATGTGCCCGGAAAAGAGCAGCAGTAAATGTGGAAACTCTCCTGCACTGGCCAAGCGTTCCAAGTAAGCCAATATTTCTTCTTCCAGATAAACATACTGCATAATGACAGAGCATAAGCAGAGCAAGCTGAGTCACTTTTCTGTTACAAAATCTTCAAGGAGAAACTGTGGTGAGTTTTGATGATTTCTTCTACTTGGAATCATTCTGAATTTGTTGAGACATCTCATCTTTAGGTTAAACTAAACATTCTGGATTCATAATTCTCATCAGACTGTTATGAAATCTGTCTGATGTGTAGTCAGTGTTCAGAGAATCTCCAGTCACAGAATTATTCAGGCTGGGCGTATATCGTCTAGTTGCACTCCCCTACTGAATGCAAGGTCAAGTATAGCACCCAGTTCAAGGCTGTGTCCAGATGGGTTTTGAATACCTGCCAGGCTAGAAACTCCACAGTCTCTCTGGACAACTTGATCCACTGTTTGACCACTCTCACTATAAAAATGTTATTTTTCTTTTGCTTAAAGGGAATTTCTTATATTTCAATTTGCAACTGCTGCCTCTTCCTCTTTCACTGGATTCCTCTAACTAGAGTCTGACACTGTCTTCTGTACTGCTTGCTGTCAGGAATCTGCATTGATGAGACTCACCCTAAGCTTTCTCTTCTTGAAGCTAGACAATCCCAGCCCTGTCAGTCTGTCATATATCAAATGCTTCAAGTCCTTAATCATCGTAGTTGCCTATTGCTGGACTCATTCCAGTATGTCCGTGTATTTATTGCAATGAGGGTCCCATATCAGGGCACAGCACCCAAAATATTCTATCTCCAGTGCTGGGTAGAGGGGAAGGATCACCTTGCTTGACCTGCTGGCAATGCTTTTCTTTACAGGAAGCTGCTGACTGCCTTTGCCATGAGGGCACATTCCTGGTTTGTCATCAGCTTGTTGTTCAACAGGATTCCAAAAGCCTCTGCTGCAGAAATACTTTCCAAACAGTTGAAACCCAGCATGTACTGGTGTGAGAGATTATTCCTCCCCTTGGTGCAAGGCTTCATGTTTCCCTTTGAACTTCTTGAGGTTCCCATCATATCAACTCTTTAGCCGGGCAAAATCCATCCAAATGGTAGCATGACCTTCTGGTGCATCAACTGACTCCTCCCAGTTTTGTATCCGTGCAAATTTGCTAAGAGTGCATTTTGCCTCATTGTCCAGGTCATTAATGAAGATATAAAATGGTATTGGGCTGCCATAGGTACACCACTGGTGACCAACATCCAGTCAGACTTTGTGCCTCATCACAACCCTCTAAATCCAGCACTTCAGTGAGATTTGAGCCTTGCTCTGTGCTTATCTAGTCTGTAGTTCAGTTTGCCACTGTGAATGTAATGGAAGACAGTTTTGAAAGGCTAGCAAGTTTTGAAAGCCTTGATAAAGTCAAGATAAACAATATCCATTGCCCTTCCCTCATTTCCTAGACTAGTAATTCCATTGTAGAAGGCTATCAGGTTGGTCAGGCATACTTCATAAATCCATGCTAACTGCTCCCAACTATTTTCTTCTTATCCTTAATATGTTTGGAAATGGTTTCCAGATGCATTTGTTCCATCATCTTCCCAGGAATCAAGATAAGGCTGGTGGGCTGTAATTGCCCAAATCTCCTTCTTGACCTTCTTAAAGATAGGAGCGGTGTTTGCTGATCTGGAAGTTATCAGTGGAAACCAAGTGCATCAATCCACTTCCCTTTTACTTGGTTTGGGAAAATTTGTGTTTTACCTGGAAAAAATATTAGCACTTTTAAAAGCCATTTCTTGGGCTGGAAGAAATGCTTCCATAGTGAAGCTTGGGCAAGTGTAAGGAAGTCAGAGTGGAGTCAGATCTTGCAAGTCGCAGTTGGGAGCAGGTAAAACTTGCGCTCGAGCTTGATGCCAGTGAACTGAGAGTGTTGCAATATTTCTTCCCCAAGAAGAGTGCTCTGCTACTTCTTCCTTCTCTCACACCAAAGGCAGTTATCAAATAACTGGCCACCACAGCTGTCACCGTGCATCTTCAGGTCACTGCATCAGAGCAACACCGAAGGGCTCCCTCCTTCAAACTGCTGGGCGGGAGGGGACCACTGGACCAGCCTCTCCTCTCCTTGTTCTTCCCGGTGCTTTTGTTCTCTGCTTTAATTCCCTTTTGAAGGGCTGATATTTTATTCAGCAGCCCCTGCTGTGCTGGAGCCCATGACAGAAGTTTCTCAAAAGCACTCTGTCGACAAAATTATAACAGCCGGTCTTTGAAACTCTGGGAGTGCTAGTCGGAGAGGTGAGGGTGGCAGGGAGAGATGTGGAGGGGGAGAAAGAGGGGAGAGGGGGAGCAGGAAATGCACTATTTGTTAAGAATAATGAGGCAAAAATATGACAGAGGTTTTTATTGCAAATAATAGACAGTGAACTTCAAACAACAGCGGAGAGTCATTAAAAAAAACACAGCAACAGAGTTAAATAAATGCCTAATTAGCCAGCACCATGAAGGTGGAATTTACTGCTCTGGAGATTCTTAAGGGAGAGTCAATAAATTCACAGCTGTTTTTTTTTTTTTTTTTTAATTCTTCTTTCCCCTCAGGCACAAAAGAAAATGTGAATGAGCCCAGGGCTGTTCTTAAGGTTTTGGCGGGATTTCTCTCTTTGTTGGCATAAACTGCATCTTCTGTCTCGGTGGAGACAGGGCTGCCAGATAGACTTACCTGAGGGAGCTGTGATGATTTGTGAGTGGTGGGACAGAACATTTGGGATTAAACCAATGAGCAAATATGTCTGGTCCTAGGACAATTCCAAGAAAATATAGGAAAAGCTGTTGCCAGTCCTGCATGCACCTTAGTATGGGTATAAAACCATATGTGTCTATATAGAATATCAGGGTATGTTACTCCTGTTCTTGAGTTTATCATAGGAGGCTGTGAATCCTGCATACTTCTCTGTGGTGTGTGTTTGAGCTGTCACAATGTGAGCTCTGACCAGTGTGTGCATGTGGATCCCCTCACAGGAGGTGGCCTGTGGGGCCACTCTGCCATGTGTGGGCATAGGTGGGACTGACTTTAAAAGGTAGCAAACGACATGTATCAATATAGCAGCAGTAGAATACTATAATGGTATATATGCATGAGATACCTCTCCTGCTCCCTTTCCCTGCCCAGTACCATCCATACTGGAACTGTTTGAAAATGTTGCTCTCAAATGCTTCCTCCCATCCGCCCTCTGGAAAAAATGCAAGTTTGTTCTGAACTGATTCCAAACTGTTTCCCTAGGATGCATTCCTTTCACAGATTGCATCTCCACCACCTCTTGCTCTACTGTGTGCTAGGTGCAAATAAAGACCTCTAACCTCACCTGACAGTGCAGTGAGACTTGTCTGACCAACTTGAGGCAGCACCCTATTTGGGTTCTGTGTCTTAATGTGTTACTGGAGCTATAAACCAGGCCAGGAAGCAATGCCTGTAAATAGCTGTGTTAGGGGGACACTTAGTTTGTCGCGACAATTTAAAATAGAACATTTTATATTCTCCAAAACTAAATGCTTTGATTTTGGGATCATCAAAAAGCTTGCTCTTGGTCAAAGATGTCAACATTCTGAATCAGGATTTCCATTCCATGGGAAAGAAAAGAAATTTAATTTTTTCATCACCAGCCTACAATGAAAAAATCTACAAGTTTCCCAAGAGATGAAAAATCTTAATCTCACTATTCTTTTTTTAATCTACATTACACAGTGGCTGCCATAAAATTATCTACAGAACAGAATTGTTTTCCTTCCTCACTTCTAACCAAAGCACAGAAAAGGCTGCTGCACTTCATGCCACTTGATTTGTAGAAGCCACCTCTGTGGTCTAAAGCATTGGAGGTTCAAAACCAAAAATCTGAGAGAAAGCAGTGTCTCCTCCTCTGGAGCTCTGCTTGCCTAACCCGTGCTACCAGTGGAGCAAATAGCTCCCCAGCAGGGGACAAGGGCTTCTGTAACTCTGCCAACATCAAACCTGTATGTGAAGGCAGATAGGCTTAGCCCAACAGGCAGTTAGGGAGCCAAATGCACCCCCTCTGCTGCTTCTCCTACACCCAAAATTTTCATGCCAAGTCTGATTTATTTCTTTTGACTACATGTGCAAAACCAAAGACCACAATTTAGAGCTGGATGGCCAGAGCTGAAGTACAGTAGTGTAAGAATGACTCTCCAAAATGAAAGAAGAAACTGAAACTGTGAGACACTTCCTACTCCTGTAGCTAAAAGACAAATGATTTCAAGAAGGAGCTTTCTTTCAGATTATCTGCTGCGATAAACACTTTTCAGCAAAAAGGTAATGAGAAACAGCAGTGCCTAACCCCAGGGAAAAGGAGAGACACAACAGAGATCGAATCATGCTATCCGTATGCCACCAAATCAGCCATTGATGCTAATGACAAGCGGACACGGGAGATAAAATCACAGCCACATGTTGAAGCTTTGCTCTGAGACGCCTGTGCCTACCCTAATGGACACCTGGATCACTGCTTTCTCTTTACATCATAACAACATGTGTGTGCCTTATCTCTCCCACTAAAACGCTGTTTGGCAGAGCTGCCTGTGAGCACTGCGTGGGGTGGGTGTGTGAACAGGTCTGGATGTGGGAGAACATTTGTGTGCTTGCCTGTGAGGGTATGAGCACCCCATGAGCATCTCTGCACCTGTGGGAGGCATAGGACTGGGCGTATCAACACCTTCGCACCTGCTGCTAAGAGGTAATAGGATTAGACTGAGATTTTAAAAGAGCTGCTGTTAAAGGCTTTTTGTGTTAGCTAAACATGTGGGTTACACATGGCACCTTGCTCTGCCTTGTGGGGGGGGGTTGGTGGAAGAAATCAGAATGACCATGTGTACTGAGGAGCTGCTACAGGGTATTATCTTCGCCACAGATGGCATTATTCCTGCAAGTGAAGCAACCAAGGGGAACAGAAATTGGATATTGAGGTCACGGAGGGAAACAGCATGAGGCACCACTTACATGCTGGGAGCAAATATTAAGGGATACTAGGGTTTGGCTTATGAGGTTTTAAAGTAGTGCTGTGAAACCACCACACATCATCTATGCCTGGCAGGAACGGAGAGAGGGAGGGTTGTGGGAATTAGGGGACAATCACAGACTCATTCTGCCTTGCGTCCCGTAAGTCAAAGTTTCTAGAAGAATTATGGGAATGACTGGACCACCCAAGTGGATGTTGCACAAGGTCTGGGTTAGGCTGGGATATGTGCAGGTAAGGGCAGCATAGAGACAGACGGGTCTCTCAGGGTGTACTCTGTGAAAGACACATCCTACTGAAACATTTGAGTATCCTAAGAAAGGCTTCTTGTGTGAAAGGGTTTCTCATGGTTAGCCAGGTGCAAGAGAAGCAGCCACGCTAGAAGGGGTGGCAATATTGCTCACAGCAGTCTTTCTCCTCCAAGCATGCAGCATAAGATCTTGGAGAGGCAGAACAAAGGTGGCAAATGTGCCAGGTAGAAGAGTAATAAGAAAAAAAAAGGCAGCTGTAAAAATAATCCATAGTGTTTGATGTGTGGGAGGAGGGGTATGATGTTTTCAGGTGTTCTGGACCCTCAGTCCAGCCTGTTGTACAGCAGTAGAGTGCAGTGACTGGAGTGAGAGGACAAACCAGCCTCCAAGAAGAGCTTGTGCTGTGCCAGGCCCCAAGTTCTGGAGTTTGTCAAGTCTGTACGGCCAAGGCCTGGGTGCAGTCGTGCATTCTGCATACAGCACTGACCTGTTTCCCCTAACACGCTGTCTGGGGCGGACAGATTTTTGCAAAGGTATTGGTATTGCACCCTTAAACCATTGCATGCCTGGAAAACTGCTTTTGTTGTATCAGGTCCACCCAACCTGCCCTGACCTAGCTCTAGCAGTAACATACTGCTGTTTGTATCCTGCACTGATGCCGAGAGACCAAATCCCTGTTTCTGCTGGTTAGCAAATGTCTCACTGGGGAACTGTCACAGAACGCACCAGGAAAAGAAAATAAGGTGGGTTTTTTTTTCATATATTCTGGCTCAGAAAAGTTCAGGAGGTTTCAAAACAGCCTTCTTTTTGCAGAAACTCTGGATCTTCCAACCAAGCTAACATTGCTTGGACATAAAGCCATAAATCAGGCTCTGACTCCTTTTGAAAGCATTAGGGTTTTTTTTCCATGCCTGAATTTCCATTTTGTAATAGAATCCAGGAGGGTTTTGCACAGTGAGCCTGCATAATGCTGTGCAAAGGCAGGATATACTCAAGAGCATGCTCCAGAAGAACGCCCCTGAGATGTTCTAAGTCAGCAGACCAGAACCAGTTCAAGGTTTGTTCGCTGCTTAAATGATGTGGAGTGGTTTTGGGGACGGACTCACCCTGGAGAAGATGCAGGCTGTTTCCTCCACCCTTTATTTCTACCTTGCTAACCCTAATTGGCCCTTGCTCGGCCTGTGAACTGCCCTGAACTGGACCTATCCCATTTCCTCTTGCAGCCCCCAGTCCTCATGAGGAGGTTTCACTTGAGGTGGGCAGTGAGGTCCAGTCAGTGCAATCAGATTAATTCAAGGTCCTGGTATTAATCTGGGAGATGTGTAAAGGAATTTTCTGTTCCTGTCTGTCCCCTGGGTAAGGTGAGGCACTGATGCTTTGCCCCCTCATGAAATGTCTTGAGAGCTGCAGCTGCAGCTGGGCTGGTTTTGTAGGAAACTGGGGAGTAAAAGGCACTTTGATCTGCCTTTGGGCCAACCTTTAATGGGAGCATGAGCATTGGGCAACTCCACGTTGGAGGTGAAAATGATGCTCACACCTCTCTGTGTGGTCACAGCCCTTTGGGGTGGGAACGCTGGGTTGTGTCAGGGTTAGAAGTGCAACTTAGCGGAAAGGCTGTGTAATTCTGTGTGCCTCACCAGGGCTGCTTGGCTGTCCTTATATATAGTGTGATGATTTTAAGCAATTCTTGCCTCTTGTGCTGCTTTTTCTGCTATGCTAGAGCAGCTGTTAGTGGGACCATGTGGATAGGAACTGGATGGTAGACTGAAAGTCAGACTACACTGTTCACGCTGGATTGGCGACAAACAAGGCATATTTTGGGCACAGGTTTGTTTTTTAAGCTGGGAGTCCTAGAAAGGAACAGGGAAAAAGCTGTTTAAGTGGCTGTTTACAGCCAGCCTTATGATAACATTCTGGCAAGACTCAGCTCTTCCTACAGTTCACCAGGATCCCGCTTTATGTCTTTACCTGATCTACTGCATTTCTCTCTATGTGTTACCGTTCAGTGTGATTTCGTAAGCCTGCTGAGGACTGCTTTGTATGGTCTCCCTGCACAGAGTTCAGGGAGCACTGCTCCAAAATGCACCTGTGCCATGAACTCGGCATCTGCACTACAAGTTTGTTCTCAGTCTGTTGAAAACCTCACATTGCCTCAAATATCTAGAGTTTGGCAGCAAACCATAGTGAATGCGCAGAAAGCAGTAGCCTTTGCTTAACAAAGAAAAGTAGAAGAAATAGACATGCATGAAAACAGAGGTATATAAACACATAGTCCTAGCCACAAAAAGGTTTTGAAATGCCTGCACTGACCCAGCTGGTGTGGGTTTGGATCTATAATTGCAGTGGTTCTCATGATACCTTCTGTTTCCAAAAGCTTTCTGGCAGAGACAACGTATCTGGCATGAACAACAGTGTGAAATGAAGATAAATGAAGAATAGGGACACATGAATCCCTAAAAGGAGACTGGGTTGGCTTAATTCAGATGAAGGTTTTCAGGTACTTTTTTTTGTGGTGTTTGTCCGCCTCTGTAACTACAGCAGCAGCGACACGAGTAGCAACTAAAGTAATCAGTAGAGGAAACAAACATCCCTGTGGCTGTCCTGCTTCTTCTGTAAGCTTGTGTCCAGCCACTGTGAAAAAGAACAGACATCCTGTGCCTTCACTTCAAAATCTTGATGTAATTGTATTTTGACATGTGGCTCGGAGCATGCATGCCATTCTGGGCAATGCTAAAGCAGAAGCTATAGCCTGGTGTCTCCCCTCGAAGAGTACATGTGGCATTAGCACAGGGCATGGCTTTTTGTGGCCCTACTTCTTAAAGTCAGGCACCAGCACATCTCCAGAGGCCCTGTGAAGGGACTTTTGTCTAGGAAGGTGGATGGTAGGAAGCTGGGGAGGCTAGCTCAATAATTTAAAAGTAGATAAGTATATAAACAATAGACAGGTCCTCAAAAGACAGATTTGCTTGTTTTCCCTCAGTCTTTTGACTGTCATTTTGAGAGTGACTCGTGTGAGTCATAGAATAGTCCAGGCCGGAAGGGACCTCTAGGGTCATCTAGTCCAACCTCCCTGCAGTCAGCAGGGACACCCCCAACTAGACCAGGTTGACGAGGGCTGCCTCGAGCATCACCTTGAATAGCTCCAGGGAAGGAACCTCAACCACCTCCCTTAGCAACCTGTTCCAGTGGTCCACCACCCTTGTAGTAAAGAACTTATTCCTAATATCCAATCTAAATCTGCACTTCTCCAGCCTGAAACCATTGCCCCTTGTCCTGTCACTGCAGGTCTTTGTAAACAGACCCTCCACAGCCTTTCTGTAGGTCCCCTTCAGGGATTGGAAGGCTGCTCTGAGGTCTCCCCGGAGCCTTCTCTCCTCCAGGCTGAACAACCTGGGCTCCCTCAGCCTGTCCTCGTAGCAAAGGTGCTCCAACTCCCCGATCATTTTTGTGGCCCTCCTCTGGAGCCGCTCCATCAGGTCCATGTCCTTCCTATACTGAGGGCTCCAGACCTGCACACAGTAGTCCAGGTGAGGTCTCACCAGAGCAGAGTAAAGTGGCAGAATCACCTCTCTGGATCTGCTGGCAACGCACCTTTTGATGCAGCCCAGGATGTGATTGGCTTTCTGGGCTGCAAGTGCACACTGCCTGCTCATGTCCAGCTTGCCATCCATGAGCACCCTCAACTCCCTTTCCTCGGGGTTGCTTTCTAATACCTCATCCCCTGGTTTGTATTGATAGTGAGGATTGTTCTGGCCCAGGTCCAGACTGTGTCAAAAGCCTTATAGAAGTCCAGAGAGATCACATCCATCGCTTGTCCCTTATCTACCGACATAGTCACCCTTTCATAGAAAACCACTAGGTTAGTCAGGCAGGACCAGTCCCTAGTAAAGCCATGCTGGCTATCCTGAATCATCTCCCTGTCCTCCATGTGCCCAAGCACGGCATTCAGAAGGATCTGTTCCATGATCTTCCCAGGCACGGAGGTGAGGCTGACAGGTTGGTAGTTCCCAGGGTCCTCCTTTGTACCCTTTTTAAAAATGGGTGTGAGGTTTCCTTTCTTCCAGTCCACAGGGACTTCACCTGACTGCCACGACTTTTCAAGTATCATAGAAAGTGGCTTGGCAACTACATCAGCCAGTTCCTTCAGGACTCTGGGATGTATTTCATCAGGTCCCATGGACTCGTATATCTTCAGGTTCCTCAGCTGATCAAGTACCTTGTCTTCACTTACAGTGGGAGGGACACTGTCACCTTGGTCTCCAGCTCCCCTCCCTGTGAGTTATATGCAGAAATGCAAAATTGCCATTTTGTAGGGACACAGTTTGTTTCTGCTGTAGGTATATTAAGACCATTGTGGGTCAGTCAGGTTCTAATTTGCTTTAATCAGCATGTTACATAAAAGATGTCAAATTCTTTACTATCTATGGAAAGCATTGAAAAAAATCACCCCCAGTCTAGTTCATTTGGTGGCTCTCTAATCAATACTGACTAGTTTTTGGGGAGGAAGTCATGTTTGATCTCTTAAGCCAAATGACCCTTTCAAGGGAAGTTCAGTAAAATAGAATTCTCCTGTATTATCAAGCTATAAGTCACAGCAGGAGAAGAGACAAGTATAGATGAGTCACAGGTCACCAATTCCCTTTTCTCATGAACGAGGCTCTCTGAATGTATTATGAATTTTTGAGCCTTCAACTTTCTGCAAGGTCTCTCTTGTTCCTTTAATTACCCTTAATTTTTAGTTGTCTGCTCTGTGATGGGTGTTTGTGTGTGCAGTACTTTACATGTTAGATAAAGATGTACAAAATAACCCTTATGCTACTGACTTCTGTCAGATCAATTTTTCTCCAAAAGCTGATTATAAAAATCAGGCTTTTTTTTAATATTTTTTTCCCCCAGTGATAGAAAACACTGATTTCTGAAGGAG
>VZTM01020181.1:495398-536275 GCA_013400555.1 Jacana jacana
GAAACATTTGGTCTAAAACTCAGGATAGTGTGATGATAAAGTGCTGATGTAGTACTGAAAGGGTTGTGGTTTGGGTGTCAATGAAGTTGGGTTCCTAAAATGATATCTGTCCCTGAGATCGGGGCGGGGGAGGGGGGGGGGGGGGGATTTGTAAGCTGGCAGCATATCTCATGGGAGATAGAGACTGAGCTTCATCTACCCAGACTTTAAAAGTCTACAGTTTAGATGTCTAGGTTTGAACTCATTATCCTAGCCACCTTGTGGAAAGTTGCTGCAATTCTCGTTGCCAAAGGGCAGTTCACAAAGGGCTGCCCGATGAAAGGAACTAGGAGGCCTTGTGTTCTCCTCTTTGAGAAAAAGAGAGACATAGACTTCTTCAGCCACAGAGAGAATAGTCTTTCTGTGGAGGCTAGTGGAGCCAGCAGTGTGGTAGGTGAAGGCAACAAATGATCAATTGCCCTTCTCTCTGACAAATGTGATATTAGAATAGTTCTTAGATATTTATATGTTAGTTTTTTTGCCGGGATATTTTTGCCACACTTTATTGCTTAAGAGGAAAGGCTTTTATACTAGCTTTTTGGGAATCTCCAAGAAGGAGTAGATTCTGCAGCTGGATTTGAAGAAGTATGATCAATGGGCCCCAGAGGAGAAGGTCTATGTGGCTAAAGGGAGTGTGAAGATGGTCAGAGGGTTATATAGCTTGTTGGATGTTGAAAACATGGTTGGTGATAAATCTTGGTACTGAAATAGAAAGCACTGTTCGTTTCTACTGCTCCTACTGAAAGGTGAAGAGAAATCTAAACCCACATACATCAGCTCTAATGGGTGTCCTCTGTGGTGTCCACTGGAGTTTGGAGACAGTCTGAAATACCTCCAGAAGAGTATATAGAGGCTTTGTTCATCTTAATTGACTTTTTTTCATTTTGCTCTGAAACTTAACCTTGAATGTGTTTGGTAGAACCCTTCCTCCAGCATGTTTATCTCTTCCCTGTTCTGCCCACCACAGACAATTTTTTCCTGCCCTGAGACAGAACAACCACATCTTCATTTTCCATGGTGTCTGCTATCTTCACAAGGTTTTTGGTTTGCCTTTGTTTTTCACCATGCAGATTTTCTTTTCTTTCAACACAGTGAATTTCAGGTTGGATTGATGGTCCTGCGGAACAATGTTTTTCTGTGTGATAAATAACACAAGGGCTCCCTGTACTGATCAAATGAAGCCGGAATTTCCAAGGTGACGGAGTCCATAGGTTTCTTGAAGGGCTTAGGCTTCTGAAAAATTATTGATATTGTAATTGCAGAACTTGGCTAACTGTTTGCCTTCTCCTCAGGCTTGGGTTGTTGCAGTGAGGTGACAGTATGTTGGAGCAGATGTTGTCTCCTTTGTTTGTCAACCCACACATCTCAGCTTCCTTCTGAAGGTCTGATGGTCAAAACAAAGGCTGCTCAGTTCAGGTTTTCCATTGTTCATGCTCGCTTCGGTGGATGTTACCTTTTACCCTCCAGAGCTCAAGCTCATATGGCTACATGCGTGCAAATTGGCAGGATGTCTAATGCTTTTCACCTTTGGCTTCTGACCCTGTTCCACATCTGAAAATCATTATGATTTGATGGTCGATTAGTTGCCTACCAAATGGGTACATGAGATACAGCAGAGCTCTTCACCCACTTAAAAAAAAAATCTGTGAGTATAAATAGTCTTCCTATTGGGCAACTAGCCAGAAAGGGCTGGGACAGAATGGGACACAGAGATTGCAAATTTTCTTCCTTCTGTGAATCCCTTCTCAATTTAATTGCTGGGGTATTTTAAGGTTGGAAAGGATTGAGGGAAAGAGAGATTGGATAATGGATAGAAAAACTAGTGCTGATATTGCTTGCAGATCTAAACATACAGGCTCCCTTTAGCCTTGGAATTTGGCAGTCTGGTACCTTATGCTGTCACAAAATTAACTTAAAGCATCCACAGAGCTTTGGGAGAGAAAACATAGTGGAAGTAAGGTAGAATAGACAACAGAAAAAAGCCTGTAAGGTCCAACTACTCAGATACCCTGAGATCCCAATGTTGCTCAATCCTCTGCAAAAATTAGGCTGATGACTTTGACCTTTTTAGTGCCTTAATTTTACAGATGTAATGCCAGCACTTAATACATTCCATGTGTAAGATTCAAAGCAGCTTAAAAAATGAGGGAAGTTTCAGCAATCTTTTATTACAGACAGATTCACCGAGAGAAATGATTTAACAAAGCCATTAACAGTCACAAGGCTTGCCCGTTCTGTGTATGCACAAAGTTAACATATCCTCCAGACTCCTCTTACCTTGTCCAAAGTTATCAAGTATCTCATTGAAAGTGCTTCGTTAATAATGTTCTCCCCTCCAGCTTGCTGATGCTTTACTCCCTACCTGAAATCCCATGATATACTGTTTTTTCCTTGTCTCTTAAAGGCATACCGGGTTATGCAGTCTGTATTTATCTGATGGCTTTCTCTATAGTGCAAGTTACCCTCAGCTAATTGCTGGTCTCAAGAAAGTCAATGCACAAAGTAGCACAAGAAACTCAATCTGGATCTGTCTCAGCTTTTAATTATGTTTGGGTGTGGGTACCAGTTCAGTTCATTACAGGGACAGAACCAGCAGCAAAGTTCAAGTATGACACTGCACAAAGTATCATGAGAGCTGACTGAGGTCCTAAGTTCAGGTCTGATCCCAGACTGACTTTTTTCAGAAAAGACAGTTATCCATTCAGCGCCACCTGAAGTCCTCTGAGGAACAGGGCTCTTAATTTTTGGGAGAAAGTGATGGATACAGTCAGGCATTGTAGTTTCTGTAATACTTGTATTTTGCAACCTGGTGAGTCCTGACCTGAGGAGAGCAGTCAGTGATGAACCACAAGGAGACCATTTCAGAGATGTGGGGAGAGGAGTGCTTTGGTCAGATGCTCATTACTGTGGCTTTCTGTAGTGGTGTTTTCAGGAGGAGCACTGAAAAATTCCCTCCTCTTAACAGACCCCACTTCGTAGTTTTCCCTTCCTTGCCTTCTGTATTTGCTAGTGTTACAGACCAGATAGATACGTAGGCACCTTAAGCAGTGGCTTGTGTGAGGTTTGCACCAGCAGAGATCAGAGCTGCATTTCAAAGTCTGTTCAGATTCCCTGTTGCTGCTTGCTCCATCTCCTCTGGACCTTCTTCCTGCCTGAAATCACGGAATGAAGCATTCTCTGAAACTCTGATCGCACAGTCTGTTTCCCCCAGTGGTGCCTAGTAGAAGAAATCTTGTCTTTTGGATATCAAATTCAAAAGCAAAAGTGAGAGAGAAAATACCAGTTTCTTTAAATAATGAGCAAAAGTACCAAGAGATTTATTTCCCTCCACATTCTCTCCTCCCTCATGCAGATATTCTCTTATTTAAAAACAGTTTTCCAAAGCGAGTTTCATGCTGGATCGACAGCCCTGCAAAGCAGCATCCTCTGCTCCTGTACCAAATGGGAATAACTAATGTGTGGGAGTGCAGATTTTTGCTCAGCAGTAGCATCATGCCTTGGAGTTAATACAGCTCGAAGGTTGCATATATGTGGAGGACCGGGGGTATCTTCCTGGTCCAGTGACAAAATCCTGTGCCCCTCTGAACAGCAGGAACAAGAGCAGAAGTGGATGCTTTCTCATTGATTTTGAAGGGGGCAATAAATGATCAATTAATGCTTTCACTTTAGTAACTAAAAAGGGCTTGCATGATAAAACCTATCTGTGGTTGGTCTGGAACAGGTGTCCTCCAGGCAAAAACTGTAGATACTGCTATAAACATTCTTGAATCTGTTTTGCCTTTTGAAATTAGCAGATTGGAACTGATTGAACTTGACATTTTTCAACGCATATTCTGTGTTTAGAAAAGTGGAATGCTGCTACTTTGCCCCCTTTTGTTTTGTTTGTTTGTGGTTATTTTTGTGGGGTTTATGTTTTTTGGTGATGGTGGTGGTGCTTTTACCTTCTACTGCATAGCTCTTTCTGTCTTTACTTAATCTGCAGTTGTGATCGGTCTTTTAACTCACAATATTGCCTCTTAAGGGCAGCCAGCAGGTTGGAGGCCCTGTCAGCACAGGTTTTAGAAAGGCAGGTCTTGCTTGACTAACCCGATCTCCTTCTGTGACAAGGTGACCTGCTTGGTGGACATGGAGAAGGCTGTGGATGTTGTCTAACTAGACTTTAGTAAGGCCTTTGACACTGTTTCCCACAGCATTCTTCTAGCAGAACTGGCTGTTCATGACTTGGATGAGTGTACACTTTACTGGGCAAAAAAGTTGGCTGGATGGCCAGGAATGAAGAGTTATGAGTAGAGTTAAATCCAGTTGGCAGCTGGTCACAAGTGATGTTCCTCACAGCTCAGTATTGGGCCCAGATGTCTTTATCAGTGATCTGGACAAGAGGAGCAAGTATACCCTCAGTCAGTTTGCAAACGATACCAAGTTGAGCAAAAGTGTTGATCTGCTTGAGGGTAGGAAGGCTCTCCAGAAGTATCTGCATAGGGTGGATCAACATGCTAAGGCCAATTGTATGAGGTTTAACATGGCCAAGTGTCTGGTCCTGCACTTGGGTCCCAACAACTCCATGCAGCACTACAGGCTTGGGGAAGAGTGGCTGGAAAATTGCCTGGTGGAAAAGGGCCTGAAAGATTTGGTCGAGAGATGACTGAATAGGAGCAAGCAGTGCACCCAGGTGGCCAAGAAAGCTAATAGCATCCTGGCTTTTTTTAGAAAAAGCATGGCCAGCAGGACTAGGGAAGTAATCGTCCCCCTGTACTCAGCATCGGTGAGACTGTACGTCGAATAATGTCTTCAGTTTTGGGTCCCTTACTATTAGAAAAACTTCGACGTGCTCGAGCATGTCCAGAGAAGGGCAATAAGGCTGGTGAAGGGTCTGGAGAACAAATTTTATGAGGGGCAGCTGAGGCAACTGGGGTTGTTTAGAGTGGAGCAAAGGATGTTGAGGGGAGATATTATTGCTCTCTACATCTACCTGAAAAGAAGCTGTACTGAGGTGGAGGTCAGTCTCTTCCTTCTAAAAGGTGACAGGACAAGAGGAAACAGCCTCAAGTTGCACCGATGGAGGATTAAATATTAGGAAAAATTTCTTCACAGAATAGATTGTCAAGCATTGGAACAGGCTGCCCAGGGAATTGGTGGTGTTGCCATCCCTGGAGGTAGTTAAAAGATGTGTAGATGTGGAGCTTAAGGATATGGTTTAGTGGTGAACTTGGTGGTACATTAATGGTTGGATGTTAAAGGTCTTTTCCAACCTAGACAATTCTATGATTCTATTTTTATTTTTATTTCATCATCACCACACTTTCAAATATCCAAGTGTCAGCAGATAACAGATTCAGGGAGCACTGATATGGCTCTGATAGGATCTATTTTTGCATTATTTCTAAGCTAAGCAGAAGCAGGATGAATGTGAAATCTTCTCTTGAAAAACTTTGCTCTGATGAGAATTCTGCCTCTGTTTTCTAGAAGACTTAATATTTCAAATAAGATCAGAAGAGGATCAAACATCTTAACTGGAAATGGGTATGAATAAAGTCCAGATCCTGTCTCTTAATAGCTGTACCTGCATCTGTTGTTTTTTTTCTGCCCACCAGCTAAGCTTATAATGTTATTCCTGAATAGATAAACAGATGAAGCTTTAACCTGAACACACATACACCTGAACTTAGGAATCTTGTCCACAAAATCCCCATTGGGTGGTGGGATAGGGAAAGTAGTTTCCAGACGGCATCAAAGGACAAGCAAATAAGCAAATTCTAGTGTTGCCTGGAAAGTTTGACACCCTGGACTTTTTGTGATGAAAGTTCAGCCAAGGATATAACATAGAGACAGCCCTAGTAGTGTTGATAGATAGAGGAGATAAGACTGAGCCAAAGATCAGCTATTTTTCCAGGCATATTACAGGACTTGCCTGTTTGTCAGAGCCTGCTTGCAGTAACTGAAGACAAGAAATATAAACAAATATACAAACAAAACCACATAATTTAGCAAACAAAGCTGCTGAAAACCTAAAAGAAATGAGAAGGAGACCCACACTGAAGCCTGCTGTGGAGTTAATTGCAGTATGGCACACGGAGGCAGTAGAAATGGATGGATGCCTTAAACAGATGAGTGGGTGGACAGGAAGGATGAAAGGTGCATCGAAGCCCTCAGTGGGAAAGCACTCCAGAAGTCAGGAGAGTGAGTCTAATATTTTCCCTGTCTTTTATTGGGAGTGGGAAAAGGCGGGACTGTTTATTTTAACAGTCTAAGAGATACTTCCTTATCAATGTGCATGACTTGGTGATCTATTTTCCTGGTGGGTTTTTGCACCTTGCAAATGAAAAAAGGTGTCAGGTATGAATTCAGTAGTATCACTGTAGCAGGTACGATCTCCTGCTTGCCTTAGGTTCATGGGTGCACCGAAGTGAGTGTGAATAGAGGCAGGATTTACAGGTGGGATATTGGAGGACAAGTTGGTCATCTTCCTTCAACAGGTGTAAGGGATGTGCTGGAATTTCCCCCTGACAAAAGAGGAAATGTCCACATCCACCTTTCTGGGGACACTGTCCCCTGTGTGGATTCCCTTCCTCTCACGTTGGCGTTAGCAGCCTGGATACTTGTCAAATCCCCAGCATGCAGCTGCTGCATCTCGCACTCCATTATTATTGCTGATGCTAATCTCTGACCGCTGAACACGGGTCAGAACCAGGAGATAATTGCAGCTCCGATCGCCAGGCACGGTCCTTTGTGAGTAGTTAATGAGTGTTCAGGAAAATAAAGCAGAAAGGAGAAAAGGGGGATTGTGGTTTGCATACAGTGAGATAGAGAGTGAATAGGAGATGGAAGGAGGGGAGAATTCACTGATGGGGGAAAAAGAAAGAATTGGCAAAAAAAGAAATCATTTGCACTAAAGCCATTACTGCCTTATTCGTGTTTCACCCAAGTGGATGCAGCTAACTCTGGAAAGGGGACTAAGCAAGCAGTGACGCCTCGGGTGTGTTTGCAACGCTTTTGCTCTGGATGCCATGAACGCCGATGTGGGGGTCATCATCACCCTGGCTAGTCAGGGGGGTTATACCCACAAGACAAGTGTCCTTGTGCTCTTTGCTCCAAGTTATTTCCTTTCCTTTACTGTGCATCACACAGACTGTGTGAATGAAGGTGCCCTCCAGAGATTGGCTATCTACTCCTAAAATTGACTTTAGCACTCCACACTCTCTTAGCTTGAGTGGCAGTGACCTGTTTCTCCGTATCTGAATTACGGAATTACCAAACTTTATTCCCAGCTCTATTTTTATATCACATACAGTGGGATTGGTTTCAGTGTCTGAAAGAAAAAGGTGACTTTTATAAAATCTTTGCCAGGTCCTTACTCCAAACAAAAGATAGCTGCTTCTAGTGATCTATGTGACATGACTCCTTGTGAAGGTCCCAGAGAGCATTTGTGTTCTCTGTCCTGTGTTATGGAGGAGATGGGTCTACCTGCTCCTGTGACATCTGCCACAGGGTGTAAATGATGTAATATGGTGACAACAAGAGCTTGGTGATCTGGGCATGTCTGGTTTTTTTTTGAAACCAGAAACCACCTCAATGGAGGGGAAGGAAAACTGCTTCCTGCAAATGAATTGGAGTCACTGGGGATGGAGTTTGAGGCGGAAATAAATGATTGCAGTACGTGTTTGTGTCCATATGAGTCCCCTCTCCCTAACGACCATGTTAATGTGCTCATAAAAAGATATGGTGCAGGGGGGACGTGACTGTTCAGGCTGATTAGCATTTTATGGCAGAACTAAGCTCCATGACAAATGGCTAGCTGGGTGGGCTGTTTTTACAACCCAGAAAACTCTACTTTAAGATGCTGAAAATATGAGTTCCTTTTACTTTCCCTATTTTGAGTGCTATTACAATAATAATAATATGAGTTATTATTGACCTCTGAGGGGTCCTGCAACTTCCATGAAAACAAAAGATGGTAAGAGAGTTTTGAGGTAATTGAGGTGAGTTTGAAATAGAAGTGCTGTGTACTGACATAGCAGGAGAGGGCATGATGGATGTGCCTACAACCACCTGTAAAGCATAAGAGATATCCTGGAGCCTCTTAGACCTACTAACCATAAAACTAGAGACTCCTAATGTTTGGGCCATACCTAGTCTTCCTGTGCAATGAATGTGTTGTTCCTTTTCAGTGAAGTATTAACTCTGCTTTGCTTTCAGTCCAAATTCATGTACTGTGGTTCTGTATTGCTTTGCAGTCAGAGTGTGTGATATGTGTGGTTTTCTGTTGTGTTGAATGACCTACATCCCCTTTGTTTGGAAAGAGGTGAGGGTTTCCTCAGGGCGAGATACACCATGGATGCATTTCCACATTTGGAACAGTCTGTGGGGTCTTGCTTCAGTCCCAAAAGCTGCTGGACCAGATTTATGTCCAACAATAATGTCTTGAAAGATGAGGTATAAATTGATAAAATGGGATAGGAGAAGAGAAGAAAAAGGAAAAAGAAAAAAAAAGGGGTTGACTATGGCTGTGAATAAGCCATAGAGATCACCAGCCTTTCCAGTGCTGGGACTATTGCAGATGTCCACCTGGAATCTGTTCCTTGAAGCTGTGGAGCAGACTCCAACAGCAGGGCTTCATGAGGCAAGGAGCAGCTCCTTCTGTGAGGCAGAGAGCAGAGGGACTATGCAACAGCAACCATTTATCCCATATGCTCTGTGTTGTCTCCAGTGATGGAAGGGCTCCATCTGGTTAGAAGTCTCAGTATATAACTGCTTATCATATAATGTCACTCGGAAGTCAATTTTTTCTGAGGGGGGGGAAGTGACAGGTATTGAATAGCCTAATGTCAAGAGAATAACAGGTTTTACGCCAAGAGATTTAGAAATGTGAAAGAAGTGGTTTTCAGGGCAGATCAATTCTGTGAGTGAATGCGAAACGTTGCACTGGAGAAGGGATGCAAACCCAGCTAGCTGCAGTGGCAATTCTCAAAGTGTAGCAGAACAGGCAGGACAGAGCCATACATCCTGCATATATGTGTGTGCGTGTACACATGCATACATTGGTAATGAGGACCTCAATTCAGCACTCTGCCATTATTAGCCATGTGCATAAGCACGTGGCTCTTTATGCCTACACTGAAGAGTGCTACATCAGGACTTCCTGGAAAAGCTGGAAATAGCTTCCTGGGCATTGGGAATAATTTTAAGTGCATACTCAAGTGTGTACTGAATGAAGGACAGGAGCTGTGTGAGATACTTGCAAGGAAATCTGAAAGTACATCAGATTCCCTGCATTTATCTTGCTGCTGACTCCACTGTGGAGCTTGGCAAACCATTAAGAAAAAATGCAATTGCAGAAACATGTAAATTTCTCCTCCAGTGTACAAAATGGGTTCATTTGGCATGCCGTTTCCTTCCCTTCCTCTAGACCCTTCCCTTCCCTCTGTCCTGTCTGGGAACATAAAGGATGTTAGGTATTACTAAAACAAAGAAGTGAATTGCTAACTCACTTAAGGACTCATAGAAAGAGCTTTCGATGAAGAGATTTTAGTTGAATACACCACAAGTATTAGCCAAGTTACAGAGGGACTTGGATAGACTGGATAGATGGGCCAATGTTAATGGCATGGCCTTCAATGAGGCCAAGTGCCGGGTCCTGCACTTGGGCCACAACAACCCCATGCATCGCTACAGGCTTGGGGAAGTGTGGCTAGAGAGCTGCCTGGCAGAAAAGGACCTGGGGGTGCTGGTTGACGGGCGGCTGAACATGAGCCAGCAGTGTGCCCAGGTGGCCAAGAAGGCCAATGGCATCCTGGCTTGCATAAAGAATAGTGTGACCAGCAGAAGTAGGGAGGTGATTGTCCCCCTGTACTCAGCACTGGTGAGGCCACACCTTGAGTATATACACATATATATATATATACTCAAGGTGTGTATATATATATATATATATATATATATATATATATATACTCAAGGCCACACCTTGAGTATTGTGTCCAGTTCTGGGCACCTCAGCACAAGAGAGATATTGAGGTGCTGGAGCGAGTACAGAGGAGGGCAACAAAGCTGGTGAGAGGCCTGGAGAACAAGGCTTATGAGGATCGATTGAGGGAGTTGGGGTTGTTTAGTCTGAGGAAGAGGAGGCTGAGGGGAGACCTCATCACTCTCTACAACCGCTTGAAAGGGCACTGTAGAGATATTGGTGCTGGTCTCTTCTCATGGGCAATGAGCGACAGAACAAGAGGGAATGGCTGCAAGCTGCAGCAGGGTAGGGTTAGGCTGGACATTAGGAAAAAATTTTTCACGGAGAGTGGTCAGCCAGTGGAATCAGCTGCCCAGGGAGGTGGTGGAGTCACCCTCCCTGACTGTGTTTAAGAGCAGATTAGATGTGGTGTTGAGGGATCTAGTGTAGGGGAGAACTTGTAGAGTAGGGCTGATGGTTGGACTTGATGATCCCAGGGGTCTCTTCCAACCTAAATGATTCTATGATTCTATGATTCTATGATCATGTAGATAGGAATAAAGTAGGTTTTCACCCTGGAAATGGTCATCAGCTCATCTGATAGATAAGCAGGAAGATAGCAAGTGTGGCCAACTGGGACTAAGCACAGCAGCTCACAAACTCAGTATTTGGAGTCACTCTGCTGTCAAAATATATAGTAAAATTTCTCATATAAGTTCTGATAACATACATGTAAGGCATGTGCCATTTGCACAGGAATATTCTACAAGCTGGGACAGAGGGGAGAAAAAGATTCAAGCTTTACTGAGTAAAATGTTTGCTATTAATACTTTGCTCCGTTTGCCTTAGATTGTCAAAATTTAATTAACCCTTTGTTTAATTCAGGTGAGCCCAGCCCACTTATGGCCTCTTTTCAAACTCATTAGTGTTGCAGGCAGAATAGAACCAAAGAAATTAAAATACAAATGTTTTTCCAAGATTCACATGTGAGCCACAAATGCCATACTGAGGTGCCAAAATGAAATCCCCACTGTAGTCCTCAATATGGTACTTTTACTTTCTCCTTTTATCAACCAGTAGTTACTGCTTGGAAGACATGGAAGCCTTGAAAGGGCCAGGAGGGTTCACCTCTCTGAGCTGTAGTTTTGAGGTGTATTTCTGTCATGCACTTCAGATGAGAAGCTTAAAATCTCACTCATGTGTTTCTCCCTCATTCAGATTGTGACAGCTCCATGGTTCTGTAGTTATGGTTCCCTGAACCTCTGAAACAATTGCCCAGAGGGCACCCACAAGTGTTCTTGCATACTGTAATGCACACCAAAGCCTTGGTAAAGCTGAATCCAGCCTTCAGTTCCTGCCTTGCAAATGACTGGTGTTCCATCATCTTTGTTGATGGGCTGTCTGAAGGTGTTAGTAAACGCATGGGATCACAGACTGAAAGTTCAAGACAGCAGGAGATGTCCTTGCATGGGCATGTTTGCTGTTAGCTACCAGGCCTGCTCCTGATTGAAAATTCTAGCATTGCAGAGCAGCACACACAAAATGAGCCAGCAGCCCACCTGAGCTGCATATGGTGACCAGAGACTGGGTACATTTGATAAGAAAAAAGGGAATCTGTGATGACAGGGAATAATAGCAGCTATTTCTGCTATGGGATCATTATGTCCTTATCACAAAGGTGCTTTTGATGAGAACAGGATGAGTGGTAGGAAGCTTTGGCTTGTCATACCTACAGCCTTGTTCATCTCTTGTAAATGAGTGTAGGCAGTGCTACCCATGCATCAATGGCTTGCTTCTGGGGAGGGGATGACTTTTCAGTTATATCACAGAAGCAATGAAGGATCTGCCTGAAAAAGCAGTCCCATAGAGAAGCCACAACATTGACATCCTTATTTGGATCTTTCCTTCCGGGCAAAATGCAGCTGTCCTTTCTGGAGATGAAGAAAAGGCTATTGCCTAAGGCATGAGGCAAATGTTATGAGGGCCAAGAGGTTTCTGGGGTAATAGCAGCAAAAGCAGAGAAAAAAAATGAAGGGAGGGAAGCCGTTGTGAATGTGGCACTGAAGGCAAATGGTAGGTAAGATGTGTTGGACAGAGAACTAACTGGAGAAGCAGACCTGAAAATAATCACAGAATCACAGAATATCAGGGATTGAAGGAGAAAACTGCTGTTCATTATAGTTTCTGCTACATGCAGGAAAATAAGGCTTGACACTGGCATTCTTTGCAAATAATCAGGATTATGCCAGTGAGATGACCTGATTCAACCCCAGGGCTGCAGTTCTCCATCTGTGAATACTGCTTAATTGCTCAATCCAAAGGGACAGTAGCACCAAGGCCGGTGCTGAGGTCTCAGTCTCAAATTCCATCATCTTGATCTCTGTTCTCCTGACAGAGACTCATGGGATTGAAACAGCTGTGCTTGAGTTCTCTGTATGAACCATATTCTGCTCTTTACAGGTTTTTAGAAGACTGTGCTTGCTACCCAGAATAGCAAACATGATAGAAGAAGGGCTCTGCCAACTAGTTTTATCTCCTTTCTACCAAGCTGCTTCTCTTTTCTTTTATCCCTGGAAAAATCTTTTTCTCTCCTTCCTTTGTAGCATGAGTTATACCACGTGGTAACTTCCTGAGACCGGACTGTTCCAGGGCACCGTGAAAAGGGGCCTGGAGAATGAAATTTGTGGTTCAAAGCAGTATACTGCAGGCTTCTCATGTGGAGAGAGAAACATGCGCTTGAGGGATTTCCCTGTTCTTCTCTGAGGCCTCCATGAGTTCTCCCCAGGTGCCATGAAGGTGTCTGTTAAAAGCAAGTCCAAAATTTGTCCATGGAAAGCTATTTCTTTAGTGATGATGAAACTAATCTTCCCATCACCTGTGCCTTCCCTACCAGTACTCAGTTTAGCACTGAACCAGGAGGTACTTAGTGCCCATATAAACCAGGACACTTATTTAGACCTATTTATATGGGTGGGACATGAAGGACTTGTGTCTGGGAATCACCCTAAGAGAACAAGTTCTGTAGAGGCACAACCCTGAAGCTAGTCAAGGACTAGAGACAATGGCTTCAAGCTGGAGAAGAGCAGATTTAGATTGGATATTAGGAATAAGTTCTTTACTATGAGGGTGGTAGACCACTGGAACAGGTTGCCCAGGGAGGTGGTTGAGGTCCCTTCACTGGAGATATTCAAGGTGAGGCTTGAGGCAGCCCTGGGCAACCTGGTCTAGTTGGGGATGTCCCTGCTGACTGTGGGGAGGCTGGACTAGGTGACCTTAGAGGTCTCTTCTGGCCTGGAACATTCTATGATTCTATAATTCTATGATTCTATGACTGTCTGGAGAAGGACAAAATGTTTAGTGCTACATTGAGCAATGTAGGAAATAACACACTTGGGGTTGGTACAGGCCTCCAATGCAAGGAGTAAAATGAGATCCCTGGTCCAGCCCTTATTATACCTCTGTAGCTTCTTGCTTGTTCCTGGTGGCCAACAAGCTTCAGTGGAGCCCCACAGGATGTACGTCTTGTATCTAACCCAACGTATGTGGAAAGTTTGGGTTAGAAATAGTGTTGAAAGATGGCCTTTCTGACAAGGAATCACCTGCCATGCAAACTCTTGAAAGCGTGGCTAGGAAACCAAGGCTAGAGAGGATGCTCAAATATTGCAACTTTCCAATTTGTGTTCAGGTCTGAGCTCATTCCTTCCCCTTTCCAGCGCACAGCACTGGGTTCATGTAGCAGGATTCATATGCTGCACATGAGGCTGGAGCACTGCAGCAGAAAGCAGAAGTAAAAGGTTTATTACTGAGCAACCAATAGAAGAGCTGGTATCTTAAATGCGCTAACTCCAGCCTGGCCTAGACTAGCTTCTTTACTAACTTAAATGATTGCATCCCTCCAGCCTTTGATGCCAGAAAGAAAGAGACTGTCTCTTTAAATAGAGGAGAAAATGATAAGGGTGAGGTGATCTGATTAGTCTGTAAGATGAACGGAAATTAGTTATTTTCATCCTTAATCACCCACGGGATGGGCCAATTATCGAGCTGTTAGAGACCTATTAGATGGTTGGGAACTCACCCTTCCTCACCTCCCTCCCATAACCCGGCATGAAATTATTGAAGTCACTCAATTTCACTCTCATTGAAACCCATGAAGGGAGATCTCACAGCTGAGCATGGGGTGGCTGCAGAGGCCTTTTTCTAATTACTAGCAGTGCTCTAGCTTCCAGAAATTGGTTTATTGATTTCACCCAAACTGCCTCCCTGAAAATGCAACCTTCAGGTTTGCAGGAACAATTCTATCTATCTGTTTGTCTGTCAGCCTATCTGCTTGTCTATCTATCCTCTAGTTTGACTAATCTGGGAGAGACAAACAAACTTTCAACACCCACCTGTCTAATTGATGCAGCTTGTTTATATGCTCTTGAACAAACTTTAATTTTACATGTGTATTTGCTAATGTATTCAATGAGTGCTGCTTATGAAGAAATTGCAATCTGTGGATTCCCCACTAACTGGGTTTTCTAACTGTATTTGTTATATGGTATTGCTGTGGTGAAACATGAGTGGTCAGATCCATTCACATAGCATTGGCATCCTCCTCCCTGCCTCTGACTGGGTAAGTGTAATTAACAAAAAGAAGAAGATATAAATAAGTCACTGTGCTTTAGAAGGGGCAATAAATAATTTGGGAAGTGAAGGGGAGTGAAATTAGGGTTGATTTTTCTTTCTTGGGAATGGGATTTAAACTTAAGGTCCCACTACTAGGAAAAAGAAACAAATTACATGCTGGGGTAAGAGTTGAAATTTTTTTTCCCCATTGCACTCACAGAAAGTAAACATCAGAGCTGATTGCACAGTACTGATAGCAAAGCTATGGCTCTGGCATTGCATGGTTTGCCTAGACAACATTTCACAACATTTAGCAGAACCTTGTGTAGCCCTAGCTGCAGAGGATGTATATGCGTGCTCTTATCTGTTCTGCCTGACTACATTTGTGCCAGGCCTCCATCTTGGGGGTTGTAAGCTGTGCTCCTACTTGGACCTCCGTTGCTATTCAGCGAGGAGCGTGAGTTTTGAAAGTCACCAAAAGTGTCTAAGAGGATGCTTGAATTTGCCTTTGCGCTGGTTTCATCAGAAGTTAGAATCTTGCATGCTGTATGCTAAATCCCAGTATGTGTCTAGCTACATCTTTTGACCTTTTGGATGCAGGCCCACAATCCTCAGGTGCCCACATTGTTTTGCATAACACCATTTTCAAATGCATTTGTTGAACATGGCTTGACAACTTTCACATCTGGCCATCCCTTGTCGTAACCATCATCAGAAAAAAATTCTGAATTGGTGAGCTAATAGATTGGTTCTGTTGTGTGAATTTCTCTGCCTCTTCTGATTAATGATGTTATAGGGTGTCTGAGACACCTGGTTGGATTACCCAAGAGCCGAAGTACATCTGTGTCCTTCTAGAGTGGTAACTTGAGGTCATGTGGGCATTGTTCCATGGCTTTAGATGACTGTGTTTAAGCCACTGAATTGAGCCCCTCTACTGAGCCCCCTGAATTGAGCCCTCTCCCCTCTAGGGAAAGACAGTGTGGGAATTCCTTCCCCATGTAGCTTCTGTACCTTTCAGCACTGTGGCAGACAATCTGGAGGCCTCTCCTGCAAGCCTCCCCCTTCATTGCAGGGATGTGTCACCGTTCCTCTGAAAACTGGCAACAGCGTGTCCTGGGAGACAGAAAAGTAGCTAGAAAGATGAAGGGATTAAGCCAAAAGGAAGCCTCTGATTCTTTTTAGAAATAAGAAGATTAGTCCTAGCCTGATTCAGAGTGCATGTTCTTTTCTGGATCCAGCTGGAGCTGTAGAAGAGGTTGCCTACCCTTTATAGCCAGCTACTTTGCCCAGATGTTAGTGTGAGCGGTTCACCAAAATAATGCCCATCTAAATGATCTCACTCAGTTCTAATCATCTCCTTTGTTTCAACTGTCATGGGTTAGGGAATGATCGCATCAGGAATTTCACTGGCAGGTCTGGGAAGGCGGCACCTTCTCCTGCGCATTCAGTAACAGGCAACTCTGTAGACCCTGCAGACAGTAGCATCTTCAAGTAACCCCTGTAGACATCTGGTCTGTCTTATACCTTCGGTCACCAGATGATGAGTGAGTGAGCCACAGACCTTCTACTCATACCGTGCAAAGGCTGTAGCCTCTGTCTTTTGTAGACTTTGGGATAAATGCTTATATTATATGCAATGAAAAGGAAATCAAGAGGAGTGTGTGGGGTTTGCTCTCTTTAGTTGAAGGGGCAAAAAAAAAGCACTGGGCAAATTCTGTGTAATATTTGTGCAATAGATCTGCCTAATTTAATACACAGTGTTAGAGGTACTGCTAAGGTCAGATTTGGTACAGGAATCTGGGTAATTCTGCATCCCTTACCTGAGAGCATAGTTCTGCTTTTACTGCAACTATTCTTTGAGATGTAGGATATTTAAAGAAGATAAGTTAGTTTAACATTTAGGAGGTTTTGATCATAATCATACAGATTCCCTCTGAAGGACTCTGGACTGCCTTCAGGGTGGTGCCTGTGTAACTGAGATGTGAATTAGCCTCTGTCTGGCTTTAGCTGCACCCTCTCTGTGCAAGGGAGAACAGGAGATCACTCTTGGCTGCTTTCACCCTCTTAGCTTAGTCTTTTGTTAATTTACAGCTTCTGTTCATTAGCAATATGCTGCGTGGACAGATGCAGAACCATCACTGCAAGTGTTTATGGACCATAAAGGGAAGGCCACGTTTCTTTAAACCAGTCTTCTGTTGAGGAGTGTGATTTCTAGTTGTTTTACAAAGCTCTGCCTTTTCTTTAGTCATCTATATAGCAGGGTAGCTAATGTACTGTGGATAGTACCTTGGGCAAGCAAGCACGGGGCCTACTGCTACCATGATCTGCCACCATCCGTAGAAAGCATCTAGGAGCTATGGTTTTGGGTAGTCCATAAGCACCTGATAAATACTGTTACTCTGTGTTGGAAGTGTTTTGATTGAACTGGCTGTTGCTGTTACAGTCAGTTTCTGAACCGTTAATTAATCTTTCTTCTTGTGGCATATTGCTGGTCCATGCTTGACAGGAGCTTCCTACCCCTCCTCATTCCAGTTTTCTGGGTAGGGTCCTGGCAGCCACAAGTTTACTTTAATTTGCCCTCATCCTCCCATCTGATTCCTTCCAGACCAAACTCACAAGCATAACATTTTTGTCCCGTCTAGCTCCCTGCTTCTGGCTTTAGGCTTCACCTCCCCCAATTTCCTTGTTCAGAAGTGCCCTAATTGAAGGGCAGTGTATCCTTGACCCAGACTAAACAGATGGCATCTCTCTATGTAACATTCAGGCATGAATTTCCCACACAGGCTGAAGGAGAGGTCTCAGACAGGTCTGTTCCCCCTCATTAGCTTTGCCTGACATTTTGCTCCAAGTCATGGGGCACAGGAATGGTTGTTTGGCTGTGCCCCTCTCCATTTCACGCCTGGATGTGGCCCAGGCAACACCCATGGCTGGCTTTATCTGTCTTTATATACAGATCCCTTGAGGATGGGCCTTCTAAGATGCACAATTTAATCACAGAGAGCTGACATGACGCTGAAAATGATTTGTCATGTCCATGCTGGCAGTCAAGTCATTGCCAGCAATTGCATCCAAACACAATAAATTGCTAGAGTGTGGACTGCTGATGGGAAAGTATCATGGCTGTCATTTCAGCACAGACACAGATCGCATAGCTTTTCACCCCAGCCAGGGTGCCTATCTAATGGGCTTCAAATCCTGTATGACCAAATTCTTCTCGAGTATCATTTCACTGGGTTACACCTTGCAAAAATTTTGCCTCCTGTTCTTTATGAGAAAACAGCCTGTAATAGAAGAGTCTTAAGCAGGGAAAAAGGTGGAATTGTGATTCAGACTATAAAAAGCAGATGATAGGTGTCTTTCAAAACAGTTCGGTATTACAGGAAAGAAGAGCTATAACAAAGGAGCCTCACTTCCTGCTTCCCTGCCCCAGAATGGATGAGAAGGAAATGTTCATAACCCAGAGCTTGTATTTGTTTAAGAGTAGTCTGGGATTTACCTAGCTTATTACAGCTTTTACTGTGCAGCAGCTTTATCAGCAGCAAGGGCATGAAAAATATTAGATCCAGGCAAATAGAATGTATCAATCCAAAAAGGTAACAACTGTGAACCTTATCTATTTATTTTTTTTAGACCTAGCAGACAAAAATTGGAAAGTTTTTGGCAAATCCTTGCCCCATTCCCCAGTAAAACATAGTTTAGGACAGTACATGTCACAGCAACTTTGACAAACAGAAATCTGGGTACGTGCTCATTTCTATGGAATGGGGATATTTTGACACTGCTTTCAAACTCATCTTATTCTGGGATCCTGGACATTGAGACCTTGTTACAAAATCCATTACAGATGATCTTGCAATTTATGTCCATGAGATATGGATTGGGCTTCTATGTGATCTGGTATTTATACTCTCTACTACACCAAGGATTTCACTTGAGAAAGCATCAGAACTGTTCCTTCTAGAATAATTAACAGAAAAATGTTCTCCATGGAGAAAGCTGATATCTGATTATCATGAAAGATGATGTTCTCTGAAATAAGCTGGAGAAAGATAGATGTTTGGCCAAACATCACTGAGATTTTCCAAGTGTGCATGATTTCAGGTGAATTTAATGCTGTGGAAGGGGCCAAACAGAGGACTGTAAAGATCGATGGACTCATACTATCACCTGCTAAGTTTCATGTGAGCAAACATTCCTTTATTTAGACCTAGTCCTAAAGGTCTCTAAAGACCAATAGGCCTTTTTCCTCCCTGCCTTGGTTTTTGGGCTAAGGAAGACCTTCTGTCCTTTCAGTTCTTTTTCAGTTCTACAAAACATATGACAGTGTAACAGCATTGATTTCAATTGAGTTGTTCATACCTGGCACTTGGATTTAGTGAGAAGTGGTGTTGGTCTCCTGAGTAGAGCAGGAGATCAAATGTCAGCAGGCTTGGGCTAGATCACCAATTTCATCACTGATCTGCAACATGATCTTAGGCAAGGCCTGTGTTGTGTACGTGATTTATTTCCTACATCAGTAGCTAATGGTCCTTACCCATGGCCAAATAGCCTTTGAAGTGTTGTCCACTGTCAGCATACTAAATCTTATTTATTAAGCACCAAGAGGTACCTAACCCCATGGAGGTATTTTATTAGCTGTGGATGAATTTCTTCACCTGCTGTATCCATCTCTGTGGTTCCTGAGTGCTCCCCAGTGCCTAAGCATTCTCCTTCTATTTTGGTGTCCGGAAAGAAGCCATTCAACCCCCATTATTTCTCATCCCTGCGGAGAGTAGATCTCTGCTGCCATAGAGGGTCTCTCAGATGGGTGTTCCACCCTGTGGCTTCCCTATCCCAAAGGATAATCACTTCTGTCTTTCCCCAAACGCTCCAGCGGGTTTTAATATTCTCCCCATCTTTCAGCTTTTTTTATTTTTATAGAGCTTCTTTTTCTTAACACAGCATTAAAATCAGGAATAAAAAAAGAAATGACAAATGTGTCAGGGCAGAAAGAAGCCAGCAAGAATTGCCTGCCCCAACATGGATGCCCTGTCCTCTCCCTATGCACTGATAAATTGATTTCTTGGCAGCCAGGCTCTCTGGGTGACCTGTGGAGACCTGCCCAGTGACCTATGTCCTGTGATATGCTTCTCTCTCCTCTATCTACCCCTGTCCCTCTGATCAATGGGAGAGGAAAGAAGGGAACATATGTGGCTGGATCTACTGAAAACCCAAGCATGTGAGGTCCTCTACTTCTCAAGCTGGGAGAACTCAGCTTGGAAAAGGTGACTGAAGAGCAGGGGCTGGAAAAGCAGTCTAGGATAAGTGTCTTGTGGCCAAGACAAACCTATTCTGAGGCTATAGGTCACCACAGGGAGGAAGACCTCTGTATAACTGGCTATGGTGGGGTTTTGCTGGCCCTATTCAGCAGCCTGATTTTGTTTTTCTAGAGTGGCCTAACCAGACACAGACAATCTAGTGCCTCCTGCTTGTTTCTTAATCAGTGTTCAGTACTGCAGCCCGTTACTGTAATTTGTGTTCTCTCTGCCATCCCTACTCCTTCCCCTTTGCCTTCCTAGAGAAAAGCCTTAACCTACCTACATTTTTACCTTCCTGGGAAGCCTTCCCATATCAAAACTCAAGCTTAACAACCCTTTTTAAGCTCCTTTTTAAGCTTCCTTAACTTATCCTCCCAGCCAGATGTTCTTAAAAACCTCGCATGTGTAGATGCCATCTTTTCCCATGGAGAGCCAAGCTCCTTCCAATTCCTTCTGCCACCTGTTCATAGAGAATTTATTTATCTTACAAAAGCCACATTTCTGGTGCTGGAAGCCTGGGGTCCCAATCTCTACTGTCCATAGACTTTGCAGCTTAGCTATTAGATTTCTAGGAGGATATTGTTCCTGTTGCTCCTTTCTAACATGATATTGTTCTCAATGGTACAGTAATGATGTGTCCCTCCTTCAGTCTAGGAAATGGGCCTACAAGGTAGAACCACATGTTTAGGCCATTGCAATTTCCAAAGGGCACTTGTATCCTTAGCTTTATGTGGATATCAGTAGAAGGAAGGCTGTTAATTTTTCCTTATACGTATGATCAGGGACGGGTGTGTATGAGAAAGGCAGGGGAAGGGGGTAAACAAAGGTTTACAAAAATAATTAGCTTTTCTGCCCTCTCTTGCCAGAGATGTCAGCCCTCTCTATCACAGCTCAGCCACGTGGATAGTTGATTTCTCACCACAATGACAGAGGTGGAAGCAAACAGCAGGCTGGGGACAAGAAAGTGTAGATGAGGGCAGAGTAGGGCAGCAATATGGTTTTACAGCTGGTGCAAGTTTCTGTTCCACCTGCAGCCCATCTGCTTGGGGAGATTCCTGCCCCCTTTCCTTTCTTCCAGCTGCCCCTTTTTGCACCTCTGCTTCTGTCCATCTTTACTGCATTCAGTCAACTGGCAGTGCAGCCGCATATATATAACCAAGGGAGAAGAAATCTCTCATGCAGTAGTGGGATCTTTTAAAATGCTAATAGAAAGCTTTTAGCTGGTTACAACCTAACAGCCCTAATTAGCAAAGCTCATCCTTGATGTTGCGGAGCTGCAGACTGCTGCATCTCGCCCTGCACACCAATGTGGTGGAGGTTATTTTCAGTGTTGGGGTGGCTGCCTTGCACTGTTCCCTGTCAGATGGGTGAGCTCCCCAGACTGCCAGAGGCCGTGGAGAAGAGTAAGTTGATACTCTGTGCCTTTTCCAGCTCAGGCTCCTTTCCTGCTGAGATGGACCGTACAATTTGCTCAGCAGAGGAAGATTCAGTGTAGGGCTTTTTGGAGAGTCTCTGTGCAATTACTATGGCAAATTGGAGCCTCCCAGGAGGATACACAGCATCACGCTCACCAGAAACAAGATCTCAGCTCCTTGGTACAGAAGGAACCTCATTTAATGTATTAAATATTTAATTAATGAACTGAAGCTTTAATGAGGTGGTGATGAAGATGCCAAATAAGATACTGGGACAGGAATACCCCACCCCGGAGATAATAAGCAGTTAGTTACTATTCTCCCAGTAGTATTTTTTTCACTGGCAATGTTGCTGCTTGGAAGCTGTCAGCACCTTTAGGTCTCATTCTGCTCAGTTGAAGGGACTCGCACAGGTGGGATGCATCCCAGATGTGGGATGAAAAGCTCCTTTATTGCCTCTTTTAGTGAGTTGGAATAGATGAAGAAGCTTTGGCTGGGGACAAGAAGAGTGCTATAGCCTCTCTATTGCGTGTGGCAGCATACAAATTGCTAACATAAATATGGATGGCAAGAAAAATCATGCTGGTAAGGATATCATTGCTAGATCCATGGGAGATCCAGTTTTCTCAGAAAAGGTGTGGCAAAGGGCAGGTGTTATGTTGAAAAAGGATCACATTTTTTCCTTGCATTGGATCTACCCAGTGTCATTGATGCTAAACTTGGTACAAGTACCAAACTGCTACTGCTCTGGGCTGCCAGGCATCTCTTCAGAGGTGTTGAGAGCGGGCCTCTCATGTTTGGGGTTATTCAGTGTGAGAATGATCATTTCTCCTCCTTTAGATTGGGTGCTGATAAGATTGTACATGAGCGCTAGCCTTGGGGTGGGTCAGACTCTCCTACCTGGAGGGGTGAAGCCTATGGTCTTCTTCATGCAGGAGGGGCTCCAAGAAGAGACCATAGGGAATTCTAGTGATATGACAGAAGGATGTGAGAGCCAAGATAATTCTCACTGTTTCCTCTCTGTGCAGGAATTGCTTTAGCTGATCAACCCTTGTTATGGGAACCTTGGGATTTGGAAAGGAATAATAAAAGATTAATCGAGAAACTCCTGAATGAATTCAATAAAAATGACATATGGAGCATGCACCGTGATGTTTTTATGATTAGGCTGGCAGATAATTGGAATGAGCAGATTCTGCCCCACGCTTGGTCAGGTCTAGTGTCTCAGAGATCCTTCTGGTTTCAGTGTTTCCTCACAAAGAAAAAAATAGGAAAAGGGAAAGAATGAAAAAGGAAGAGGCAGACCAAATGTTTCTCTACTTACTTCAGGAGAAAGCTCTGAAAAAGTTGCTGTATAAAATGCATTTCAGTTTTCAGAATAGAATCCTCCATGCCACAGGTTTTGGTTTGACTCACACATCAACACCCTTGAAACCTGGGGCTGGGCTGGGATCAGGGGTCCTCTGAATGTTCAACCTTTCTCTCTTTGTTTCCAACCAGTATTTGGGAGTATCCAGGCCCAGTGTCATGATTAAAGGGCAAAATTTAATGTGCACACATACGCTCTCTCAACTGTTGCAGATACTTTCTCAAGAACAGCATCTTTAAGCCAGGGCCTCAGCTCAGAGCTCTGCCCTCCTTACCCTGGGTGTCCCAGTGCATTTTGCTGGAACTCTGATGAGGACTTTGAAGGACACTGTTGCAAAATCTACCCTCTGCCACTTTGCTTTCACAACCTCTTTCTAACATAATGAACATGCTTTTGATTCATAATCAGGTCTGCTCTGTCCCCTGGTCACTTCTCCATGCTGGCACCTGGTCACACATTTGTCAGGTTTGCAGAAGAGCATCTTGCTGCTTTCTTTCTTGCTCCCTAATAGTATCTGCAAAGGCACCTCTCTGTTCTGCCCTCAAATTTGTCTTTATTGTGACATGTAGTTCTCACACCTCTCATAAAAAACCCAAAACAAAATACAAGCCAAAATCACCCACCCCAAACCAAAAGCAAGATAACGATTAAGCACTCAGTGTACAGAGGTCTGCCTGTTACAGTGACACGGTTCATCCTATTGCCTCCTTCTTCCCTTTCTGTCTCTAGCCACCTGCTCTCTTGCCTTCTATTTAGATTTTTCTTTGGGTAAAGACTGTCTTCTTATTCTCTTCTTGTACAGCACGAGGTGGAATGGGACCTTGCTCCATATTTGATGGATAAGAGAGTGTTGCAGCTTTTGTGATAATAAAAAGTATTGACTGTTTCATACCATGAGGCTGTGATGAAATGAAGGAAGGTTATATTACACCTTATATCTTAGATAAAAAGAGAGGGGGAGTGATGCAAGAACATGCAGATTCATTTTGTCTTTTTCCTTCTTTTTCTGAGGTGGATGATGTTCCTCAGGTGTGTTATGGAGCCCTAAGATTCCATACTCCATTTACCCTGTTTTAGTATCTCCCCACCGCTTCTTTGAGGCCATGCATGGGTAACTATTCTCAAAAAAATTCCTCTGGAAGATCTCACACACTTGGGATGTTCCTAGGTATTGTCCTTGTTCTTTATCAATTATGGAGATGACCTGAGGATGACACATCCATGTCGGAACCAGAGGTGTCATTTCAGGATGGATAGAAGTAACCACCCTAGCTAAATAAAAGTCAGCAGTGGCGATCTTCATAAATGCCAGCATAGTCTAGCAGTTTATTTACATAGATTTTCAGATAAACTTACACTGACTCCTTGTAAATTTATTGCTTCTTATATCAACAGCATCTGAGATCAAGGTGCCTCAGGTATGTCTGTGCTTCCTGCAGTTTACCCTGCAGTTTAAGTGCAGTGAAGATGCACCCTGTATGAAAGAGAAGAGAAGCCTTTACCAAGTCTTTTAGCTCCCAGAACTTCTCCAGGCATGACATTTCCCATGGAAATGATTCTCCAAGGGAAAACATAATTTTCTTTACTATCATAAATAAAATACACCAACATTTGACAGCTTTAAAATGTTAGCATCTGAACAGAATGTTTTGACTTGGGTTGCTTCAAACATTTGCACTTGCTGAAATGAATCAAAGCATTTTGCTGTACATTTATTTGACATCGAGTGGCGCCTGCCCGTGGGGCTGTGGCGCCTCATGGGAGTTGTAGTTTGTGTGTCTGGCGCATATGGTGCTCACGTGGATGGGTCTGAAATGCATTCCCATTAATATACTGCAGATCTTCTCCAACTGAGCTGAATAGTGCAGGGTGGAAGTCAGAGAGCAGCCAAACGTTACAAAAGATCAGTTCCAGCACAGGCAAAAACAGGGCTGTGAAACATTCATGATAACATCCCAAAATTAAATGTTTGGTTTCAAGGAATGTCAAAAGATATTGTTTGGACTTGTGAAGTGGAAAAATGACTGTATTTCCAGTTGTGTTTTTCAAAAAATTTGTTCATTTGGAAAAGTATGTATTAATTAAGCTTTTCACGCTGACAAATTGTGGTGTTTTTTATGGGCTGGACCACCCAGTTCTATTCTTAGCTGGCATAAGAGCTCAGTTTCACAGTAGGTGTAATAGGATTGATTCAGTCTCAGCCACCCCAGGGGTGGAGCTAACCCAATGATTAGTGACAGAATTAATGACTTTTGCCCCTATTGCATGAAAAGATGTGTTTCTTTATTCCTTTATTCTCTTTTTCTTTACATTGTGAGAAGTAGTTTTTTTTCACTTGAATTTGAAAATCATTCATGATGGACAGAGAACAGACCCATTTGCTTTATAAGCGGTGTAACCTCAGCCTTCTTATATAGATCATAGTAACAAAATTAAGAAAAAGAAAGTATCTTTGTTTTGATAAGGTTTCTTGGGAAGGAGGAGGTAGGGAAAACCCCTTTCCCTCCCTGTGATGCTGCTACCTCTAGATTGGTGCAACTACTGTTAAGCCACAGCACAACAGTGTATTAGTAGAGCAATGAAAACTGCTGTCTTCCCCAGCTGACATTGCAGGAGAGGCTTAGAGGGAGATGAATTATTACTCCTGGAATTTGCCTGGGGTGTGCAGGCTAAAATCTGGGGAGGGAAAGCGAGCCAGGAGATCACAAATGACAGCAGGCAGGCAAGGCCCAAATTATGTTTTTTCCATCTGAAGTGAGATACCTTTCCTGGGATCCCTTAGAGACACGGTCGCATATGAGGGCAGCTCTGCACATACTGAGTGGGGCTGCTCTGAGCCTGTGATTAGAATGCACCTATTTAATCCTCTGAAGCTGCTGGATTAGGGTACGGCGCTCTGATTTATTTTGTCTGTTTGGGCTGTGTACACACTGTGTAAAGGAATTTGGATCTAATCTCTGCCATCATTATAATTAATTAGATGCTATTCTCCAGCATGTAATGGTGGCGATAGAGCTCTTACATGGATCTGTGTGTTCCTCGCATACTCTGCCACAAGAAGAGATCTTCTGGGAAGATATTTGTTAATTAATTGTTTAGTTCATTAAAGCACCATGCTGGGCCAAGTTCAGCCCTCGTGTTATGCTGTTGATTTTAGTTGCTTGGCACCCAGTGAGGGATTTACCCCTGAACTTTTTCTCCCTTTCATTTACCTTCTGATTTTTTTTTGGACAGTGCTGCAACTGGCAGCTAGATGTGCATTTGTCCACATGGAACAAGTGGCAGGCATGAAGGGAAGTCCATCAGGCAGCTACATGCTAGACTATTAGCTCAGCTGTGTTACTCTTCTCTCTTCAGAGGGAAGGAAGGATGGATGGAGGGAAATAGCTTTTGCAGACACAGAAGAACACCAAGTTAATGAAAAAGTTGGGCCCTGAAGAGAAGGGGTCACTTTCTGGGAGGTATGCAGACCAACGAGGCTATGGTTCTTGGTCATACATGTCATTCACTATAGTAGCCTAGTAAGCGGGTATTCTTATGCCTACAACTGATCTGCATCCAGCTGGGCAAGTGTCCCATTTGCCTGTACAAGCATGGATTGTGAACGGGAGTACCTTTGTTTCTGTACACGTAGTGGATGTGCTGTGTTAGGTACTCACATGACTTCACAGTGTTCTCTGTATTTGTACACATGGAAGAGATATATTCTTTCTTTCCATAGCAAACAAGGTCTCTAATTCCCCTTTCCTTCTCATCTTCTGCTTGTTTTCCATGGTTCACATACTAGCAACTTCTGGTTTCTTCTTTATAGAAAGTTATGGCTGGATTTTCTTCCAAGCATGTAAACCTTAGTAGTAGACAGACAGAAAAGCACAATGTACATATCAACAGGTGAATTTGCCTCACCCAGGTTCAAATCTAAGTGAAACATCAATGGACACAAGTTACTAGCTTCCAGGGTAACTCAAACATGCATCATTGACCATTTCATACCTGTATAGCTGTGAAACATTTGAATAGAGGTAGTAACCTCTGCTAGCAACCATCTGTCTCTGTTAGGGCAAATGTCCTAGATGGCAGTGGATTTAGGCTAAGGCTTCAATGGATTTAAGCTAGGGTTGAGCCCAGCCCATGGATCTTTTCTGCCTCTGCTGCAGAACACGCTATGGAGGCAGTATTTTTTTAACGATGAGTCTTATACAGCTGTATTCTCCATTCAAATTTCCCATCAGGCCAAGGGCAGCAGTACTGGCACTTGTATTATGAAGCTCTAACTGAGGGAGAACTGCATCTTTCCAAGAAAGGGCAGCACAATTACCTGTTTCTACAAAGAAAGCTGAGAAAGGGGAAAAAGGGAAAGAAAAGGAAACACACAGAAGTCTTGTTCATTTATGCTCTGGGTTCTTTGTAGTTTTCTTTGCAAAGGTCAAAGAGTTGTCTCAAGAAATGGGAAATTCTCTGAATCCTTTAAACTCTAGTCCCTTTTCTTCTTAAAGTGGCCTAATTCCAGGGAGCTTAAGGTCTAACAAGGGATTTGATCCTACCTCAATCTTTCTCTCTCTCTCTCTCTCACAGCAGGTTTGATGGCACTCAGATTGCTCATTTGTATTTTCTTTTGTGAGACAAAGCACTTTGGTTTCTCTGAGCTCTTTCAGCTGTCATATGTGTTCTTTCCTCTGACTGTCTGGAAGACAACATTCCTAGAGAGGTAGCTAGCAGGAGAAATCTTTTCACTATAATTATAAGAAAAGAGGTCAGAAAATTGTACTAAGCTAAGCTTTGTTTGAACATTCTTGAGATGTGAAGATATGATGTCTGAGGCTGCTGACCAAACCAGCATGTCTCTGTTACTGTATGAGATGTTGCAGCCCTTGTCCCCATTAGCACCATGTCTCTCTTGGTAGGGCTTCAGCAGGGGAAGATAGTTTTCTTTTGCCCCTGAGGCTTATGGGTTCCTCCAGTAAAGATCCCCAACTTAGTAGGACTCATCCCTGCTTTTCCATCGATCATTCACCTCCATATAGTTCTTGTTTGCCCATGGTCATACCAAAGCAAGCAAGGTGCTAGATGGCATAGAGATGTCTGAGTTCCTGGGGTCCTTCCCAGATGCTGAGGAAGAGACAGAGTGAAACATCTGTTTTCTCATTTCTGTGCACAAGGTTAGTCCCTAAAGCCATGAGAAGGTTCAATCTTCCAAACAGAAACAAGCAAAACCTTTTAACAAGCATTAAAAGAGGTGGGACAGAGTCTGGGATGAGAAGTGAAAAGCCAAAATTGTGGATATGTTTGATCCAAATCTGGCAAAGAGTTTTATCAAAGAACCCAAAACCACCAAACCTCCCCAAAACCCAGAGGCAGATGAGAGATAAGAATTATTGTAAAAGTCAAAACATCTTGGGATTGACTGTGGTGTTTCATTTCTGAAACGCTGAAATGTTTAATTTTGACATTCTTTTCACAGAAATATCTTTGTTTTTTTTAAATAGCGTTAACATTGATCTACATTAAAAAGAAAAGATTAGGCAGCAGCTTGAATAACTCAGAGAAGAAATAAAACATCATATTCAGATTGACCCAGTTTGGGATTGGCCCAAGATGAAATGGTGTTGATTTGCTTTTATTTTTCTGAAAACATTTACAGAACTTTATTTCTGTTTGAATCAAACCTATTATTTTTCTTACTGGGTTTTTCATTGAGATACTGTGAGAAACAAGAAAAATCCTCCTTTTGTCCATTTGACTCCTGGCTACTTCAGCTTCTCCTCAACTGAGCAGAAAGAGATGGGCAAACTAGAGTATCCTAAAAGCGACAGATTTGAGAGGTTCCAGATCCCAGGTTCAAATCCCCTGGGCTCACTCCTGAGGTCTGTCCTTTATGATGTAAGGTCCATTAAGAAAAGACCATATCCTCAAGACATCCTTTCCTTAAGTGACACACTGTCTCCAGTATTTTTATAGGACAGCACTATTTTTTCATAATGAGGCACAGTAGGCTCCAGCCCTTTAATAGACTTGTCAAGTCTCATGTATTGAGGATGAAATCAGCTCATTTGGTTCCTGTCTCTCACTCCCCTGTTGTGGTGCTGCTAAGATGAAGGTGTGCAGTGCCATTGACCCCATGCTGCTCCAGAAGGACATGCTCAAATGTAGCCAAGAGGTCTGGGACTTCCAGGAAGCCAAGGACCACACAGAGCTGCTGGGGTCCTGAAAATAGCACAGTTGGTACAGTGATGGCTGCAGATTGACCCAGGATCCCTTGTCCATGTCACCCTTGCTCCCTTGTCATGTCACCCAGTCTGTGGGCTGTCTGTGGGAGCCCCGTGTGCTGGCTCAGAAGAGAGATGGGAGGAAAGACCACTTAGCCTGGGACCTTGCTCTGTTTTGTCCAGTGTTAGAAAGGGTCCCTTACTGTTTCTCTGTCCTGTAGATAGTTCCTCCAGAGGTGACTGCTCCCTCCATCTCTCCTTTTTGCAGCAGGATCTTCCCATCAAGTAGGGTGGGGCTTAACAGCTCAGGATTACAATCAGCATTTTGAGTGGGACTTCCCAGATCACCTCCTCTGCTGAAGTGGACTTGCTTCTACAAATAATGAGGGCTCGATGTCAGCTACTTAACCCAGAGACTGGGATCTAACGAGTTGCAGGCTAGCAGATTGCTTGGAGGAAATGTGCAAGACCAGTGGTGGGAAATTTCACAGGCTCTGGAGTGTCACACCACACAGCTGAGAGTGGCAGTGCTGTGCCTGAGAAACTGGCTACTCTCCTCATGCCGACAGCCTTTTTTTTTGTGATGAAATCCCACAGACCTTAGAAGGAATAATTCTAAAAGAAAAAGGATTTCCAATATGCAACTGACACACAGCAGGCTGGCCCAAGAGTGGCATTCCTCAGCAGAGTCCATGATACCTACCATTAGTAATTCACAGCAGCCATGCTCCTGAGAGACTCAAGCCTGGGCAGGTGAGAGGTGGGCAAGGTAAACTTACCCTTTCCAGCTGTGCTGGAATTTGCTGTGCGTGCCTTCAGGCCACTTCATCTCTTGGGGGCTGGTGAGAGATACTCATCTAACCACCATCTATCTATCTATCTATCTATCTATCTATCTATCTATCTATCTATCTATAAATATAAAACTAAGGTATTCTGAGATGAGGGAAGGATGGAGGGAGAGAAAGAAGAAGAGAGGATAAAATGACTTTGATTAGGACTTGGGCCTGCTAGGTTGTGCTCTTTTTCAACTTTCTCTTGTGTGCTGGTAAGCAGTCCACTGCTACCCATTCTGCCTTTCTTTCAGCTTTTCTTGGTCCTGGCACAAGGAGGTGTCAGGGCCCTGTACCGGCAGAGCCCAGCAGCGCTTGTCGGTACATGCACAAGCCACCACCATATGAGTGTGTGTGATGAGGGAACACCACCGTGTGTGTGTGATGAGGGAACACCACCGTGTGTGTGTGTAATGAGGGAACACCTGTGCAAGGATGTCTGTGCTGTGAGCACCCTTGCATCCACTTTTGGGTGAATGCCAGTCAAAAAAGCATGCCAGTTCCCACCTAACAGCTGGCAGAACCGAAGAGCTTGCCTGCCTTATTAACAGTCCACTTATCTGGAATCTGCTCACTGAGCAGAAACTGCTCCATAAATCCTCCCGCAATTTGCATTCCTCTTCGCTGTCGCTCATTACCACTGACCTCACTTCTTCTGCTGGAGCTGATCAGCCTCCCACCGTCCTGCCTGCGAGACGCCTCTCCATTACCACAACCTATTAGCAGTGGCAGCAGCAGTGCCTCCGCGAATGAATGCACGGCTGCTGAGTCAGGAAGCCTTCCCAACTCGACTCCTCTCTCTTTGCTCCTTCCCCAGGGCCTGGGAGGGAGGCAGTGACAGCGAGCGCAGCTCAATTGCTCTCCCTTGCGTGTTTCAAGGCCAGGCTCCACATCCCAGGTTGCTCGGTGGGGTCATTACTGGACTCTTACAGGCATGGGTGGGAAATGAGGTGAGTCGGCTGGAAGCATCTGAAACTAGGAGTGCTTGCTAATCAGCTGTGGGGTTTCTCAATTAGCAGCTCTTCCACTTGGTGCATGAGGATGCAGGTTCCTAATTTAATACCTGACTCCTCAGTCTGTGGGAAGCATGTCTATTCTGCTTCACTCCTCAGGAGAAATGCCTACAGACACACACACACCTCTCTGCAGTCACAGGCTGAGAGGGTGTGTGAGGTGGCTGGAGAAGCTCAGCCTGCTTTGCTGTGTTCATTCATCTCAGACCCAGGCAGTTACCTATGCGGGGGCTTATGACAGGCAGGTCAGGGACAACAAAGGCAAGGAGCCATGTTGATGCTCTCCATTCTCTGTGCCAGGGCAGCCAGAAGTGTGCAGGATCATGCCACTCCCTCTTTCCTTGCAAACACATGGCATCTCCAGCTGAGTGCTAGGCTCCGAGGCAGAAGAGACAAGACATGGCCATGTGCTAGCCCTTTGGTCCTGCTCAGCACTGGAGTGAAGGGCTGAAAAGCAGCTTATGTTGTTCTTTTATACTGAACCTGTTACACCATTCCTTCTGTGTCATGTCTGGGTTCCTATAGCAAAGCACCACACCAGATGTTTCTTAGAGCCTCCAAATAGGCATGTAATGCCGTTGTTTTCCAGTTCTCTGGGCAGAGTTGAAATCAGAAGTGGCCAGAGTGGGTGTTGGTATGCACTGACTCGAGTGCCTCAGTTCAGACCATGCTGGAGGAAAGGGGCTGGCTATTTTGGTGGCTATTTTGGTCATATCCAGCCGTGATTCTGTAAGTTTTAGAAACTGCAACCTGACTTTCAGGTGAGCCCTGGGTCTCTGATTTCCCGTAAAGGTCCTCCAAATGCATTGTGAGTTGTGTGGAAATAGCTCATAGTGCCTGTATTCTGCGAACAAGCATTCGTTCTGTAATGTAAGGAAGGGTTTTATTTTAGTGGGAATGGAGGAAAGGCTGTGGGCAAAGAAAAAGCCTCCTAGTATTCCCCAAGCTGTTTTCCCTTTGGCCCAGGCAAGCAAATCCTTTCTTTGCAGGGGGAGAAACATGTTTACTTAGTGTAGCGGAGGGACCAAGATGCAGCCTCATTAAAACACAGCTCACGTATAGTTGGGGGTTTCATATATAGCTTTTTTTTTTTTTAACCTTCCCTGTCTTGATGGAAACAAAAGGAGGGGAAGAGAAAAAAAAAAAAAAAGAAAAAGAAAAAAAAGAAAAGAGTAAGAAAAGGAAGGAAGTGAATTGCTTAATGGAGGTTCTCTGCTTGCATATTTAATACACTGATTTTATTGAATAGAAGGTGAAAAAGTGAGCCTTGTTTGTTGCTTGCCTGTCAACCCATGGCAAGAAGGCATCTTTTCCCCTGGCTGGTGCCTTTTATTAGTCAATGGTTTCCAGAGTGTAATTATACCGTAGATCTGAGATGCATTATACACACAATTACAATTCCCCAGCCGAGCCTGTTATTTATTAACCGGGGAGATATTTGTTCAATTGTTTTGGAGGGCTAAGGTTTTCTTTTGTTTCTTTCTCTTTATTTTTCTTCCTTCCCCTTTAAACTGTAACACAGATCCTTGCAAAGGTCTGTTCTTTGTGGCTTAGCTGGAACAGGGTGAATGGCCCATTCTCTGTTAGCCCACCATGTCACCTAAAAGCCTTGGCAGAAGGAGCTGCAGCGTGGGGCGGCGTTTGCAGGGGCAGAGCAGAAAGCACTCAAGGCTCGCATGGAAAGTTTTCTTTGCTGGGATCCTGGTTTGCTTTCATGCAAGAGAAGCGACCACCTATGGGGGGAACTGCTTGTGGCTAAAAGGCTCATGCAGCCTTGCCAAATCTATTCCCTGCTGTGCATTTGTGTAAGTGCGAGAGTCCTGTGTTTATGTTCAACTCAGCTTTGCCACACCTGGATACCCAGCCAAAGCCTATTTTGACTTTTTGCACGTTGAGACTATTTGAGAGCCTCCCTTATTAAATTAGAAACTGCAGCTTGGCCAAACAGTTGAAAACAGGATTTTAGGAGTCCTTCAGGGCAAGCAGCATTTCTTTCCAGATTTGGTGGGCCACTCTGGACACGCAGAGAGAACATATTGGCTGGCATTCTTCTAAGTGTTTCTGTTCCTTATCTCAGTAAGAACCCAAAGGGCAAAGGAGAACGACAACAAAAATATAAAGATAAGGTTAGTGGTTTAGCTGAGCATTTAGGGCCACAGAGCATAACACAATTGGTCACCAGTCAGCAAGAGCAAGGGTCCACCTTGGCTCATGCTGTCCTATCTCTGACAGCAGCTGGTAGCAGCAGAGTAGGAAAGGAATATAAAAGCTTTGCAGGCACTCTCCCCTCAGAAATATATTTCCTGAGATGTGGTAAGCTCTGTTAAAAATGCATCCCATCCATCTATCATCCCAGGTGCTGTCCTGCTGGGATTTTTCCATTTCCACAATATCCTCACTTTAATAAGGTGACCAGAACAGGGCGAGAATCATTTCCTTGTTATTAATTATTACCATGACTGCTGTACGGCAGTGTGCTCAAGGGTGTAGAGCTATAATCCCCAAGAACCTCCTCCTGAAGGGCATTTTATCTTCTACCACTGGTATGTCAACTTGCTCCCTCCTGCAGCTTTCCTCTCATGCTGTGCTTCAGTCCTTCTCCCCTTGACCCTGAATATATGGCCGCCATGTCCTCAGCTACTCCTGGCACGTGTTTATCCCTTTGTTAGCCTCTGTATGTATGGTAACATCTTCTAATACAACTGCAAAGGCAGATTTAAACTGGTAAGGTTTCCAGGTATAATCCTTCTGCAGGGTGTAATTTTTTGGCTGAGGAGCCTATTTCAGGTTAGACAATGTCACTTGGGAAGGAGTTTGCAATATGCCAGTCCTCTGCCCCTAAGCCCTCTTTTCTCATATGTGGATAATAGTGTCCACGATAGGATCCATTCTGCTCAACTGTGCTTCTGCATCCCCACTAACATGATTGCTGGAGTTTTCCCCCACAGGTATGACCTCGATGGCATTTGGTGTTCTTGTTTCAGTGTAGCCAACAGCTAATGTTTCTGGCAGGTATTACTGCTACCACAGCTATTCCCTGGTTCCTACCCTACCCTTCTCCTGAATATATCTTCCTCTAGAAACAACAAAGCAGAGAAATGACATATCTGCTTTCAAGTCACTGCATCTGGAAGCCCAAGATGCCAACAGAAGCTGCTCATGAAGGTACGTTTGGGCCGCCACTGTCTATGGCAGCAGCTAAAGCCTAGGACAGTTCTGCTGCAGACAGTGATGACAAGCAGACTGACTTGGGAGCGGGCAGCCAGGAGGAAGTGACTTCTAGGGACTACCACAACTGTTTTCTTATGTACACCCAAGTCAGATTCCCACAGCACTTTCTGCTGTTATCTTACAGACATCATGGCAGTATTTTGTCCTGGCATCATTTTCGCCTTCTTTTCTCTCAGCTAACCTGAGAGAAAATCTTGGGAGAAACAAAGCAGTTGTTGTTTTCACATGAGTAAGGAGCTGGGATCCAGTACTAGTTTGCACTTTTAGAATGTGGGTCCATCTTTACAAGCCTTTTGCACCTCTGCTGTTATGATGAGTTAAGAGCCTAACTTTCTTTTTCCTAACAAAGGCAACGGTCCACTAGGGGCTGGGTTTTGCTTGCTTCCTTTTACAGTGACAATATGCTTGAAAGGGAAGCAAAAGGATACCCCTCTATTTGGAAACAGCAACTGTATTTTACTCCCTTTCATTAAGTGGAATGCAATGTCCATAAACTACATTGTGCACAAAGGTCTCTTTCGTACCTTGATGCATAGCAGAGCATGGTGTTGATGACAGCTCTCACATCTATTGGTTTTCTCTGCCAAGCTAAATCCAGTTGCAAAAAATGATAGAAATAACTTTTAAAGGTCTTCGTTTCAAGTCCCAATACCTGCCCTATGCCTGAAAGATTGTAAAGATGAGATACTGGGTGAAATGTGATGTGTGCGTAGCATGTATGATTTAAGATAGTGAAACCCAAAGAAATATGAGAAAAACAGGCCTGAATTTCAATGGGCATCTTTAAATGTCTCCTTTGTAAGAGTTTCTAAATCTTCAACTAAAGCAATTATTTAATAAAACCATTTGTCCCTGGTGCCAAATTTGAAAATTGAATCCAGTAATTATACATTAGCCAGTGGAAATCTCCATCCATAACCTTAGCTATAGAGCACTTCTGATGCCTGTATACTAGATCCTACAAAACCTTAAGACTGGAATTAAGATTTAGGACTAGAACGAGGACTATTAGTCAGTACCTTCCACCAGATGTAAAGAACAAGGAAAGACTTTATTAAATTATTAAATATTTAGGTTTTCATTTTCTTTTGCCAGTCTCTGTCACTTTCTGTCTGCCACCTGCAACACATGCGGTTCATATCTCAGTTGAGCACACAAATAGTATGAGTTCATTTTGGATATGTTTATTTGTTAAGCATCCACTTGTTTGCATGAGTTATATGACTTCTATCAATTACGCTGAACCTGGTTCATTATGTGAGATCATTTTGCAGTAACATAAGAGCATGAACTGTAGTGTGATTCCTAACAGTGGCTGTGGGATATGTTGCCGCTACTACTCAGAGAAAATAATGGGAGTGGGGAAACCTGCACCATTATTGTTTATATAATTGTCGGTTTACATGATAGTAGTTCCTGGGTAGAGATTACAAAAGTGATAAGGCATTTTAGGGCTGGAGTCTGAGTCAGAGTCCGCACCTCTCAGGATCCAATGCAGACTTCCTCCAAGAACAGGGGGGGTATGGTTTTCCTGGAAGACATTTTGCTTTCATTAGAAAAATGCTGCTGCTCATTTCTTCTTGGAGGTTTGCTATTGGAATGACTCCCTGAATAGCAATTACAGGAGTGCTGGAAAAGTTTATAATTTTTGATTCAATGCAACCACTTCACTAGTATTAAACATTCTTAGAGAAATGCCACTACATACTGCATATACAACGATTAATTTGTCCATGACCAAATCAGCAGCAATGTTCTTAGACACATATATCTTAGGAAGGGGAAGGTGATGACTAATTAGCATTAAGAGTATGATCAAGGGTTTATATCTTGTGGTGTCTTAGATCAAAGATGATGTGGGCTTGGCATTCTCAGCCTGGATCCCTATGGGCATGTGTCTATGTCAGGAAGCCACATTAAAATCTGGCATAATTCAATATGATTAGCTGGTTCTATTCAAGCAAAAGCTGGTTTAATAGGCAAGGGTCTCAGAAATGTGGAGAAAGAGGCTTCAAATTCAGGATAAGAGGCAGAACTCTGTGAGGGGAGGCTCAGGGCCAGAATAACAGGAAAAGGAAGGAGAACAGGCACAACTGTGAATGGGCACACCAGCTCTGGGGCAGAGGGGGAGCTGTGAGACAGGAGGGAGGGGTACCAAAAGCAGGGTGGGTACTGGGACACAGGGATGCAAGCGTACTGGGGAGGAGGGCTGCAAATCAAAGGAGAGCTGACTGCACTCTAATTAATGTTACGAGGTTTAAGGGGCGTGAAGTCCCCTAAACACCAGCTCACTAGATGTATGGGATTAGTTTGTCTAATAATGAAAGGGTAATAACCAGCATTTAATTGATATGGTTGGTGAACTAGCTGACCCCTCAGCCCAGTGGGCATTTAGTTAATGTTCTGAACCACATTGAGGCTAGCTCGTTCATTATTTGGGGGGAGGAGGAGGGGGTGGGATGGAGGAAGGAGAGAGCAGCAAGAAATGTTTAATTAAAAGCAAAATGTAGTGATTTCATGCTGCATGCTCATGTTTCCCCCAATACTTAAAATCAGGGGTAGGGATCTTTGGCATCCAACACTATCTTTGTACATCAGACCAGCACTGTGTCCAGCTTGGCATCTTGCCTTGTATCAGGGTCCAGTATCAGAATCCTGAGGAGATACAAGAAACCCCACAGAGCACAGGTCCAGCTGCCTAAATTCAGATTACCTTCTCCACTGACTGCTTAAAAACACCCTCAGAGAGGTGGGCAGTTCTGTAGCTTCTCCAGCTGCCTCTCCAGAAGGGGTGGGCTCTCCCATTAGTTGTTACATCCACCTGTCCTGGACAAATGTCTCAACAATCCTGGGGCAACTCAGATAGTACTACAGTCTGATGTTTATACACTTGAATTACTCCCCAGATGTCTGCAGAATTTGTTCATTCCTGTTCTGACAGGTCCAGAAAAATACCTGGTCCCTTTGCTTCTCCTTAGACCAGTTAAGGTTCTCAAGTCTTTCTAGGATTGGGAACAAATGTCTTCCCAAGCCTTCTCCCTAGCTTACAGTCCATGTGAGATTGACCAGACATTAAGGAACTGGTTCTCTTCCTTTCTGCTAGACTCTAGCTTGGGTCCTAAAGGTGAATGCTCCATTTCATAATTTTTCCTTCAGCACAGCCTCCCTGTGTGAACTGTGACTCGCTGTCACAGTGTACCTGGGACTTAGACCACAAGTGATCCACAGCAAAGAGTGGTGTCCTACGCTGTGCAGGGGCTTGGGTGGTTGAGAGGGAACTGCTGTTCAAAGGGATTTATTTGGCAGGAGGTCAAGCCACCAGAAGTCCTGTAATGCATGGGGATGGCAATGGGGAGCTGAAGAGGTGACAAAAGGCACAAAGTCCTCTGCACAGAGCATGCTAAGGGCCAAAGACTACTGAAAGTGGAAACCTCAACTTCTGAGATCCTCTTCCAGCCTGGACTTTCAGTTGCCTCATCATCATCTGGACAGAAGAAGAGGAAGAGGAAGGGCCGATGTGTGTTGTTGGGAAGTGATTGCTACAGTGCCTTTTGATTCAGTGTTGCATTATGTTGAATCGAGGACATTATTATTCATGAAAAGGCATCTTAGAAAGCTTCAAAGAGGGGTGGAAAAAAACTTCAGGTTTTAATACTAATTAGAGAAGCCTGTTTTCCCAGGTGTAAGGTGTTTATCTGCAAAAAGCAGGAGATAGTGCAGCAAAGAAGAAATGCACACTGGAGAATAGAAGATCCAATAAACAGTTGAATGGATTAAAAAAAAAAAAAGGAGGAGGAGGAAGAAAGAAAACCAACAACAAAAAGGCAGATAATAAAATAAGATGTTTGCACTAAATTTGAAGGGTTTGAAAAACACCTCAGAGTTTATTTCCAAACCTGCAAAAACCCAACCCAGAAAATAATACAGTAACGTGGAGCAAGAAAGAGAAGGTTTTATTTTTTTTTCTTTTTTTTTTCCTCTTTCTATTAGCAATGTTTGTCAACTGCATATTTCTCTTTCACACCAAACAACACTTCTGTCCTGGCTGGCTTCAGGTACGGCCAAAATGTGCTGTTCATGTGGAGTTATTGCACTACCCTAACCAAATGCTAAGCTTAGTTATGCTGCTTTCTTTGCCTGTGCTTTTTCTTGGAGGACATGGGGCTTGCCTGTCTCAGCAGCAGTGTCTGCCTCGGCTTGTACACCACCCAGCAACGGAGGACAGAGGTCAACATTGTGGTGTTGGCCTATCCTGGCATGTGTGCCTGCTGCCATCCTTCCTCTGGTTGTGTCAGGACTATCACCCTGGCTCCAAGACCTTCCCTGCTACAGCTACTCTTTTTGGCCCATATGGCTGGGATTCTCCTTCTAGTGAGTTTATTGAGGGAAGGAGAGAATCACAGAATGATAGAATCATTCAGGTTGGAAGAGACCCTTGGGATAATCGAGGCCAACCATCGGCCCTACTCTACAAAGCTCTCCCCTACACCATATCCCTCAACATCACATCCAATCTACTCTTAAACACATTCAGGGATGGTGACTCCACCACCTCCCCAGGCAGCTGATTCCAGTGACTGACCACTCTTTCTGTGAAGAATTTTTTACTAATGTCCAGCCTAAACCTATCCTGCTGCAGCTTGCAGCCATCCCCCCTTGTTCTAAAGGAGGACCTGGAAGTATAAAGATCACTAGTTTTGTGTGGTGCCATAGCCCACTGCTGCATGCAATACACATGTAACCATGTGGCTGGAGTGCTGTGACAGATTTCTCTAAACATGTACCTTACAGTTTTCCTGCTGCTTTCTCCCTACTCTTCTGAGAGTTAAGGAATCTTTACAGGTGCAGAAACATTTAGAGAATGTATGTGCTTTCATAGCTGATGGAGTGACAGCTGGCCAGCTTTAATTGCCCTTTGGTGTGCTCCTATAAGGTAGTTGAAGTGAAGATATTTTATTTTGCTATCTCTGTGGACATGAAATGTGGACATCTTTGCTTCTATGGTTCAGCTGATGAGCAGTAACTAGTTAAGGATCAGAAACTCGACCACTTGTGTTTGCCTATCCATAGCCAGATCTAGTGACAAGACCCCATGAGGGAACAGGAGGAAGAGCAGACCAGAGATTTGAGTCTTTCTACCACAGTGCTTTGCCCTAGTCCGATCACCCAAGCAATCCTCCCTCTCTGAACATCACTTCAGAGCAGAATTTAACAGAGAGAAAAAAAAACAGCAATTTTTTTCAGTGTTTTTTCCTTGTGGAGCATTCGCTTAGATGACTACAGAGAAATGCATTCAAACAGAACATTAAAGTTAAACGAGGCGGTACAAGGCTGTATTTAAAAATAACAGAAAAATGTTTCAAGTTCGTATTTGATAGGAGTTGGGCAGCTATATAACCCTAGCAGGTCGCCATTCTAATGACAATCCCCAGCAAGAAACACAGCCTGATAACATGCACTAAGACAGAAGATGAGAGATGTATTCACAGGCATGAGGAACAGCAGGAGATAGCTGTTGCACAAAGATGCTTATTCAGAGAAGTTAGACCACCCCCATCTTTCCTTGAACTTAGCATAACTAGATGCACAGCAAAAATATCTACAGCATAGGACAGAAATTAACATTAAAGATATAATACCATCACAGAGTTACTGATAAACCCTCACCCTTCATACTTAGCTAATTTCTCATCAACTCCTCTTAAAAAAAAGAATATATCAGGACTTGGAGATAGGCAATGAAAATGGTTTGGAGGCTTGGAAGGATTTTCAGATAAGAAGAGACTGAAAAAGATGAAGGAAGATATTGTTCATAGGAGAGTTGAATAAGAAGGGGTATGTTAGAAGTATATAAATAATAATATATAAAAAGATTCTCAGCACTGGGACAAAAGGGTATCCTTTGAAAAGAAAAGACAACGTGAATCTGGAAGTATACAGAATATTATTTTTTTATGGTACCCTGTTAAACCATGGAACTCCCTGCTGCAGGGTACACTGTAGAACTCCCTGCTGCAGGGTACTACCTACTGAGCTCACAGCCTTAGTGAAAAAAAAAAAAGGAAAAAAAAAAGGAAGCTATTTCTGTGGATAGTGAGAACATTCACAGTTACATTAGAGAAAATAAAAAATTTATAAGAAATATCAGCCCTTGAGATTCAGGGCATAAATCCAACCACTAACTGCTTGGGGTTATAAAGAAACTTCCCCAATGGACATATTAGTTAGTTATTTCCCATTTTAAGTGCTTTACATCTATCCTTGATGGTAGCCACTGACTGAGGCAAGGCGTTAGAGCAATTGGACAATTGGTTTGATTGGCTATGAAGGTTGCTATATCCTTGAAAAGCGTTGCAGCTCTTTCCCTCCCTTCCTCACCATCTGCAGTTGTGCTACTGAACTGCCCCTATCCTGGCACACAGCAAATGATTTTCAAGACACAGCTTCTCCTTCACTCTCCGGGTACTCTAATTTGTGGGGTAACCCAGGGACTGACACAGTCCTGATGTGAACATGAGAGACTGGCACAGCCAGAGACCAAGCTCTCCACTGCCATCCTGGCCACAATAGCACTGCTGTTGCAAGAGCTGTCCCACCCCTTCAACCCCAAGGAGAACATATAGCTCCCCATTGGTACCCATTTCCAGCTCCCTCGCTGCAGCTTTGGCATTGCTTGTTTTCCCTGTGTAGCAATGGGGTTTCTCTGGCTCCACAGCAATGTGGCAGCACCAGTGATACAGAACACACAGGAGATGCAGGGAGGGGAGGGGAGGGAGGACAAGGCAGAGTACCTGGCTTGCTTTTACTTCTCCCTGCCTGCTTAAATTTGCTCTTCATCTAATCTCTTCAGCCGGGTGATATGAGATAATCCTAGGGTTTTTCTGCTGCTGTTCATCTATCCCAATATTTGTCTCCCCTTCCCTTCC
>VZTM01020181.1:536307-548428 GCA_013400555.1 Jacana jacana
TTCCCTTCCCTTCCCTTTTTTTTGTGTGCAGTCAGCATATTTTCTCATTTGCCTCATTTCATGTGATAACTCATATATACAAAGCTCTGTTCATCCAAGGCAGAAGAGTAAGAATCAGTTGTAACCACTCTGTCAACATTCACTGGCCTGTGCTGGAGAAGCTAGGCTGTTGCCCGCAATTAAAGCCATTTAGCAGTTCCCTAGTTAGAGTAATCACTTGGGGGAAGTAACTTCTCACAACTTCTCACCTTGGAAGGAAGGTGCTATGTTGTTTTTGACCTCAGGAACAGTTGTGACTGGTATACTAAGAAACATCAGTCCATAACAGTGAAATCCTCATGTGAATAACTCAGTGTCTTTTGCAACGGGCCAGCGGCTACTGCTCCGGGAAATTTTGTCACCTCTTGGATATCTTTTTTGCACTGATTCAGAGACTGGCATGTGCCAGGCGTATTGCTGCACAGGGCACTGAATTGCCATCCATATACCCTCAGCAGCTGAAATTATGAGGCTAGCAGGAGAAGCATAAGTATGCTGTTCCTTTCCAGAAGCAGAAAGACTGGAAGAGGTAAAAGGGGAGAGATTCTTTCAAGGTAGAAAATGGGACATGATACTTTCCCTACAGGTGAATTCTATTACATCCTCTTAATTGCTTGATTTCACTGCCTTATGGGAGAGGACTGCCTACATACATGTAATCATGCAGACACCCTTATCCAGAAAGACTGCCTCTGCAGGAGGCTAGTGAGTTAATTTACTTTTCAGACTTCTTTACCATGAAACTGTCTTAGTTCTTGACTTACTTCTTTACTATCAATCACAGCATGATGTTGGGCATTGCTGGGAAGGAGTACAGGGGTGTGCAGGTCCTCCATCATAAGATTCTGCTTTGGTCCTTCTTCCCTACATTTGGGATGAGGAGTGGAAGGAGAGGAGGGAGTTTTTTTATTTGAAATCACGCATTGATTCCCTAGTTCCCCTCTCAGTTTGGTGTGGTCTTCTGGCTTTGCATTCAGTTCATCCTATTCTTGCTGAAGCCTTCCTATCTTGAATGAAACCCAGCATGTTACAGCCTCAAGTCAGATAAACACCTAGACCTAGGCTGAACAGCTAAGCAATTAGGCCTCTTGGGAAACCAAGACCAGCACCTAGAAAGCCCCAAATTTTTTACCCTGTGTGACCAACAGCAGCCAGACTGGATTGTCAGTCTCTCTATGGGCAGCTGCGCACCTTCCTGCATCCTTACAGAAAACTAGGGAAGCCCCTGTTTTGCTATCCTTTCCTGTCTCCTCAGTCAAACTAGTGTCTGAACACCTTGCAAATGTTACCATGTCCTTCTTGCTTTTTTTGAAGTAGTTTATTGGCATTATTGCTCTTTCTTAGGATTAAGGAAATATATAGAGCAATGTGTTTCAATGGTGCCCAAGTCATTCATGAAAGCTGTGACCAGGCTGAAAATAAATCCTACCTCTTCCGCTTCTCTACATAGTGTTATGACTGTGGGTCTGGCTTAGCTGTAGAATTTTTCATTGCCTGCCTTGCTATACTTGGATGTATGAACCTAAATTCTCTCTTTAGCTCTTTATGCCCTGTTTGCCCTCTTTTATGCCTCAGCTTTCTGTTGGCATCACTGTGGTGGAAGATACTGGAAGATGTTGTTTACATGACATCCCTTTAAACTGAATGAACTATTGCACTTTTCCACTCCTACTCTTTCAGGTTTTCTGTAGATTTGGTTTTGTTTTTAAAGTCCATGAACAGGGCTGGGACTGTTTTCCTAATGTGTGAATACTTTCTGAAAATGGTGTTTGTTTGGGAGTCGGGCTTACCCGACAAGTTAGAATGAGCCTGAGCTCTTGATGGCTCCCCCATTAAAACGGCATCTGGATGATAGGGCTATTATTCATTACACTGCAAGGGCAGGAGCATGGTGTGATGCTGTGATCTGAATGAGAGCTTTCTCATTGTCTCAGGCTGCTCGCCATCTCAGTTCTGCCCCAGCGATTACCAGAATAATCTGGTAGAAAGTACCAACCATCTCCCTGTCCCACTCTTATACTGCAGAAGAGTGGTGGCCACCTCAGCATAAAGAAGGAAGCTTTAACACAGTGCAAAGCTGAAAGCTCTCAAATAGGGAAGAAAAATATCAGCTTTGACAAAGTGCTCTTGCTTGGCACTGCTCAAAACAAACATATAGGAAAGGGAAGTGAATGAGGAGTGCTCTGTCTGAAAGGATGGGTACATGGTGTGGAGCCCTGAAAGATGAGCTTTTTGACAAGAGTTCACCACTGTTCAACAAGCCCTGTGCAAGCCTGACTGTTCCTACACTTCTGAACTTTCCTCTGGACAGTGTGTATCAGGAGAATAGCATCCTCTTTTCCCATCCTTCTTTCCACTCCCTTTTTCTTGCCCTCTGTTTTATACTCAACCAAGCAGAATCTGCAGNAGCCTCAGTCTATGCGTATTTTGGTTTGGGAGCTACCTGCAAACCCTTTTCTGTGAGTAGTCAATATTCATGATTCGATATTCGGGTGGCATGATTGGTCAATGAGGTGACAGAGCTGTGCCTTTGTTCCCTGATTAGATGGCTGAACCTTTGTTAATTACTTCTGCCAGAAATGAAGTCTGTCGTGTGATTAAGTGGTTCTAAGCTACAGGCCTGAGATTTACTCCCTGTGAACTCTTGTTCCAACGGGGCTTTGCATGTGTGAGGGCTCTCTAAAGCAAGTATAAACAGAGCATAAAAATGGCTACAGTCATATTCTATTTTTAAGTTAATAAAATTGGACGACCTGCATATCTTTGCCATACATTTGGCTCTGGTAACAAGAGCCTGCCTTTGCAGAACACGAGCCCTCATTCTGGGACAGGTCCTCCCCAGGATGTCTGCAGTACCAAAGCCACGTCACACAACACAGCAGGGAACAGACTGGCTAAAATCCCTGTACCAATGCAACAGCAGCACCTGGTCTTACACTGACAAGCAAATGGAGTGAGCTGAGAAGAAAACAGCATCTCTCAACTCTAAGGCCATGTGCCCAGCTGCATCAGCCCTTGTTACAGTTTTCATCTGAATTGGATGTGGGTAAAACAGTACCTGCCTGTTGAATTAGCAAGAGCAGAAGCTACAGAGTCTAAGGTTGCGTTTGGTTTGGTTTGGTTTGGTTTGGTTTTTTAATGCTGGCTTAGTACCACATTGTGGAGGATAGATGACGTCTGATACTATATACAGTCCTTTGGAGCAAAGTTAGACCACCAAAAGTTCTGGACAATTTTTTAACCAATGGAATGAATTAATACCAGGTTGTATCTTTGTATCATGTAGCCATTGGTAAAATAATAGATGCTATGTATCAGAGCCTCAGTACCATACCAGAGGAATAACTGAAAACTAAATTATTTGAGGGAGATATATATTATCAGTCATGCCAGTTGCATCAGCTTTCTTTACTACGTCAGAAATCATGTACAGGTATGCAGTTCACCTCAACCAAAAAACCCAAAACCCAAACCCAAATCCAATTGTTACTACTTGACTTGGTGGAAAAAGAAGTAGTGGTTTCAGCCTTTCTCTTCATCTTTTTTTTTTTTTTTTCTGAGTGAATTTCAGTAACTCTTACCCCAGTGGATCAGAAAAAAAACCCTGGCAAAAAGACATTTTCACCCAGCATGTGGAAAACTTGGGCAATGGGTGTTTTATAAATCCATTGGAGATACAGACAGAAAGAGAGATGCTTTTTATTTAGCTCTCCCGATCAATGTTTTTACTGGTCCAATTGAAAAAGGGCAGAGTTAAGATTCAGAGCAACTGTATGTGCAAGAACTGCCTTAATTTGAACGTTCTGTTGAATACAATGTAATCTTGAAATGATGCATGATGGAAATTCCTCACAGGCTCACGCAGTGCATTAGCATTAGTCATTGCAGTAAGATTGGGTGGAGCATGTTAGAAGTCGCCACTGTGAGGGATGTGTGGTATGCATTAGAATGAGAATCATTACAATGGACCAAGCAGAAAGCACAGGAATTAAAGTTTCTGTGATGGACCCTGTGAAACACATCAGAATTTGAGTCACCATGAGTCATGAAAGGCACAAGGACTTGAATGTGCCTTATCCTTGCATAGGCATTTTCGAAAGGATCAATGATTAGGCTGGCTGTTATATCGCTTACTTGCAGCACTGTGGATGGCCTCGTGGATGGAGTAAATGATGAGTCAGGGTTCCTCAGTTCTGTTGCCAGCTCTGCTCCTGACTCATTTTGTACCCTTGAGTGATAAAGTTCCCTCTCTCTTCCACGTCACGCACATGACATTGTATTTACCCTTCCTGGTGAAGTACTGAGACCTGTTTCTGCCATGGCTCTCCCGTATGCCTAATATTATGCATTGGGAATACTCCCAGTGCCTTTATGAATGAGTCTTCAGAGGGTGGAAGCTGTAGAATATGCAGATGAACTGTGCCAAATATAGTCACATCCCATCAGACTTGTGTGATTTTTATTTTTGCTGTTTGGTAATGTTTCTCATTTTCAGCAATTGTTTATTCTTTTGAAAACTGTTTGTGAGACTGACCAGACATAAAGGAACTCTTTCTGTTCCTTTCTGATGGACTCTAGCTTGGGTCCTAAAAATGAATGCTCCATTTCATGACTTTATCCACCTATCTACAGTATGTTCCCGAGCTAGTTAAAATTAAACTTAGCTATCAAAATGCTAAACTTGATAGCTCATTTATCTTTCTGTCTCCCAACTCTACATTACAATACAGCAGTGATTGATCTTGCGTCTTCAAGGTACTATATAGTATAAAAACTAAGAGAAGATTAATTAAAAGCCGTCGCATCCAGACAGGTTTTTAAATAAGTTTTAGATTTAGACAATATATCAGCTGAAGCAGAAAGATTCTGAGACCGTAAGCCTGTAACTCCAAGTGAGTTTGGCTTTCCTTCGGGACATAGAAAACCCCATCTCACCACAGACTATCATCAAAGTCTGATTTGGCTGGGCAGGCCCATGGCGGGTGGCAGGAGGCTGTCACATTCACTGGCTCACTCTCCAGCAGTGGTGAACGTGATGTCCTTGAGGACTTCTGCTGGCCCAGGGGAGAATGTCAGGCTTGTGGCTGGATGCTGAGGCAGAGACATTACTGAGGCAATTTTTAAAAGTCCCCAGCTTCTGCAGGCATGGAGCAACTTATCTGGGTGGCATTTAAAAACTGTGTAGATGATTAATCCCAAAGTGATTAGGCTGAAACAGAACATTCCAATGTGGCACAGGCATTTAACCTTCCCATAAACACTGGACTTTTCTGAAAAAGTTTTTAAGGAGATGGCCAAATTTTCAGCTCAAGTGTCTGCTTTCACACTGTCAGTTCTCTCTGTCACCCAAAATCAGACTTGAAAGATCTAAATACATGATTTTCAGGCAAAATCATGTGCCAAAACCAGATCTAAATTACTTAAATTGAGCTCAAATTCAGGAGCAGCTGCATCACTGAGCTGTCAGTGTTTGAGGGTGGGATCTGCAGAGCAACACTAAACAATCTAGGTTTATGGTATTTTCGGTTAAAGAGAGATATATGATTGCTGATAAGTGTGAGCCTTCCAGCTCCACTGCTTATCCAAGTAGTTCAGTTATGCAAGGTCCTCAGAAGCCCTCAGGACTTACAATTGTCATGCATTAAAGTTTGGGACAACCCAAAAGCTCCCGCCAAAATCTTCTGGGGGCTGAGTGCTTTGTGAAGACCCTTGCTCACTGATGCAGGACTCCTGAACGCCTTGCCTTTAGACCACTGGGTATTTAACAAGTTCAAATGGCATAAACTTGTTTCTTACCCACCTTTAGCCTGAGACAGAGAACTCATCTTGAGAAAGACAAAATGGCAAGTCTCTTACATTTTCATGAGTTTGCTTAAAGGGCGATATTTAATCCACCTGACAGCTGAAATATACTAGTGGGATGTGGGACGCCTGCCATGAGAGTGCTCAGAAGCTCCCCATTTTGCTTGTACAGTGGCAAAATGCCTTGATCGTATACGGCTGATTCAGGGATTTTGCTTCAGGGGAGGGCAAGGGAGGGGAAAACAAAATGAATACAAGGTGACAGAAGCAACTCCACTTTACAAAGGGTCAGCAAAAATCCCTGCGGCATCACTTGGGCCCAGCTCTGTCCTCTGTTATGCATTGGTGTAATTCTTGGCAGAATAAGAATCTTTAGCTCTGATTTACAACATTCCGTTCAGTATCAGGTGTTAAAATATATATATATCTTCGCTCTCTGTCTTTCTCTCTCACTCTTTCTTTGTTTTCTTCCCACTTCAGTTAATTTCAATACGTAGTCAGTTTCTGTGCTGTTGGGTCTACTCCTTGAGACCAGTAATTAACTGTTTGTATGAAATAAGAGAACTCTTTTGAATTTGTATTAGTTCCATATTTGTGTCTTTAAACATCAGGCTCTGGTATTTATTATTTCCTCCCCGCCCCACTGAATTTTGTAAATGGGATATGTTTTACTTTCAGTGCTGAAAAGCAATTTGAGTCAGGACAGATACCAAAAGCTCATCTTCCTTCATTCCTTCAGAACTTGACTGTGTGGGTTTTTTTGTCAGTCCCAAATTCATTTAATTTTCTTTAGCTGAGCTGATTGTACCATGCAGTTCCTCTTGAAGAAAATCCTACTGCTGGAAAGATGGCAGTCAAAGAGTTAGTTACTAGGGATATGGCAAACTTCTCATGCCTTATATCAAGCTCTCGCATGCATCACATTTTAATTCAGATGTTTCCCGGTCCATGCTCCTCTTAGGAAAGAGAAAAGCAGAGACAGGTGAGAAAGAGAAAACAGCTATTGAAAAAAACAAAAAATTAGGTGAAAAGGGAGTTGGGAATAAGGTAGAGCAAAAACCAAATAGAGTTAATGTGAAACACAGAACAGAAATGGGGAGGCGGAAAATAAAATGAAAAAATAGACAATGCATCTGCAGAGTATGGGCAATATACCTGCTGAAAGGTAGGAACTTATGGCATGCTAGCATAAGAAAATGGGTTTTATTAGTTGCCCTGTTAGTTCGTGTTCTTTGTAGCATGAGGCAGGGGGGTCTGTGTCTGAGAACCATCCAAGTGGATGAAGGGAGCTTGGTAGCAGCTGTGTCTCAATGACTTAGTATGGTTGTACTAAATAGTCAGTCTTCAGCCCTGGGTCTGCACTGAGCAGAGCTGATTCCAGCCTGCCTTTATGAGTTATGTACCTTGCTTCTGCCAAAAGCAAGTCACCAAGTTGTGGCTCGAAGGATCCACCAAAAGTAGCAGTTCCCAAAGTGAAGCACTGCTATAGCTTCAGAGTTGCTTCTTGGGAAGTGTAGGGGGCATTAGCCCCATAGCAACCATTCTCAAGTGTTCTCAGACTGCTGAGTCCCAAGCTATTTACAGTTTTGGTGGCTGTCACCAGTACACAGCAGGTGCAGGTAACTGGCAGTGGGAGGCAGGGAGGTGCATTATTCACCAGCTGAAGGGTCAGTTAGGAAGTTTTGGACCTGGGATCCTAGGAGCAATGGTAAATCCACATGACTGCTGATAGAGGGGACAGTAGAAATTCAGTCTTACCAGCTGATGAAGACACAAATCCCTTCCTCTCTTTATGAAATCATCCACCTGCAAGCAAGCACCAGCTCCTTGTTAAATAGTGCACAGCTAGATTGGACTTTCTCTCCCAGTGCCCAGTGGACAGGAAGGACTATGCGGCCTATGCTCCATGACTGCAGGCCACATGCAGTTTCATTAAGATGATAACAGAGGTCTTCCTACTAAAGCCTTACAGGTTCCTCCAATGCCTTTAGTGCTTACTGATAAAAATTGGTAGAGAGATAGAACCTCCCAGGGGAGAGTGGGGATCTGGAAGAATGGCTACGAGAGAGTGATATAGCATAATGTGGTACGGTAAAAGGCCTGTGTGCTACCTCACAACCTTGGACAACAGAAAGAACCTGCCTTCTCACTGGCTCAATTATTCCACTTGCCATCATGGTTAGGCTTCTTTCTCTAACCTAATGCAATTCCTTTCAGGCTGTTCTGTGTAGATCCGCATCACTGTGTGTTGTAGACATACTCATGGTATTAATCTGCCATTTGAGGATAGTCCTGAGTGGTGGAAGTGATTTGGCTCTTTAGAAAATCAAAAACAGAGAAAACTGGGCAATACTGCAAGCAAACAAATGCTTTTTCTTCAGTAAAGAAGACAAAACTGAAAATTGTAAAGAAAGTCAGTGAGCTTTCATTTAGGACTGCTGTGCAGGACAGAAAGGAGGCAGAGAGATGTAATACCTTCTGCAAGGTTGGATCTCATCTCCATGGCAAGAGCTGCTTTTGCAACTCAACTCATTTCAGGCCATCATCCAGATCACGTCTGCTCCTAACAACTTGCAGAAGATAATAAGACAACAATCTCTTATAGCCATATCTGTCTGACACAGAAATTAGAGACTACTTTTTCCTGGTTGCCATAGTTTTATGCCACAAGTAACAGGTTGAGAATCAGGTCTCCTGTACGCAGGTGAATGCATCCACAAGACAAACACTGTGGAACACAACTAATTTCTGGGGCAGTATATGTACAGCCTCCAGCTTTGGGGAAATATTCACCAGACATCTAGATAATAATAATAATAGTAATAATAGTAATAATAATAATAATAATAATAATAATAATAATAATAATAATAATAATAATAATAATAATAATAATAATAATTTTCTTGTGGATTTTCAGAGTCATTGTAAAGTCATGTGCAAATGCATGCACCTAGAGGAATAGCAAGTGTCAGAGATGGGGGGACAAACAGTGATGGAAGAGCACTTTGCCTGCTCTACTATGCCAGGTTTTGATCACAGGCAGTAAATTTTAGTTTGAGAACATCTGATAATTCTTGCTTCCAGCTGAAACTTTTCCACACTTTAATATGCGGTTCAGGCCGGAAGCAAGGAGGAAAATGGATAAGGTGAAGAGGCCAAAGATGATTTCTACTTCCAGACTCCAAAGCTTTCTAAAATTATTTCAGGTGGAGCAGTCAGACTTTTAGACAAAGCCTTTAGTCTTATTTAATATAAGAATTTCACTGTGGTTCTAAAATCAATTTAATTGGGCCTTATGTCACTCCTGGCATATTTGAAGGCGTGCTGTTCATTTCAAGCCGGGACAGCTCTCTGCAGAATCTAGATTTAGTTATAAACTTCCTCAAGGTGCTTACATCTTATGTCAGGTACATGTAATGGCCTTGATGGATTTTACCAATATCTCCTGCTCATGAGGAGGAGCATGGGAAAAAACTAAGCAATGAAGAAAACCAACACAGCTGTCAGTCTGGCCACAGATTTATCCCAGTTACGAATTTCTATGAGTCTACTGTAAGTTTAGAACCAGATCTGGGTCAAGTTAGGCTGTGGTGGTGATGCAAACATTTTTCTGGGTAGAATATCAAAGGTTTTGGTGAGCAGCATTGCCTTAAACTTTGGCTTCTTGTAGGACATGTCCAATAGAGGTGCTGTTGAGCAGATATTACAGTGATGTGGAAGTTGCATTCGGAAATTTACCTTCACTCCTCCCTTCCATGCACTAGGACTCAGACACCAGCACGTCTGCCTCTAGACTTCTGAGAAATGGTCCTGTTACATGGTTTTTTCCTTTCCTTATCAGGAAAAAAGAACAAACCACAGGCCCCTACCCAGCATGCAAACAAGGCAGGGATGACAGTGCGTGAGAATGGCTGCTGGAAAAAAAGCCACAGTCACAGGAAATTACCTTAATAGAGTGAAAATTAAGAAACAACCGACAACACTGCCTGTCTCCAGGATACGAGCAGTATTTTCACGCCTTGCCAATTATTCTGTTTGCATCAATTTTGGTTTATTTTTATTAAGTTTCATGTTTCTTTTTTTTTTTTTTTTTTTTAAGTAGTGGTATAATGAATATAAAAAAGGATGGAAGCTTAGAAAATATTTAATTTTTGTTTTAATAAGGAAATAATTATGCTTTTTTATTCCATGAACAGGAAAGAAACCAACCAATTGGGGTTTTCCATCTTTTTCATGTTGTTTTATGCCTGTAGAAAGGTTGGGAACTCTATTTAAGTGGATTATCTTGCCACTGAAAGGGAAGTGGGAAATGAGTTAGAGAGGTAGGGTTAATTTCTTTCACGAATATTTAAATGTGTGCATACATATATTTTCTGTGTTCAATTTGAGAAATGCACTAATTTAGCTTTACAAGGTCACCTTAACCTTAAGAATTAATGCAACAGACCATTAGTTACAAGAGGATATAGAAGCGAAGTCCCCAACAAATTGTCCGCAGATTATGCAAGCCTATTCCCAACCAGCCTACCAGGGCCCCATTTATAGTTCAGAAAGGAAGACAGGGGAGGGCTTGTCTTGCTTAGTGATGGGTATCTACAAGGAAGGTGTCTATGTCCTAGATACATCCCTGCTAGATGTCTCTATGCCATTATTGTTAATGGATACTGAGGAGAGTGCTTCAGCAGATAAAACATAGGTGTTTATTTTAGGACACGATGAACTGCACCCTAAACAGCATTAGTTATATTGATTAGAGCTTTACTGACTTACAAGGGAAGCTTAGGATGGCTTCCCCAGATGCAAATTTCTATCAGCACATGCCCCTGTGTTTACATGGGCAAATCCTGCTGTCTGTACTGTAATTAATCCTTCTCCCAGTCCAAAATGATCAGTGAAGTGCAAGCCACAGTGATTTCTCTCGTGGTCCACTCAGTAGGTACTAAACAGTGACTGTTTTTTTTGTCCTACTCACTCTTCACTGACGCTAGACCAGTGCCTGACCTGAAGTGACACTCTCCTCTCTGAAGACAAGGGGTGTGACTTTATTGCCACTGAATGCAGCAAGAATGGTCTCTACAAAAGTGGGGAGTGGATTATACCCCTCAAGACCTTTACCTAGGTTGTATGCAGTCTGCTGAGTGGGGAGGATAGATCTGATACATCAACAGTCCAGATATTTCACCAAGGTGATAGCTATACAGTACTTCTGTATTTCAAAGTCCTTCATCTACTGCCCCCACAACTGCTAGAATTTGATCTTCTGAATTTGCAGCTTTCCTGATTTCCAGGTTTGATAGGCAGAGAGCTGCACCTGTTAATGTATTTATCACTCTTCAGAAACATAGACGAGAGAAGGAGAGAGTAATTTCACAGAACAGAGAAGGAAGAGTAATTTTAGAAATACAAGGGAAAAGTAACATCAGAAACAGTGAAGATTAACTGGCTAAACCAAAGAAAGGAGTTACCCCAGGTCCATGCCTGTCCTGGAGAAAGAGGGAAGAGAGTGGCTTTGAAAGGAAGCTGCAGCTGTCCTCTCCCTCCTTTAGAAAGCTTTTCTCTTCCTCAGGGGAGGTTTTCCCTGGGGATGTTGTGTGGCTGGCCAGTATGTTTTCCTCTGCTCCTGTGGCAGGGTGGGGCTCAATATGGTGACTTCAGCCTCTGCTGCTCTGAAAGGTAGGTGAGTGTTGGGGGCAAACAGGCTTTTCAAGAGCAGGATCAACAAAATATTTCCAGTGGAAATTTCACCTCATATTGCAAGTTCAAACCTAGAAAAAACACTGTGTTTTGTAAGTATCTTACACTGGTAAAGACAGGCTGTCGACCTGCAGTGGTCTGTAGGTCGCAAGTGTGAAACCACATGAATTTGAGCATACTCTCTCAAGTGTCTGGCAAGAGGAACTGCTGAGATTGTTGCTGCTCACACCTAGAAGGCTGTTTAGTGACACATGTGACAGTGATTGTACTTCCAGTGCTGAATGTTAGAAACTCAATGGGAGAGGTACTTCACTTGTTTTTTGGGGGTTTTTTGAGTGTAACAATTTTCTGTTCGTAAAGACTGATTTTATAGAAGTTTCAGGGTCTGTAGAAATGTGACCCTTCTGATGAAATTTCACTCAGAAAACATATAAACACTTCCAGGAGGTTGAAATGTTTCATTTAGGATTTTTATAAAGTTTTGGGATTCCTATTTTCTCTTTGAAACTACAGTATAATGTAGTATTAAAATTAAGACAAACCATTCTCATTGATTCAAAATTAGCAGTTTTTCATGAAGAGT
>VZTM01020181.1:548435-570301 GCA_013400555.1 Jacana jacana
AATAGTGTTTTTTTTTAAAAAGTTTTTTTTTTTTTTTTTTTTTTTGGTAACAATGGCAAATTTTAAATGGCAGAACTTCCTTTGGTAGAGAGATTCCAAGTTTCGTTCTGGTCTATCAAATCACTGGATTAGACGTGTACCACAGCTAAAGTTTCTTGCACTTATACCTTGCATGAAAAAGCAGCCACCTTAGAGCGGTAGAGATTCCCAATTGTCTTGTGAAATGGAGAAGATCATGGGAGCTGCAAGCATGTAGGGAGTCAAATCTGTGTAATTTCCCAGTAGATATGGTATTTAGAAATCTCCCTTTGAGGTAGTATAATTGACTTCTGCGTCTGCTGTTCCTTGGAGACTCAGAGATTCTAAATATAATTTTTTAATAACATGTCTCTGGGGCCCTATCTTCTGTTATTTCTCCTACACTCTCTCTTCTTTTCTTCTTCTTTTCTTTTTTTTTTTTTTCCTGTTGAGTATGAGTATCATGTTCCAGAGGCTGTAGGAATATAACTCAGTTTCCTTACTAAACTACATTTAAAGAAATCTTGTGTTATTTTTTCCCTAACTTGTAATATCTTCTTCTAACAATCTGCACTTCAAGATGAAAGATCTCTTCCTTTAATTTTCTTCCGAGAATATAATCTTAAAACTTCTTGATTTCCTAAATCTCCAGGTGACTGCAGGCTTTGCTCTCCACTTTACCACAAACTTGTCTCCAGACCAGTTCCCCTGCACAACTAGGTATCACTTCTGTTTAGTGAAGATTTTTCCATAAGGATTAGATGTGGTCATATGGCAGTGTTCCAGATTCATGATGCCAGTTGAATGGAAGGCCCTTGAGTGCAGGCCAGGTGATGATATGTGCAGAGGAAGAAACTGGCTAATGGAGTAGAAATGGGCATAGAGAACTGGGTTGCTGGAGGCTGTAGGTACAGAATAGAAAAGCATCCATAGCACAGAGCTAAAGGAAGTAATATTGCCTGAACACCTACCTGCAATTGCTCTGCCTTCCAGTCCAGAGTGTTTCTGTAAGGTATTCACCTGGGCCATGGAACAGAAAGTTGCTCAACTTAGTAACTTACCTTTGGAAATGTAAGCTTTGTATGGTGTGGTGTGTGCTTCCACAGACACAGCCCAGGGCTGATAGATTTGCTTTGTCTTATGGTGTATATTGGTCCCGGGTACATCCGGTGGTGAACCCCTCCATGAAGATCTGTGAACCCAAAGACTATCCCGTGGAAAACTCCAGTCTTTGACCGTCATGCCAGGGCAAGTGTTATTGCCAGAATCCCTCCAGAGAAGATCAAAAATATGTGTGCCATGCTAAGGAAAATGCTCAGAGCCGTGAGTGAAGCTCAGTGAATTATAATGGGTTTTATTCTGTGCACAGGAACAGTAAGAGTCACAGGGCTAATGTTATTGGGTAGGTTTTCAGACAGCCTAACCACTGAGAAGCATTCCCAAAAGGAGAGCCATTCTCCAAGGAGGAATGACTCCTGCAAGCCTGAGAGGCTGCTTTCTGGCACTGAGGTAGCACAATTAATAATAAGATCTTAGTCCGGGAAACAGAGTGGTAGTCTGGAAGAGGCTAGTACAATATTTGTCCTGTGTTTGTTTAATACACAGAAAGAGCAACACTGGGTAAAAGAGTATATAGCAATAGATGGATGTATAGCAAGGAGTAAAACAAAAGGGCAAAGTAAATGAGACTGCAAATGCTGACTGGAAGAGCAGTGAAACTAGTGATACTGTTTGGGGAACACCTGTACACAATTTAGCTAGAAAAATAGGCAATATTAAACTGAAATAGCCAAGTTTCAACAACATTAGTCCAAGGAACATGAAAAACAGCAAAATCACTTTTTGTTATTAAGTGGTTATTGTAGAAACATGTTAGAGTAACAGTCATGGCTGGCAATTATGTAAAGAAGGGTATATGGTTTTCAGGAAAGACAGAAACAGAAATAAACTTAGCTGGGATTACACACATTAAGGGTGTGATAGGCAAATAAGTAGTAGCAAAGCTAAAAGAGAATTGACTTGGGTAAAATAACTTTGAGGAGGAACTGGAAAATAGTTACCCCTGGGTGTCTACTCTAGCCCATGGGATCATAAAGCACTTAAACGTGTATGAGAGAGAGACAAATATAGCTAGGAATTGAATCAGTTTAGACAGCTGTATTTTCTGAAATATACATTGTAAAATAAGTGCTATTAATAAAAGTAGGGCCTGGTTATTCTTCAATGTGATAGCTAAAAGACTTCATCACCAAATAATCACTGAGCCCCTTCAAAAGTGCTGCTATTCTAGCCTTGATTTCAGTTAGCAGAGAGAATTTTACAGGAGAGCTTTATCTGGGACCGAACAATAGATTGATCATGAGTTGGATAGCAACATGGTAAATAACAGGCAATTTGATTTTGTCAGGAACAAATTGTATAAAGCCAACCTGATTTCCTACTCTGACAGGTAACAAGCTCTGTAGATAACGACAAAGCACCTTGACTTGTTAGGTTTTGACACTGCCTCATGTGAGACTTCCATTAGCAAGGCTAGAGCAATGCAGTCTGGATAAAATTACTATGATATGGATTCAAAACTGTTTGGAAAACCATACTTGTAAAATAGGTATTAGAGATTCACTGCATGACTAGAAGGATGCATGAAGTTGGGTACCATGGCTACTGATGACTTAGGGAATAATGCATGCCCTTAATAAATGACAAGAATAGCCTGTTGAAAAGCGTGTACATGGTATGGGGGACAGGATTCAAATTCAAAACTATCCAGATGGATTGGAGAAATAATATGAAAAAAAGTGGGATGCAAATCAATGAAGATGAGTACAAGGTGCTGAGGAGCAATCGATAGTACCAGCACAAAATGAGAGTGGCCGATTATACTTCTGCTGAGAAGGATATAGGGGGTTACAGTGGGTCAGAAACTGCCTGTGAGTCAATAATAGTAAATCACCTGTTGCAAAGAAAGCAAACATCATGCTGGGATGTGCACATGGCATACTATTTATAAGATATGTGAAGTAATGCTTTTCCAATTCAGCCTCAACTGCATCAAGTTTTGGTTGCTACATTTTAAGAAAGATGAGGGTTTCCTGGACTTAGTCCAGAAAACAAAAATAGGAACACTCAGAGATGTTGAAACCACAACAACTAAGGAAAGATTGAATGAGCTGGGAGCTGCTTAGCCTGGAAAGAGAAGATTGAAGGGGTTTACAAGGAAGGAAGAAGCTGACATGAAGACAATAACCTTTTCTTTGTATTCGTGGTAGAGAGGACAGGCAATAATGGTCTTAAATTGCAGGAAAAGAGATTCAGATGAGACATTGGGGGATATTTCTTCGAGGGCAGGGTGAGCAATACAAGGAACAGATTGCTTGGGGAGATTATGGAGTCTCTGCCAGTGGAGGTTTAAAAGAGCAGGTCAAACACATGCCTGTCAGGAGTGATGGAGGTCTGGACAGCTGATCATCACTTGGGGCAGAGATGGACTGCGTGAGCTCTCAAGGTCCCTTCAAGTCCTACAGCTGTATGGTTCAGTTCAAACTGAGTGGTTGGATAAATAAGGATGAATCATAACTGAGAGTTTCCTTTTATTTCCAAAGAGTAAACTTTGTGCAAGCAAAGAAATTGGTAAGTCTGCTAGGCATAGGAACTCAGAGACTTCAAAGGAGGGGGAGCAGGGGATACGTTTAAGTGTGTAGTGCAAAATGATTTGGAATTTGCATCCCAGGAAAAGGGAGGAAATTTGGGGGAGAAAAATGACCAATTTCTTTCAAAAGCTTAATTTAAAAAATATCTCAGCCACAAGCAGAGAGCCTAGAAGGAACAGAGGAGGGCAGAAGCAGCACATTGTCTACAGTGTTAACAAATTTCTGAATGCTGCCACCCCTAAATATGAAGATCAAAGAAGTTGTCTGTGGTGACAGTGCAGAGCAAATATGAGGTGAGTGAAGACAAGACGAGCTGGGAGGCTGCAAGGAGGACTTCAGGGAACTGTAGATAGAGAAAGGAGTCTCCTCTCTGCCACCACTGCTTAATACCCCTGTAACCACTGTCACCTCAGAATGCAGATCTTTCTCTATTTCCCCCCACTTCCAAAGGTGGTGTCCCACTACAAAAGTGCCCTGTTTCTATTCTGAACCCAAAGCAGCTACACATTTGTGGCTCTTGGGCTGCTGCTTGTGGTGGCGTGTGTGAAAGGTGGATACGTGCCTCTGGGAGGGGAAACAAAAAATCGGGACTGGGAGGGGGATGTGAAAGAAAGGTCTGATTTCTGTCAGTGTCTGTTATCCAGAGGAGCAGAGGGTAGGAGCAGCAGCTCCCATTACTCAGAAGGCATAGTCCCACAGCAGTAGCGGCCACTTCGACCCTGTCCGTGTCGGCAGTCACAGCATGGCTAACTCTATGGCACTTGGTGTAGGCCAAGAAAGCCATAGGTCTGTGGCTTTTTTATTACCCCCCCCCCAGCAGTCTGCTGCACTTGATGACTACCTAGTCCACTTCCACATCAAGGCTGCCTTGGAAAGGGGATTAAGCAACAAAGAAAGGTATGTCTTGGGAGGTCAGGAAGTGCAGGGATGAAGTGAGAATTGCCAGGATTCAAACTGAGTTAGTCCCTGCAAAGAAATGAAACAACAGAAAGATCCCTAATACTATAAATGAAAAAAAGAAATGGAGCCTCTATATGTACTGAGAAAAATTTGCACAGCTCTAACCTAGAGGGATACTTTGCCCCTAAGGGCAGAAACACAGAGTATAGGGGACAAGTCAGGTGGACTGGTGGGAATAAGTGTACTGAAAGAGCAATGATTGCATCCAAGATGAAAGCAATTCAGAGGGTTTACTGTGTTCAAACTGGGGAGGCCAAGAAATCATCCTCCCCAGCGTGCAAAAAGAACTGGCCCATCAAATCGTGGGTATGGTAGATGGGATTTTTAATAAATCTGTTCAATCACTGGGGTTCCACTGCCTGGATTATATCAAATGTAGTACCCATATTTAAAAAGGGAGAGAGAGCGATCTAGGCAGCTGCGGGCTTGTTATTTTGGCCTCAAGGGCATGGATGGATTCAGAGCAAATTATGTTGGAAAGAATAATTGAAGACATGGAATAGAAAATCGGATATAGTGCAATATGCCATTATCAAAAAGAGATTGTGCCAGACTAGCTCGATATCTGTCTTTGATAAGGTTACTGATGTTCTAGACAAGGGAAAAGTAGTAGATCTCCTCTATCTGTACTTCATTAAAATTTGGTATGGTGCCACCTGGGAAATTATTAGTTAAATGAGGGAAGATGAAGATTAGTACAAGAATTGTAAGGTGAGTAAGGAACTGGTGAAAGAGAGGAAGGAAGTTGCTAGATAAATTCTTATGCCTTAGTCTTGGGACCAATGTTTTCAATTGTGACTTTGGCCTAAAAATTAGGAGTGGGTCAACTTTTGCAGGCAGCATCATCAATGCCTAGAATCACCAGTTCATCACACAAGATATTGTAGGCTAACAGGGATGTGGGCAAATGCAGCAGCGTGAAATTCAATGCTACAGATTTGTGTACTGGGAACAAGAGTTTCTCCTGCACGCTGAATGCTTATTGGTTTGAAACAAGACAGCAGAAGATGGTTGCTTGTAGCAGTCAATCACAGAACAACTATGAGCTTGCAACTAGAAATGGCCATGTAAGAGCTAAATGAAATCTTTGGATGTGCACACACTAGACACAGGGGGGAGGAGCACACACCAGACACAGGGGAGTACCATGGTGGTTGTATGAAGGAGGTGTAGACATCACCTGAAACAGTCGGTGTCATTCTTGTCAATCATTTTCAGGAGAGAAGAATTGAAGCTGGAGCAAATGCCAACATAAAAACCTGCATGAACAGGGGAATGGCAAGCCCATCATCTTAGATGATCACTGTTAAATCTAGTCAAATGGAGATTGTGGGGACACAATTGTACTCTCTAAACACATAATTGGGTCAAACATGAGGGAAAGAGAAAAGATACTTTAACTCAAGTTCACAGTTCTCACAAAAGTATCCAACTAAACTTGTACTGGGAATTAGATAGTATCTGTCCATTGGAGAGTAGTCTGAGTACAGCTTTTCAAGGGTTACAGTAGGGGCATACAGCAAAAGGCACTATAAGCATGCCTTATTGAAGGATGCAACCACATTACATGGCTCTCCGGGAAGGCAAGAAGCAGAGCTCAGTGCCTAGAGATGTCACTTTCTGCTATAAGCTGGTGAGCAATTTCAGGGCAGTTGTACTTGCCTGGATCCCAAGGAGCTGTACCACTGCCCGTAATATCTAGCAGCATATACAAAGGTGCTGTTTCCATGTCTTCTCTCCGCAGTCTGTGGCCCTCTTCCTTTGCCTGCATGTACCATACAGATTTGTTGGGACAGAGGAGTGGATGGTGGTCTAAAGCAGTGCCAGTGGGGTGGGCACAACAGGGCAGACACTCCAAACTCAGACTCCTAACCATACCAAGAGGAAGAGGGAACAGGGTCTACCTCTTTTCCCTTGCTTTTGTGATCTGTGGTGATTAACAGGTACCCATAAAACCTCTTCCTCAGCCCAGCCATGAAAGGAATTGCTTCCTAATGGGAGAGGAAGGGGGGGTGAGGTTGCAGCCCTCCCAGCTGGTCCAACTAATTGAAAGGACATTGTAGAGAGGTTGGTGCAGGTCTCTTCTCACAGGTAATTCACAACAGAACAAAAGGGAAGGGCTGCAAGCTGCAGCAGGGTAGGTTTAGACTGGACATTAAGAAAAAAATCTTCACAGAAAGAGTGGTCAGTCACTGGAATCGGCTGCCCAGGGAGGTGGTGGAGTCACCATCCCTGAATGCGTTTAAGAGATGATTAGATGTGGTGTTGAGGGATATGGTGTAGGGGAGAACTTCGTAGAGAAGGGCTGATGGTTGGACTCAGTGATCCCAAGGGTCTCTTCCAACCTAAATGATTCTATTATTCGATGATTCCAGTGAATTCTCTAAAAAAAACTGTGTTGGTTCCTAGACATATCCTGTGCTCAACGTGTTGCACACCTGTGATGGTACCATTGCTGCATAGAGACTGGAGTGGTGTAAGCAGGCCAGATTTCTAAAAAGGACCAGGAACAGAAATTTATACCCCCATCTCTCCTGAAACCAGGCTCAGCATGTGTGTGAAAAGGTGTTATAGTGATAAGAAAGCTGTTGATGGAAAGAGATCCACCATCCTTTGTGGGGATAGCGGGGAAAATATCCACCCCATAGCTTTGTGCACTGTGAGGGAAATCCCACCTCAGAAAACCTGCCACTACCAATAGTGGCTGATGGCTCTGCTGAACTGGTTGGTGGCTCCTTGCTGAAACTAGTGTAAACATCACAGGTGCTATTGCTGAGAACAGTCACTCCTTCTATCCTTCATCCCCCAGGGATTTGCTCCTGTCATCCCCTTGTTTTAAGCTGGTGAAGAGAGTATCACAGCCACTCCTAGTCAAAAGAGGAGGGGGTGGAGGCCCATCTGGACCCTTGGTTTGATTTCATATTTATGAAACAGCTTAAATGTCAGCTTGAGTGAAAAACGACACCTTCCCAAGCTTCTCATATTAATGCCCGTGGCTGCCACTGGTTTCTTTAGGAAGGCAGCTTGTGGTTTTTCCTCTCGCTCTCCCCCAAAGGCTGCAGGGAAAGATGAATTGGACTGATAGATGAGACTGCAACTGCCGATAAACTGCTTTGCTGACAGGAGAGGGAGATGAGGGGGTGGCCTATACTGTGAAAGGAGGGAGGGAAGGAAGAAGGCAGGGAAGAAGGCAGGGAGGTAGATGGAGAGAGGAAAGAGAGACAGTGGAGGATGGCCTATATTGCAGAGAGCTGAGAGAGTGGTCTAAACTGAAGGGAGAAAGAGATGGGGAGGGAGGATGGTTGACTGTGAGGAGAAAAATACACTGACATATGCTAAGGCAAGGGAGATGTGATGGGAAAAACTAAAATCACATGCAAGATCAAAAAAAAACCACTACGGAAGCATTAATTATACATGACCATGTATATATGCAAAAAAAAGAGTAAATAAAAATACACCCACCAGCACAGGAACCTCCTCTCAGGTCCGCTGCTGGAGGCCGTAGATCATCAGAGGGACTTCTGCAGGTGCATTTGCATGACACACTGCTGAATCCTGAAGAGACACTCAAATCCTGGCAGAGCCAAGCCAGGCAGCACTAGAAGGTGGCAAGCCACTTGGGTACTGTTCTGTAAGCACAGTTACCCAGCCAGGGCCAGTCCCCTCAAGTGCCTCTTTACATGGCAGCACACCTGAGCTAGCTTGGCTATAACTTGGGTATCACATTTCATGGTGCAGGTCTGACAGACATCGTTTGTCCTCTTCTCCATCTGCCTGAAGGGACTGGAACAGAAGATGCCCCCAACAGGACGAGGTTAAGAGGCTTCTGCCTGAAGCCAGCTGGACAAGCAGGTTATATGGGCCAGCAGAAGGTGGAGGCTGAACCTTTCCAGAAAGTTTAGCAGAGAATTAGAAAAGAGCCCTGAGTTCCTTGGGAAAACAAAATTACCTGTTATTCTCTCTGGGAGGAGTCTGATACAGGTTTGTTTTAATGGCAAATGCAGAACCTATTGGGTTGAGTCTGAACATCATTGCTGGAAATGATGAGGATACTGTAGCAGAGAAAAAGTGGTAAAGGAGGGCAAACACTTTGTCTCTTGCACAGAGGTGAAAGGCCAGGAAATGAGATCTTTTTTGGCCCCCCTGAGTCAGTTCTTGAGGGACATCCTTTGTTCTAGATAAGAATAAAGAAAGGTGAGGGCTCACTGTGAGTATGGTGGGGTAAGGACAGACTACTGCATTGGTATTCTTGGGGAGAGATGCACCTGCCTTTTTCACTGGGAGTCACTGATGGAGGTCTCCAAAGTTGCCTGTGGAGTACAGTGCTCTTGGCGCTAACATCTGCTCCCTTTTCTGGTGCTGAAGGCTTTCAGCTAGTTTGCTGGTTGTTTTTTCTTTTAACCGGGAGATGTCTCTGAAGTCTTATTCTGTCTGGGTTCATGATGCCCAGAACCTCTATCAGCTGTTACAGTGTTTGGAGCATTATTCTTGGCAATAGCATATCACTCACTTTTCAGTGTCTCAGTCAGTTCTTGTCACTTTTTTCTTCCTGATTGAGATAGTAAAAAACTCTGCTTCCATTTCATCTTTATCCCCTGTGGTCAGTTCTGTTTACAGACATGTTTCTTGCTTTTTTTCCTTGGCAAAGCTTTTTCCTGTGGTCTAGAGCCCCCATGCTGCTGGGGATCTGAATCCCTCTGTGCTGACTCTTTTGTGACATTCTTCAGCTCTGTTTCATTTCGCTGTTTAATCATCCTCTTTCTTGCTGTGGGTCGTGCTAGATTGGTTCCTGACATCACATTTATATACCATCTGCTGACTAATAACATGCAAGGGCTTGGTTTCCACTAATAACAAACCAGTCTGGTTTTAGACTATTTAGAGATACTGAACCTTGCTTCACAGACACAGCATGCAAGCCAGAGCTGAATGATTCTCTTGCCACCTCTGTTCTTGCTAGCCAGGCTCTACAGCACCCACTTTTTAACAGCATAAGTGACTAGTTTTCTCCATATCTTAGATTCTTTGCTCCACTGCTAAGCTCAACTTGTTTATCCCCCTCCCCACTTGAAAGGCCTTATCCCAGTCCATTAGATGGGGCTCAGCCCAGCTAGGGAGAGCCTGTTTGAAAGGGGATTACCCTTTTCTCTATTAAGTGGTCCTGAGCAGACTTTTGGTGAAAGAGCGTACTTGTATAGCAGAGAATTAGACAGATCTCGGAAAAGTTTCCTGATAATGCATCTGCTTCACCTCCAGTGCCCTTCTTCCATACAACAAAGCTCTCCTTCCCTCCAGACCAAGATGGCTATGTACAAGCTGCCTATGAGAAAGGATCCCTGGCCCATATTAAATTACAGGCTTTTCCCAGGAGTCCTCTAGGATGCTACTGTCTGGCCTTGGTCAAAACCACACCAGGGGCTGTGCCAGCAATTTGACAATGTGGACGGTTGAGTTCCGGTTACCAGGAGCACTCTCTGTGCCTGTTTAACTCACCAGCCATAAAGATAAGGATCCATTTGCTTCACAGTTCCAAGAACCCTGAGTCTTAATACTAGTTTACACGTCAGTCCTGGCATTGAAACTTTATACCAAGATGTAAATTTCTGCTCGGAATTAGGATTTCAAAATCTGTCCCAGACAAGGATGGGCGAGTGGTTCCCAGGAACTAGGTCTTGCCTCCTTGTTCATCCTACTGTACTAGTGACCTCAGCATCTTTCTTGGGCAACGAGTCAGTTGAGATGATGCAAATTAGACAGTGTGATTGGAAAAGGAGCCTCAAACTGAAGCTGAGAATCACATCTAATTTTATTTTTTCAGAAAAACATCTCACATGACTACAGGGAAAAGTAGGATCTTCTGCTAGGAGACAGCATCTTGGCTACTAGCATGTTGCAGCATGCTGGAAGGTCGTATTGTGCAATGGGTAGGTGCCTAATCCCATGACACTGGATACCTAGCAGTGAGGCTGAGTGTGAGTGTGGTCTGGATCCAAATGTAGTTCTGAGGCACCAGCCTTCTCCCACAGATTGTGGCTGGGGGATGGCAGGAGGTTTTGGCTCAAGTTTTCCTCTCCCTTTAGCCTCCCTCTCCTCCATATCCCTGCTGTAGACCTGCAATTACTCACTTTTCCTGCACAGCATGTGCCCAGCTCCCCATGGGACTGGGGAATTAGAGGCGCTAAGTGCTGGGAGGAAGAGAAGTGCCAGGACTGTAGCTGGGAAGCAACTGAGGAACTAATTCCAGAGGATGAGTACTCCTGGCCCCTCTGCTCTCCCAGCAAATCCTTGCCAGCAGCATCGGCTGCGAGGAGCCAGGGAAACAGGCAGGCTTCTGCTGTCTCCACGTGGAGCTTTTACCTCCCACAAGGATCTGGCTGAGCTGGGCGAAGGACGCAGTAAAGCGCCATGTGAAATTACCGCAGCACTTGAGCACACATGAACCCTAAACAAACCCCAGCCTAATACTCAATACCCATCACTCAAATCCTAATTAAACATCCACCAGTAATTCTGTTAACCCTCTCTAGTCAGGACCGAGTCAGGATCTTTTGAATTGGGCCTTTGGGCCCTTTAGGCTTATGCTCTGGATCCCCTACCTACAGGATTTAATTAAAGTCACCCAGTTTATGGCTGGGAAGGCAACACAGAGTAACCCTCTGCTCCTTCCCATGTCAACCCTTCTAATAACATCTGACAACACTGGCAATATTGCTCTGCACTTTGGGGAGGTGGAGGGAGGCACCATAAGATCCACAGGTGGACCTTTTCCCCTCACCTTTTGCATATTGCTTTCCTTTTTTAAAAAAGAAAAGTGCTCTGTGGGTTCTTACTCTCGGGGCAAGTTGGCACCAGCATGGGAACTTATGGGGAAGAGTGAGGCAGCGCCTGCTGTCTAGAAATTGGTTTACAGGTGGGAAAGCCCTCAGGGTATCATCTGTCTCCTGTTTCCTCTGAGTAAGTGAGGGAACATGAATTCCTTCTGACAAAAAAACAGGTCAAGTTTTTTTCTTACAATAGCCTTCCTTCAGAAATGAGCTTTCATTTGTTTCCTGGAAATTAGGATGTCATCACTGATGTTTTTATTTTGTTAACTGGGGGAAGGGAAATGGATAAAAGTGCAAATGAAACAGAACCAGGATGGAGGAAAGAGGTTAGACACTGTTTAAGCAGTACACATGATTGTTTTCCTTTTTTAAAGTGACTCAGTCATTGAGAAATAAACCTTTCTTAATAAAAATAAAGGATAAAAATGAAATATAGTTATAATTTCATTAGAACTGGTGTCCTTATTGACACAAAACATTATGTCTGTGTTTTTCTGCTCTACTTAAAAGCAGATTAACCAGGTTATGTTTTTAGCCAACTCAAGTCAACCTCTTTTTCATGGACCTCCTTCTCTGGTCTTTGTTCCCCCTCCTGTTTCTGCATTTGGCTCTGGAACTGTTTGTTGTAGGAAGCCATTTCTCTGCTGTAGAGAACAGACTATGTTTTAAAATGTGTTTGTTAGGGCATTTGCACCAGCTAAAGAAAACCCATAAATTAACCAGGATGTTAATAGTGAAGCCTGGGCTGGATTTGCCCCTTGCAAGCATAGGGAAAAAAAGAATGCCCTCATGTTGGAAAAGGAGCAACGAAACAGCCTGCTATTTTGTGACCTGTAGAAAGTACTCAGGAACACCAAGTCTCTGTCAGGGGGATTCAGTGGTCTTTTGTGTTCACTGTCAGCCTTGGCTATAGTTCTAGCAAGGATCCAGCTTTGCAACTTTGCAAGCCCCTCTGCATGTTTGCTTGGTTGAGAGCCTCTCGGCTCCCAGCCTCTGCACTGCTTCCTTGCACACAGGGATGAGGCTGCAGGGGTGTGTAATTTCATGTGACTTGCTCTATTATTAATATCTCCATGTGCAGCAGTCATTGCAGTGAGAATAAACTGTTATTTTTTATTTTAAATGGTTAATATTCATCAAATGTTTATGAAAATACTTAACCCGTAATGATGACAAACACAGTGTCTAATAAAGATGGAAGTGAAGATTCTCTTTGTGAATATGTAATCAGAAGAGTAAAGAAAATTACATTAAAAAGACTTCATTATGCCATTAAATGTGTGAAATGACTTTTTCTTCTCTATTTTAATTTTAGCATATTTCTTCTTTTTTTTCTTTTTAAATATCTCTGACACTTTCATGAGATGGGTACATAAAGAGACATTGGCTGCTGTAACAAGAGGAACTCTGATTGGCAGCATCCATCATTCTCATCCAAATTTTCATTTCATTTATCTTTAAGAAAAATCAACACCATTTCTACCAATGATTGTCATTTTTTCCCTTTATTTCCTTGGGGAGAGAGAGATTCTTATTACTGCTCCGAATGCAACACATTGTTTCAAAACCCTCTGTAGTGCTGCAGGCCCAGAGTCATTCCCCTCACAGCAGGGGCTTACTGGTGTGCAAGTATAGGTGCGCCTATTTTTGTCTGACACCTTGGGGCTTGTAACCGGCACCTCTGGAACTATTAGGGTGAATCTCTGTTGTTTGAAATAAAAACATAAAGGCTTTTGATTGATAGACTCCTTTAGGGCTGTGTACTGATAGCTTCAGGCAAAAATATATCAGACTGTAGGTGCCATGTGTTTCGCCATCTAGGAAGCTGCCCAAAACTTCATGGTCCTAGGTCAGTCCCAGATGATGTGCAAGCTTTCATTCTTGCCAATACCATAAGCTGAATTGCACTGTGATGGAAAATCCCTATAGTAAGAAGGAGGAAATGTGGTTACCTGGATAGGGGCTGCAACAGACCTCTCTGGGGAGATGGCAAAAAAGATACCACTGACCACAACCTGAGTGACAAAAAAAAGAAGGGTTCATAAGAAAGCAGAAAGGTGCTCGCAAGGGTCTGAAAGGCTCCCCAGCCTGCACTGCCCGGCCTCACTGGTCAGCCAGGGCAAAGAGGCGAAGAGGCTGCATGGTTCCATTTTAAATGGCAGCACAGCACAGGTACTCCCAGGGGAGGCTCGTGAAACAGTCAGTTATAACTTTCTTCTAAGCAACAAGGAAAAGGAAAAAGATAGTATTTATTTTAGTTGTGTGTTAATTGCAGTGTTAATTTAAACAATTAATGTTAGCTTTTTGGCAAGAAAGTCTAGCAGCTCTGCATTTAACATGCACCTTTATTGCAACAGTGCTTCAAGACAAAACAATGTTCTCTTATTCTCTTACAGGCTCTTCTGTTGTACTCACCTCCATGACCACCAAGTAACATACACCTCTGCTACGTCACCCCAGGTATGTCCCATCTGTAAGTGTCTAGGGTGTAGGTATGTCTGCTCTTACCAGGAGTATTTCTGAGAAGTATTCCAACTGACTCTGGACCTTATCCCCTTTGCAGAAGAAATGTCTCTTTGGTCTACCACATGCCAATTCTGATGGCTCCCAATTTGTGAAATGTTTGATGATCATTGTTATTTTTGTCAACTGTATATTTTCGGAAACATGGCCTTAGTTGTTTGGGGACATTGTGCATTGTCCTGCTTCGCTCCCCCTCTAAAACTCAGAAGAGACTTTGGTGGGAAGTGAGTTAAGTGCAGGTATTCTTTGCATAAGCAGCTTGTAAAGAAGGCTTAAGGAATTATGAGTGGGAGGAGGGTCCACAAATGAAACCTGTAATGAAGAGACTTCCCAATCAAAATGTGATCAAAGAGGCTGCTGCCTTCTCCCAGCCTACTCCTTTCCATCTGAAACAGCTGACAAATGGTTATGTTGTGTTTGCAATTACAGTTCTGTGAAAGTGATAAATTATTGCGATTATTCCTAAATACAGGACTTTTACGTGTATAATTAATACATAGAAGAGAATATCTGATAAGTGGTAGGCCACGTTCCAGTTCCATTTACACTATAATAGATCTGGAGTAGCTCCAGCTGTCCCTGTTCATGGAAAGCTGCTATTAAATTGGGCTTACACACTTTGAGTACCTTGCAGAAGTCTTCCCTGTCAGAGCAACAGAGAACATAGTATGGCTCATGTGGTTTAATCCCCACATCCAAAAATCTCAGTTCTAAGGTCTCTCCAGGTGGAAACAATTAGAGGGGACTTGTCTCTTATATACTGCACTGATATGTCCAATAGCAAGTCCTAACCTACCAGCTTTGGGCTCTGAGTGCAGTCTGGCCTTAAAGTCAATTCATTGCAGGTGAGAATCATGGGTGTGGAGTACATATAGAATCACTTATTGCTTGTGCCAAAGACCAAAGATGTACAGCCTCTGTCATGAAAATCTACCTTCTCTCCTGTTGTTTGTCAGTGGTTAGGAAAAGCCAGTCCTACGTTTATTCCAGCTGAGTGCTTCCCTAGAGCATGAGTGCTGTGCTCAGAGCTCAAAGTCTGTGATGGCACTAACAGCAAAAAATACTCTAAATGCAGAGCCAGCATAAGAATAGCAAAAGGAAATTGTACAGTAATATAGTCTCCTGACACGGTTACCCATTAATGCCAGCTTTAAAGGTTAATGCAATTTAACTCGCTCTTGGCTATTACTCTGAAATAACATACCAAAGCCTCCTCTATGAGCAGATAACAGATAAGGATGCTTTATGATAAACACCCACAATAAAACTGCAGAACTTTACAGTGTTACGCTTGCAGGAATGGCAGATTTGCCTTTATTTGTGCATGCATGTGTATGGAGGAAAGCAGAGAGTAGTGGAGAGAGCTGGAAGAAGAATTCTTGGCTCTCAGACTATCAGATAGCTTGATAAATCTGTCTTGTATGTGTTGCTTCATGCCAATACAATGGAAATGAATTGGCATGTCGCATGTCTGCTGCAAGTTGAGTTTCCTTCTGCACCCGCAGAAACAAAGATGCTGCTCTACAAACCACCCACGAGAAAATTCGTTGGGTATTTATTTATTTGTCTTTTGACAAGGCAAATGCCATCAGTTTTATAACAGCAAAGCATAGAGTTTGCTCTCTCTCCCATCTCCTGTTTTAAAGTTCTGCAAAATGCTTCAGTGCTGAAGTTTTTCTTCAAAATAATAGCTAAAAAAAAAAGGCATAATCACATTGCACTATGGAAAGTGTGAGGCAACTTAGTGCAGGACTTTGCCTACTTGCAGGATACATAGAAAATACATAAGCATACGCTGCCTGGGGATTATTGTAACTTCTCATTAATATTCTTAAAGCACTTTGAGATCTTCCATTATATTATTTCACAGGTTAAAGGACAATATTTGCATGTCTACGGGACAGTGAAATATTTTTATTAAAAATTATTAGCCTTAAAATTTTAGGGCTCAAGAAAGGCACCATACGTTTTGTATGCCTAACACACACATGCACACACATTAAACACACACATGCACACACAGAAGCATGCAGGGAGTGCTAATACTTAAATTACTAGGCAAAAAAGCTCTGCAACCTGGAGAGACAATCCATGAGGTCTGCTGCAAAGGGTCTGTTCAGGACTCATGAGTCAGATCCATTTGCCCTGCTTTCTTTGCACTCAGAGCACCGATGTGACAGGCAGCCCGGCTTTTGCCACAGCAGTGACATTGGGAAACAGTGTCAGAGACTTGGCAGGAAGCTGAGAGGTCGTGCAAAGTTAGTGCACTGTGATTTTCTATAGACGTGCCTCAGTTTTCTGACTTTCCATTATTGCTTTGAATTACCTTTTCTACTAAGCTGATTATGTCTTTACATTTGCAGGGCAGTTAAGTTGGGTTTTTTTTCTCCCTTCAACAGAATTGTCTGTTGTTCCTCAGGATGCTTTCTTTTTTCTGTTCAGCATCTCCCTTTTCTGCTTCACATTTTCTTTACCTTTTTTTGCCGGAATATGACATTGCCTTGAAAAGGATTAGTACCATTCTGGGATGTATCAGGCAAGGGTATTTTCAGAAATGGAATTATTTCAGTAGTGCACTGATATGAGGGACTGAGAAGTCCTCACTTAAAATATTGTGGCCAATTTGGGTCACTTCTGATCAAAAAAGGGAAAGTGACGTATAGGAAAAAGTTGAGAGAATGATTAGGGGAAGAGGCAGACCTTTAACAAGTGTGCGTGGGTGGCTCAGACTAGCAAAAGAAAGATGAGAGGGAGTATAGTTTTTCTTCATAAATACACTCTTTGTAAATACCAGGATGGAGAATTGTTTCAGCTGACAAAAAGAACTGCTAAAAGATCAGATGTGTATAAATTAGCTTGGAAATCTGGAGAAGGTTTCTAAACTTCAAAGGAAAGAAGTTCTGGCCTTCCATACAGGATAACAAGGGCAAAGAACTTAAATAATTAAAAAGTAGAGCTTGCTGAGTTCATAGAAGGAATTACACTGCATTTATATTTTAATTAATTAATTTCATGCTTCAGAGCTCCCACTGACCACTACTGGGGTAAAGAAGGAAGTCCCTTCATATCCTAGGCCTTTATTTTCTTGGATGTGTATGTAAGGGTGGGAGGAATGAAGAGTGGGGAGAGGGCAAATTGATCTTCCTTTGAAGCATTAAATTACCCAAATAAGAAATTGGCCAAGGCTAAAGACAGGATAGTAGGTAGGTTATGCTGGTGCTCCTAGTGGTACTGCCTGACTGATGTGTCTTAAATTAAAAGCATTGATTTGATGTGGAATCAGGAAAGAATTTTCTTCTGGATTGAAGAGCAAGGATTGTTTAGAGTGATTGCTCATCTGGGTTTTCTCTATAGCCATGCAAAGCAAGAAATATCTGAGTGTCCTCACCTGCATACAATTGCATGAGTCTAAGATCTTCCCAAGGCCCTCCATCCATCCCATTGTCTTGGCTGGACATGTTATAGTCACTGCAGCATTTGCTCTTTTGCACCAAATGTTGTAAGGCTGTGGTGTTTCTGACTTAGAATTGGAATGGGGATTGAAGCAGAGGTTATGGATATCTCTCAATTTAATGTCTATTCTACCGTTGTTTGTAGTATTTGGAGCCTGGAACTGATAAACTATATGGTTGCCTTCTGTTCTATGCCTGTTCAGAGAATATTTTCTCCTCTCTATTTTTTGCCCCTGCCTTTGAATTATTTCATTCTTTCTTCCCTTTCTTTTTTGTTGACCTTCTTCTTTTGATTTCTGTGCCTATTCTCTGCAGGTTAATGTTTTCTTGTCCTGCTGTTCCTACTTCTCTCCTTCTGCCTGTCAGCCCCTTTCTCCAGAGTTGTCTCAGTCGCAGCTAAAATATATCTCGTGGCACCCAGTAGAAAGAAAAAGACATAACTTTCATTTCCCTTTTTTTCTCATCTCTATGGAAGAAGCCTTTTAATCTGTGCACACTGAGTGGAGGCATGCTGCGTCACTGCCATGTCATTCCTTTGACCTTCACATCTGTCTTGGCAGTTCTGAAAAGGGGAAGCAAGAAGTAATCTTTGCACATGTATCCTGTCTAATGACAAACATTAGACAGAGAAGACTCTGGGTCTCCTGCTTGATATTCTTATGCCAAGAAGTTCTGCTGAGTAGCAACAGGCTGGTATCATATTTATTTGTATCGTGTGCCTGGTGGAGCCATGGGCTTAGACAAACTGGGCTTCTGAAGATGCTCATGAACTCTGCTTTTCCATGATAGCCTTTTATTTTGGGGAATAAAACATTCTTTTCTAGAGCCTTTTCTGCAGAGCATCAACACAAGAAGTATCCAAAGGACCTGCTGGCTATCTTGGCATTCAGTTGGAAAGACCTTATCAGTAAAACCAGTTCTGAACTATTCCACAAAATGACAAGTTTTGAGTTTGTAGACACCAGTTGACTTTCTTGTAAGGAACAGGGTTCAACGAGACTTCTGTTTAGAACATTTTCTCAGAAAAGAGCTCTGCTGCAGAATATCTATTAAGCAAGTGCTCATCTTATGAGAGACATCTTCAGGACCCCTTTCTTCCTGATTCAGAATGAGGACTCTATGCGAATTGCATCTCAGATAAATTCCTCAGTTACAGCACTGTCTGGAAGTAGCTAAACTCTTATTCAGAATGCCAAAACAGAATGCAAGAAATTAAGGATTTCATAAACCACAGACATCTACTTCAACCACAGGTCTGTGTATGTTGTGCCAGAAACAGTACTGAGGAAAGAATGAGTGGGACACATACGATTTCAATAAGAGGGAAAAGGAGGAAAAAGCACTCTAGCTCAGACAATGTCAAGGTCTAGTGGGATAACAGCCAGGAAAAGGACACGAAAACATAGAATAGCTTTCTGATGGGAAGGCAGGCTACAAAAGAAAGTGAAGGCAGATGAGTAAGAGATGCTGAAAGAAAGTAAAGCCTTTGTCCTTTACTGGATAATATTTCCTTTCACCATAGAAATCTCAATGAAAAATACAGGGAAAATATAGACTTCAGCAGTACCTAACTAAGTTGGTTCCTATATCTAGTCTCACCTCTCGATTCCTTCTTTCTTTTCAAATTATTGTTTCAGTTTTGTGAGAGACTGTCTGCTTCAGGAAAGGTGTCTCTAGAGTTTTTATGTGACTTAAATCAAGCAACCAGAGGAGAAATGCCCCGCAAGATCCTACATTGCATGCAGCAGAAGCCTTGGAGCTACTCAGCTGAAACAGTTCAATTCATCAGCTGAAGAACTGGAGGAGAATCTCACACCATCCTGCAGGGTGATGGTTCATAAGGGGATTTTTGAGCAGCCCCAACTTCACATGTGCAAATAAGTGATGAGTGAGGCAAAGCGTGATTTCTCAGTGCTCTTGCACAGCCTATGCCAACTCTGGCTATGGAGGTCTGAGTGAGAAAAGTCCTGGCTCTTTGTGTTGCTGAGAAGCAGCATATACTCAGAAGGACTCAAAACCTAACAAGACAGCCCAAAACAATGTCTAGAGAAAAGGCAGGTGCAGGCAGTGCACTAAGCTCCATAGTCATCTAGAGAAGGGATGAAATCACATAATCTCTGTCCCTTCTTTGAAACATTTATGCCTTCGAATGTCAATGTGGCTGCTGAGACTTCAGCTTGCACATCCCTCAGGCTACGGCAGCCACCTCTCCAGAGACTTTTAAAAGAGTTGAGTGATTTCTTAGGGCTGTTCAGAAGCAAATTGATTTAACTCCTTTGTGCCTGAAACTGAAACTCTCTTAATTGCTGAAGCAGCAGGAAAAAATGCCAGGTTAACAGAAAAGTCTAACATTCTCTTGCTGCCAAAAAAGCAAAAACAATGGCAAGCAAATAAATGCCAGACATATAACCCATTCCACCATATTTCTGTCTCTTTGTCCTATCTTTTTCCTGTGCAATATCATGAATGAGAAGAGAAAACATTCCGGTTTAGCTATGGCTCAGAGAATCAGAGGAGGGTAGCTGTGGCAGATGAGGGTCAGGAGAGACAGTCTTTTAGAGATCCGTTTCTAATATTTTCAAAAGACCCTGGCCTTCTTTGCCTTGACTTTTTGTGACTATTTCATACTAGTTCTGTAATGACTGCTATCGCTGTCCTCTAAATCCTGTTGATGACAGAATACCACATATTGCATTTCTTCTACAAATCAGGAGCTTGATGCCGTAGTGAATGAACTTGGGAATTTTTCTCTCTATATAACTTTTCTTCTCTTGCATGGCCTCAGGTGAATTCACTTTTTTTTTTTTTAAGTCCTAGAAATTGCCTGCTTACAGACTTGTAGCTTCCAACCACCAAAGTCCCGTGTGGCTCTTCTTAATTGTCCATATAAATTGCTTTCTATTTTGGACACCATGCATATCTCAATAGCATCTGCTTCTCCCTTCTGGGCACCACCAACTGTGCATGAAATTCCCCCCAATGAGGCCAGGTAAGAACTTTTTTCCCATTGCTGAAAAAATAAAAAAAAAACAAAGGAATTTACACAAAGGACGAGCTGACTTCCCAGCACACTAAGCAGGTGAAAATACAATAGGGTTTGGTATTTAGCCAAGAGAAAGATGCCAAATAGGAGTAATCCGTCTGTTCATAACCACCTTCCAGCCAGAATTATGGGTTAAGATTTGGAACTGGTTGTGTAGGGAAGTGGTTAAGACACCATCCCTGGAGGTTTTTAAAGGATGGGTAGACATAGTGCTTAGAGATACAACTTAGTGATGGGTTTTGTCAGTCTTAGGTTGATGGTTGGACTAGATGATCTGAAAGGTCCCTTCTAACATAGGCAATTCTATGATTCAATGAACGAGAACCATTGTGCTCAACAGATTTCTTCACCAGGAGCTATTTTGGTGCACTGCTTAGCAGCAGCAGCTCCACACAAGACAGACAGGAAATGAATGGCCATATAGGCTGAAAACTGTGAGAGGATTCCAAAGAATGCTTGGGTACCTATTTATTCTTCATCTCTTTTTTTAGCATCTTCCACTTTGCAATCTGGAAGCACATTTACAATTGACATTGACTGGTCTAGTGTCTGCCACCTGGGAGAGTTGGGTATCATTAATTTTATTTTACTGATGAAGAAAATGAAGCAAAGAGAGAGAGAGATGAAGAGTTGACTTTGGTGTCTCATACCAAGTCAGAGGCAAAGCCAAGAATGCTATTGATGCATGCTGACTTTCTAAATTAAACACAGGAACGCCTTTCCTACTTGAAAGTCTGCCAGAGTGTCTTGAATAGGCAATACTTCTGTTTTTAAAGTAGTTGAAAATGGCCCTCTGAGCACACTTGCCAACATAAGTCACTCAAATGCACCAGAGGACTAGGTCTGCACTGGAAAAGGTCTAACTTACCAGAGAGCTTATGTGAACCAGAAATTTCTGCTCCAAGCAAGAGTGAAGACAGATCAATTGGGACGAGCAAACAGAGTCTCAAAGCATGTCTCAATTTTTTTCTCCAACATAGACATCTCTTGAAGAAAGTGGCTCTCCCACGTCCTTTTCTGGAGATCTCTTGGTATCTCAGAAGGTGTCCTGCTCCAATATTACATCTCCCTCAGTCCTCCCCTTCTGTCTGGCAGCCTGACCTTTTTTTTAGGAGATACAGCAAAATCATTGCCCAACTGATATGGCTGCAGGCAGGAAAACGAAGTGTGAAAAACTGCCAGAGCCAGTGCCAATCTTATTATTATGAGTCAAAGCTGCATTTTATGCTCGGCATATAATTGTGCTTTGGACTAGATGGATATAAATTGAAGATTGGCTACAGCATAAATGTTCATTAGATTGCAACTAAAACAAAGCTAAATTATCAGAGTCAGGGAGGGAATGTGTTTTCTTATGCACTGTGTTGGCAATGCCATCTGAGTGCCTCTGCAT
>VZTM01020183.1:340-13109 GCA_013400555.1 Jacana jacana
GGGTGTCATTTCTGTATTATTGCCTCAGCTGGACAGAGAGGTGATCTGCCCTGAGGCATCTTTAGTTGTCATCTAGTGCACACAAATAGCTTCTTAACTTTGAATTGCTGGTGTGGGAATCACCAGATAAATAATTTATTTTACCTTTTTTGTTTTGTTCTGGTTCTTATCCTTGCCTAAGTTTTCCAGAGACCTGTAATTCAAAGAGTTTCTGCATAGATATACCATATTCTAACTAATCTTGGCAGGGGACCTACCAGTGCTCTCTTATTCAACCTATGGACTGAAAATCCTATTTATTCTTTCTTTTTATTCTTTCTGTGTTCATGAATCCCGAGCCACTGTTTCATCCAAATCAAGCTCCATTTGAGGAGCTGCTTCTTCTTTACAGGGAAGATGAACCAATGTTTCTGGAATCAGTCATCCTATATTCAACAGAAATATTTTCAATATCTGAAACCTAAGCAATAATATAACATTTCCTAAAATTAAAGTGCAAACTGTTTATTCTTATCAGTTAGCTGTCAAGTAAATAAGTTACAGGAGGTTTTAGATTTTATTTTGTTTGGATTTGGTTTTTTTTTTGGAATAAAATGTCACATGAGAGATTGTTTACACTAGAAAAACTTATAGGTGTGTGTATTTTGAAATATTTCTATCATAAACAGTCATTTTAGAAAATATTTCTATCATAAACGGTCATTTTAGAAAAAAACACTGCTACAGGCACATTTTTTTGAGAATATAAAGAGTCATATTCTGGCATGCTGATGTCAATTCATGGCTGAAAATTCACATTAGCAGCGTGTTGCAAAATTGCATGTTTGCAGGCACACTGCATAACTTTTTTTAGTAAGAGAAAACTGCAGTGACTGTGAGCATCACTNTAGCATACACGTTACTAACAGATGCTGAACTCATGCTGTTTAACCACTGAAAAATATTTTACTTGTTTTCCCTTTGTAATATAGGGGAAAAGCCCCAAAGCTAATAGGCTCATTTTGTAGAGGAGCACTGAGTTTAGAGCAGAGTTGGGGAATGGGAGTAAAATACATAGTTCTACTCTTGTGTGTAAGTACGTGATTGAAAAAAACATGTATGTCAAACTTCTGTATGCTTTTATTCATCTTTTCAGCTGGTATCCAAATACACTTTGTTAGTTGAAGTGAGAGATATGGCCGGTCAGCCTTTTGGTTTGTGCACTACAGGAACAGTTGTCATCAAAATTGAAGATACAAATGACAATGCACCATCCTTTAAACAGACACAAGTAAGTCTTCATCAATGAAATGTTTGTAAAAAGGTTAAAAAAAAAAATATCCTCTTTCTAATTCCCTGGTGCTCAGTCCCTTAAATATGAAGTCCGGTGCCCTGAGCAAGTTAATGTAATAATAGATTTTTGAGAATGTTGTGCTGTTTGGTAATTAGACCTATTGATATATTAGTTGTTTTGAGTAATTTGGCTTAAACCCATTGGGAGAAAGTTGATGTGACTCACTTGTTCACTTCTGCTGCAATGCATAGTTGAAGAAATCCCATATTTAACCATTTTCAGGGAGGGGACATGTTAAATTCTAAGCATTGTCATGATCTCATTATTATTATTTGACCAGCCTTTGGCTACTTCTGTGTTGCAAATCAACATAATGTTGTCAGTGAAGTAGATGAAAGGATTTTCACTTAGGTTTTTCTATGCTTTTCCCATTTTTTTTTTCTTCTACAGAAGAAGTATTTGAACCATTTCTTGTTCACCAATAGCTATAACTCAGCCTTAAGTCATTGATTATTACAGCCATCTGAATTAATCAGGACCAGAGATTATGTCTCCATAACCATGTATACAGCTCAAATAGCACAGGAGATAATGCAAAACAAAAATTATGAAAAGTAATTAATTATCCATGAAGAATACGTGTATTTTATCCTTTCTGTTCAGTGCTGTAGAATATCATCAGTAATAATAATTCAGAAACACTCCTATTTGTGCTTCATGAACTTGTACAGAATAAAACAGCTATTTAAGAAGATAAAAAAAAATAAGAAAGATCCTCTCTTTCTTTGCTGTCCAAATGGCGACATATTTTACCCTTCTTGGCTTTTCTTAAATTTCTTGTGGTTCCTTTGTATGTATTTTTTTAATTTACGCTAATGCCTTTTCTGATGTTCAGCTTGATCCTGTTGTATGCAAATTAGCATCTGTAGCTGATGTAACTGAGGGGAACTGTGCTAATTTACCTTTCCTGGAAGGAGAATTCCAGACTCAGTTATGGCAGTTATACTTTGAGTGTATGAAGGACCTGAGATTTCACTTGTGCTGGCAGGAAAGGTTTACTGTTTCACTTAGGGTGTGAGGGAGGAGTGGATGAAATATGCTAATATATGGAAACAAAATAAGTCATTACAGCAGCTTGGTGAATTGCCCCCTTGGGTTTAAGTAGTCTTATTTAAATACCTTGTTCTTCAGTCCTGCATTATGGAACAGTATTCTCTGACTTAAACGGGGTTTTTTCTTTTTCTTCTTTTTTTTTTTCTGGATACTCCAAGTATGAAACACGAGTGGAGGAAAACAGAGTGAATGTAGAAATATTGAGAGTCTCTGTTGTTGATCTTGATGAACCTGGTTCACCTGGCTCAGGAGCAGTGTATGAAATAATAAGAGGAAATGATGATCACGCCTTTGAAATTAAAACAGACAAAAACACAAATGAAGGAATACTGTGTGTTGTTAAGGTAAGTAAAAATGGAACTAGTAGAGGAACTACTTGGGTGTCTTCAGGCGTTGCTTTTAAAACCAGTAATCTAGAACTCATTTTTATTCAAATAGTAGCTATCAGACAAATAATGCTTTCTTCACAATCTGACCTCTCTTCTAGAGCAGACTGCTAAATGCATTGCAAATGAGGCTCATGTGTGGTCCATACTACAAAACTAATCTTCCAGGCTGTTCCTGAGTTTTACGTGCACAGAATTCAAGGAATTCCCATTGGTTTGTCATTTCAGAAGACCTCGGTGCTTTTTCCTAGTTCCAAAGTTGGAGTTGTTTAGACTTAGGGGTGTACTTGAGGTTTACATCATGGCTGAGTTTCTAACACAAATTGGGGGTATGGCAGAGGAAGAGAGGAATGAGCACCTCCTCTAGTCTTATTCTCTCTGGGAATTGATTAAATGTACCAACTCTGCATAAAACTCTCGAGGTTTTCTTTAGCAGGATAGTGACTCCACATTACCTTTCTGGGGTTTGAGGCAGTCCGCGCATGTATTAGACTATGTGTTAGTTTAGTTGCATGTTATACTCAGTACTTTACAGATGTGAAGTAAAATGAGTACTTTACCGGTACTCCAGTACATCCCTTTGCCTCTTCATACTTCTTTTTCATTACCTGTTAAAACTGCAATAACAGGTAACTTAGAAGGAGCAAACAAAATTAATATTTAAATTTGAAGATGTAAATCACAAGGACAGAAATGCCAGTTAAATGTAGGTGGTAGCAAGAAGTGTGGTTGACTTGTGTTGGAAAGGAAATACGCATAATCTAAAACCATGGCCAGCTAGATATGTGAGGAGAAAATCTCCCCTACATTTAATTCATATCTCAGTTCTATTAGTAATTGACTATCAGAGTATTAATCTAAAATTTTACAGTAGCGCTGCTTACCTTATTAGGGGTAGTTTCCCTGGTTCTTTTCTTTGACTAACTGAGAACTTAACATTTTTTTTTTTTTTTTAAATCATGTCCCTTTACTGTGTCTCAAGCTGGATGTTCCAGAAGGATAGCTGACTTCTTTTGTAAAGAAATGTGGTATAGTTTTGTTTATTTAATAATTGGGCAGTGAAAACAAGACCATGTGTCAGTTTTTGAAGGAAAAAAAAAATCAATACCACCACCTTTGTTACAGGGACTGGACTATGAGACCGCCAAGCAAAGGATCCTTGTGATTGCAGTCAACAATGAGGCACCCTACATGCTGGCACCACATTCCCAACAGCTTTCCCAGAGCACCAGCTCTGTTACCGTGCATGTCCTGGATGTGGATGAGGGGCCGGTGTTCAAACCCTGTCACTTACGCATTGATGTGAAAGAATGTGAGGATATTGGGACAAGTATTGGAAGATATATAGCAGAAGATCCAGAAACTGGAAATAGTGAAGGCATATGGTATGAAACGGTGTTATCTACTAGTTTATTTGGAGTACAGCTTGGGCAGGGTAAAGGAAGGGAGAAATAGTTGTTGATGTTGTGTATGTGTGTGTACGTGCACACACCTGATGTATCTATGTATATATATATATGTGTGTGTGTGCATATACGTGTGTGTATATTTGAGATCTTTCACTAAACAAACAAATTATTCTTGACAGCTACCGGATAGCACCTGGCCAGTGTAATTGGATCAGCATAGAAGAAAAATCAGGTGAAGTCAGAACCACTAAAGTCTTGGACCGAGATGTAGGAGAAATGAGACGAGGTCAATGCAATATCACCGTCCTTGCAATAGACAGAAGTGAGTACTAAATGTTGTTGGTATTCTTTGTGGTCTACAACAGATGTTTATGTGCAAATTTAGAGTAGGGACAACTATTCTGGTTCAGACCAGAGGCCCTCCTAGTCCATTGTCTTGTCTTTGGGATAGCTCTATCAAATGCTTAGGGAATATTATACAGCAGAAAGACAGGCAAATTCTCAATGTTTTCAGAAGTTATCTGCTCCTGTGTAAAACCCTTTCTTAAGTTCAGAGATTTTCCTGTGGATTGTATTCCTTTCATTTCCAGACTATTTGGTTTTTTAATGATAGCAGCTGGCAGCTGTGGAGTGGACAACAAAATAGAGAAATGGAACTTGTTGGAAAACAAGTTGTTGATCTTGCAGCTCTTACTGTTTCCTCCTCTGTTTGATTTCTTGGTGACCGACCTGCTTTTGGAAACTCTTAATTTAAAAGGACCTCTAAGAATAGCTGTATTCATTGCTGTATGTTACTGTTCTCTTACTCTGATTTTCAGTTATCTGGGTTCTGTAACAGTGTTCACACTATGTATTGCTCAGCTGATGAGCTCTGACATATTACTCTGATTGTAGAGGAAGGGTTGTACACTCAGATTGTCATTCTACACCAGGTTTTGGTTCTGATTTAATGTGAGTAATCATCTATTCTTTCTCATTAATTTGGTATATGCATTCATTGTAGGAAAAAACACAGTTCTCCCTCAACATCATCTACCCAAGATTAAATACACATTTCACTTCCCAAATCTTAAGCGTAGCAAGTGAATTCTCAAAGAGAAATGTTAGGTCACAATTTTAATTCTAAAATAAGTATGTTACATTAAAAAAGAAAAAAAAGTGGACTGCCTTTATAAATCCACTGGCAAGATTTAGTTTGAGCCCTTATGTGCTTAAACATCAGTGGGAGTGAAGAGCAGACCTTTGGAAGTTGCTTTACAGATAAAGATCCTAACTCTGTTCAAAGCTTGCATAATAAAACTAAATGTAAATAATACAAGTCTAAATTGTTTAGAACTTCTGTTGCATGTAAAGTAAACATAACATACGCATCTGCAATTATATATCTCTGGAGAAAGTTTTAATAAGTAGACAATGTAATTTCATGGAACTAGAAAAGCCTTCCTCTCCTGGAAAATATGTAATTAGGAAAGAGAGTTCATTCACTTCTTGCATGTAGACTTTGGTGATGTAGCATGAGTCACTGCTGAATGGTGTCTCAGAGGAAAGAGGACAGAAAAAAGCCTCCTCTTTTTGAAAGTGTTCCTGTTCCTGGGGGAAGTGAGGGTAAAGAAAGTGCAATTTATTTTATTCTTCCAGAAATAAAAATGCTGGAGACCTTCACTTTCTGCTTCTGACTCTCAGTTTGGCCTTTACCCCTGGTTTAGGGGGTTCTGATTTCTCCTCTCATCCTCCTATTAGTACAGTATCTGTTCCCACACAGGTACATATGCTCAACAAGATACAGCTTGCACGTGTGGAATATTGAGCTCTGGGAGCTATTGATCTGTTCTGCAACCAGCTAAGCGAAGAGAAGCAGCTAAGAGAGCTGTGAGAAGTTCATCTCTCCTTTTTGCTAAATTAGCTGCTGCCTTCCACCCTAATTCTAAACTTGAATACAACAGTTGATGTTTCATTGTGAAAGGTGGGACTAGAAATAAATATGTGAATGTTTGAAGTAAGTGCTAAAAGTAGTTATTTTTATCTCATAGATGGCAAAACAGGCACTGGAACGATTCAGGTTGTCATCCAGCCAGGGAACAAGAATTACCCACGAATCACTAAAACCGAATACATAATGTGTAGAGACAGAAAACCGATTTGCCTGACTGCACAGGATGGTGATGAGTCTCCTTACAGCGTACCCTTCTCATTTCGCATAACTGACCGTAGCTTGGTGTCCTCATGGAAGATAACCCGACACAACGGTAAGTTAAGACTTCCTCCTTGCTTCACTGTAAGTTAGCAGAGGAGGTGTTGCTGCCTCTGCTTCGGGTGGACTGTAAGAATAGTATATAAGAATGTATGTTGGGAATTGGTGGTCAGTGGGGCTGACAAAGTACCCCTGATGGTCTCAGTGGTTTCTCAGTTTCATTTGGGGTACAGAAGATCAAGAATGTGCCAGAAATAAGGGGGAGCAGCTAAAGTATTCTTTACCTTAACTGTAAGAGTTTGCAGAGATAAGAAGGTGGCACTGTTGACATCACAAAGGCAAGGAGAAGAAGAATATATATTCTGCCTTTTAAACCACGAAGAAGAATCTATCCCCAGGATCCTTGGGTTAGCAGTCAGCTGCTGTCTAAAATTTTGATGTAAAAAGATTAAGTGGGAGAACAAAAACCTGTGTAATGCATTGCATCAACACCTCTGGAATAGGAAGTATACATTCTTAATTCCTAAGGAATTTCAGAATGAAACGGCCAATACTCCAAATTAAAACACAACTTTTCTTAGATGGCTATTACAGTGGATAACTGGAAAACTGAAAAGTTATCTAAAATTGATTAGAGGCTGACTAAAGAAATCCTGACAGTTTGGTTTTTTTTTTTTTAATCTCAGTACCTCTGTCAGCCAGCACATTTTTGGTAAAGCTGACTGAACGAAAGAAAAACATTACTATCTCCCTTAATGTATTTATGTTAATTCTTATAAATTTGGTAGAAGTAGATAAACAATTTATTTTAAAAGAAATTACTGTTTCCTAAAATTTGCTAATATAAAAAGTTACAGCTGATGGTGGTTTCCTGGTGGGTGCCAGATGCCGGTGACCAGAGCAGGACATATATTTGCTACTATATGTGAACTAGCCTAAAAAGGGTCTCATTCTGAAGTACTCTGTCAAACATTCACTAATGAAAGGCAAAAGACAGCGAAGTCTGAGAGCAAAAGCATCTGAAAGTTTCAAGGTTTATAATAGAAAAATTGAAAAAATGTTTTAGGTGGTACATATAATTTCATATAACTCATCATAAAACGGCCATTATGTACATCAATGTCTATCTTGTAAAAAATTTTTGCAAATAATTTTTTCACCCTTTGAAATGTGTGGTCACCAATCATTGCCTCTAAGCAGGACAGGAAACTAAATGGATATTACTTCCCACTGGGTATAGCCATTGCAACTGAACATAGCAATGAAGAGGGGAAAACGTATAAAATAAATTTACAATTAATTATTTCAACCAAACTACCAGAAGTCTTTTTAGTAAATGTCAGTTCAGTTGTGGATCTTTCCTAAGTCCAAATAGTGATATTTATTCTAATGAACTGAATCAACTTCACAGTTTCAAATCATATGTTGTCAGAAGGCTGTATAAGGTTTGCTTTTTCAATTCTAACATTTAAAAGGTGCTGAAAAGATAAATCCTTCCAAGATGTAGTTTTGTATCAACACATTCAGGCTAGCTTTACACTAGGTAATGTAGTGGATCTGGTAGCAGTGTAGCTGTAACAGAAGGGAAGATTGTGATTGTGGTCGTATTTGTGACAACAGGATTTCAGGTACTGTTAACACTAGATCTCTGTTTTGTCTTTTTTTTTTTTTTCTTTTTTCTTTACAGATAATTCTGTGTACCTTTCACCAAAGGGTGATATTCCATTTGGAGTATACAGTATTCCTGTAAGTGTGACTGATAATGGAGGAAAGGTAGGAGAGGACTACATAAAAATTAACTACTGCGATTGCGTTACTCCAACGGAGTGCACTGATGGACCCCGTGGCTATGCTGGCGGAAATGTTACTCTTGGCTTATGGGCCATCCTTGCCATGATCTTAGGATCGCTGCTATTGCTGCGTAAGTACGCTTGATTTTTAACATGAAGTGCAAAACACTTAATTTTTAAAATGAGCTGAGAGAATTCAAACTTCAATCAAATATTTTTTTATTTTTATTTTTTTTTTTATATGTAGGCATTTGTATAGCCCTCGTCACTGACTTAAAGCTCTGTTTGTAGCAGCAGCACAGGCTTCTTGCTCTCATCTTGTCCTATGGTTACTATGTGTGCATTTCTATTTATTCTTCTAAGTACATTTTATGTAAGATGGTCTGTGTGATCATGATAGCAAGGCCAAAACAATGCATTCAGCCCTTGAATGGAAACCAGATTTGTAGTGCTTATCAGATCTTGTCTTTAGGCAAGTATAGCAAAGTTTGTCTGTGAGTTTAATGCTAGGTTGGGGATGCACATTTTGTTTGTAGGAATGCTGAAGCCAGTCTCCTGCGGCTTTTTGTACCTTTCTTGTGTCATGGATTAAAAAATGGAATATCTTAAACATTGGATTTCACAAGGAATTTTACAAAAGGCAGTGCAGTGTTGAAGGACAGGCTGGACCCTTGCACAACAGACCAAACCACTGAATGCTTGTTGTGTTGCTGGAGTTGCCCAATGACTAACCTATTAGCAGGTTGATAGTGCAGTTAACCAGTGAGGTGGTAACAGTGATGTGTAATAGGAAAGCCAAGTCATTATTTTACTAGAATCAGACATAGTCTGCCTAATAACATCTTCAAAAATCACTAGAGGACATGCTACAGTAACAAATACTTCAAAGCTGGGTTTTTTTTGCTTTCTTTCCTTCTTTCTTTTCCATTTTTTTCTGGCAGTGGTCAACCTGTCTTGCCCCTGTTTAGTCTCAGCTAGCTGTCCTTACTCAGGCAAATAGAACACTGAGACCCGTCCATGTTTTGAAGGATAGATCCATGTTTCATCTAAACAGGGCAGGTGCCCAAATTCATGATACAACCTGGAGGTGAAACATTCAGCAGGGGGACTGTGTGAAACATCACATAGCTTTTTGTCACTACCCCTTGACTGCATTACTCCCAGATAGACCCATTATTTTCTTGTGGCTAGGTTTTACCCAGTGTATTCTGTACTCAGTGTTGTCATGGATGTCTTCTTCCCACCTGTCAGCATCAGGAGGCGACCTGCCAGAACCAGTGATGCAGATCTTGGTGGTGGCTGATAGCTGCAGAAGCTAAAGGAGCTTGAAAGTGGCTCTTGGCCAATTTTCACAGAATTTTATACATTCAGAGATCAGATTGCTCAGTGGGCAGTTCTGCCTAACTGCTCTATTTCTCATAGGCTTCTTTATTTTTAAGTCATCAACTTGAAAAGAGAAGGAAAGAGTGGTTCTCTGAATGAAATATTTAGTCCTTTGTTTAGGAGAGGTATTATTTGCTCATGATTCTTTTATACAAAGTCATTTCTGGCTAAGTCTCCATGACAACACAAAGTATTATTATGGGAGGAATAAGCTGAATAAAAGGAATTAAATAAGATTGTTCTGTAATGTAATGCTTGATGTCTTCAAGGTCTTTTCTGTGAAGCAGAAGTTTCTGGTATTGGGACCTTTAGCTTGTATATTAGTTCTTTATGACATAATTTGACATCTGCGTATTCATACATTAAAAATGCCTCATGTACAACCTTGTACCATTTTTCACCTGGATTTGTTCTTAATTTTTTACTGCTGTGAAATTTTGCAGACACAGTATTTTCATAAGAGATACTTGCATTTCTTTTGGGGTAACCAAGATGCATTTTAGAACAATGAAATAGTTTAAAAGTGTAGTGAAAAGTGCACATATTGTTTGGAAAAAATGTATATATGTACAGTTTTGACTATGGGTATTTTTGAAAAGAAGTAATTTTTCTAACCCATACTTGACGTTTATGTATTTAAATAGGCTAATACAACAAAATTCATTATCAGACAGAAGTAGATAGCATTATGAGGTAAAGTTCATAGTATCTTCCTCGTTTATTTTCTTCCCACAGTAATCCTGATCACAATTTGTGGCTGCTGTGGCTCTGGGGTAATGCACAGGCAAGTGACTGATGATTGTGCCAATCACAATTTAATAATTTCAAACACAGAAGCTCCTGGAGAAGAAGTGATGGTAAGTTGTCCATTTACTTCAATGTAGAAACATATAATTAAGAGATTAATATCATTTCAGTTTGAGAACAGGACCACCTGCAAGTAAGTGATTTAGTAATGGAAACAAGCAATGAATGCAGAGATCAATGGATGTGCTTTGCTATTTAACAGGAACTTGAAAATTATTGCTTTAGGCCGAGTTGATAATACCATATGTATTTAAACATATCCACTAGTTGTTAGGGTGGCTGCTTATAATTCTTCCAGACTTTAACTGTTTAGTTGGAATTTTCAGATGAACCTTATCATCACCTCAGTCATTTTCAAAAATGAAATTAGATAGAAATTTACAATTTTGCCTCTGTTGAGTATGAGTGTATGGCAAAACATTATTGGATTTCCTTGGAGAAGGATTTTTAAATTTAGTAGATAGTCATTGTATATCACAGGGCAAATTTCTGCCCTTCCCCTAAAAAATGGCCTCCAAATACAGTTGATTTTTGAGTTAGTGGAAAAAATAAAAGGGAACAGTCCCTGGTCATGAAATGTAATTTTGCTCTTGACATCTAAACCTTTTAAAGACTCTACTGTGAAGATATTCCAGCCCAGGATTGTGCTTATAGACAAGGACTTGGCTCTTCAGATTTTTCCCCTTCTCCTCTGTCCCTCACTGACCCTGCTCTCCTCAAGGAAAGGGTATTACTTTAAAACCCACAGAGTTTACTTCACCTTGAAAACAAAGAAATCCTATTAGTGATAACTGTCAGATTTCCCATTGTCTATGAAGGATAACATAGTGCCATTATTAACTGATAACATTGTTTTATTTTTTTTTTCCGTATTTCACTCATAATACAGACTTGTGTGAAGAAACAGATTGAAATTTATGCATATGACTGTATATCAGGCTTAATGGATTACAGGTTGTTGACTTTGAAAATAAAACGTTATTTTTGCATGACAGTTTAAGAAACTAGTGTATGGATTGTAGTACAGCTTTTATGGGGATAAAGATCCGATTTTTGGATTTCATATCGTATTTAAATGCATATCACCCCTCTGGTATTATTTCCACAGACCACTTATTAATCTGTACATACTAAGTATTAAGGATAGCTTTTTGTTCAAAATATCACATCACAAAGCTAGAGAGTTCAGTTTTCAGCTTTGACAGTTCCTGATTACTGTTTCATCTTTTGAATTAACAACAACAACCAAAAGTACAGCTGTCCCCACTGCTGCATCTTTTTTTAGGATCACAACATAATTCCTCTACAAAGCACATGTGATCAAGGAGGATATGGAATAAAAACAGGAGATCAGCAAACATTTGAAATGGTAAAAGGACGAGGGCATACCTTGGAATCAGTCAAGGGAGGTGGACAGCAGACTCTGGGATCAGTCAAAGAAGGAGGAGGAGGACAGCCTATGATGGATACGTGTAGATATTCCTATTCAGAGTGGCATAATTTCACACATCCTCGTTTAGGTGAAGTAAGTATTCTGAAACACTTGAGGGTTTTTTTTAATTTTTTTTTTTTGAGAGTAGGTTATGATCAATACATGCAGACTTTTCAAGGAAGACATACAGTNTTTGGAGATCAAAAACTCTTACTACTTGCCTAACTTGTTATGTGTAAATCAGTCTTAATTTCAAGTGGAATTTAGTTGCTTGACAGGTTATTTAAATGGGTTCTTCCTCTTTTATTGTTACATACATGATTAGTAGAAATTATTTCTTTATTAAATACTTATATTTTGTAGTCTTAATGATATAGACCAATCATGTGCATTTTTTGTATGTAGGAATCCATTAGAGGACACACTCTGATTAAAAATTAATCAATGAAAGGTAAATCAAAAGAAATTATTTTTATGCAATATGTTTAGGATAACAATTTAAGTAAGTAATAAGTTGCGTTCTCATCCTATGCAGAAGGTGCATCTATGCAGACAGGATGAAGAACAGAAGCATTCTGAAGATTATCTCCTTTCATATAACTATGAAGGAAAAGGATCCTTGGCTGGCTCTGTAGGCTGCTGCAGTGATCAGCATGAAGAAGAGGCACTTGACTTCTTAGATCAGCTGGAACCCAAGTTTAGGACACTAGCAGAAACATGCATAAAAAGATAAAGATGCCTCTCGCAGTGCTGAAAAAACCTGTAAATAGGTGGCTGTCATACTTTTGTGATATTAGATATCTTGGAATTGAGAGGGGGAGAGGTTTATTAAAATGAATATAGACTGGTGAGAGTGTAACTAACTCTTACTTTAAATTTGCAACATTTTTTTAATCTCTGCTAGACACATTCCATCAAAAACAAGGGATTAAAATATTTTTCTTTAGACTATGTTAATATAGTAATGATAGCTTCTACTTAGACT
>VZTM01020185.1:6132-68809 GCA_013400555.1 Jacana jacana
ATCAAACAAAATGATGCTGCTCTTCCCACTGGGAATAAAGTCTCCTTCCTCAGCTGTCGCATCCCCATTAACAGTAACATATTGCACAGCAACAGCAGCATCAGCAGATCCATTCCTTATGACTGTGAAGTTGGCAACGCTTCCCTCGGTAACACTCACTGTTAGAGGTTCTGGAAATACACAAGCCACAAATCTACCTGAGTCCAAGCCTGAGCTCCTTGCATGGAGCCAATTCTCTTAGTTCTCCCCAAAAGTATCCTTCTCCTCAGTGATAGAAAAGGCACGGAAATTCTTGCTGGTGCAAGAGAATGTGGTTGTACTTACTCACCTCACCAATCCCAGCATCAGCAAAGAGGGAAATGAAATAAAGTTCTGAAGGAAACATACACATTTGACACAAGAAAACCATGAAGATTTTATGCTAGCTCCATTGGAATGAGGATTTATCAATGACCTGGTCTGTCAACAAGAACTGCTTCGTTTAGTACATGTATTCTGCATTTAGAAACAGTAATATCTAACCTGCAAAATAAATGGGATCATCATTCCTTGCAATTTGTAAAACTGCACTGGTTACATTGCCCAGCCTGGCCCCACCAGTAGCGTTGAATAAGGTGATGATAAATACTTCCATCTCTTCAGGTACCTGAAAGAGAAAGTATTAATGGAATTAACTTCTTGCATAACACCCCAAAAAAAGAAGAAATTAAATTGGGGATTGAGGGACTTAACAAATCAGAGATTTCTGAGTGCTGCTTTTTATTTGTTGACCCCTAAGTGTGTCAATAGGGATGACAGTTCATACAGTTACAGAGAAATCTTCTTCAGTCTAAAATGCTTGTACTGTTGTACAGGTGATCCAAAAGTTACCTTGTAGCTTCCTGCTTCACACATACGTAATTTATTTTTACAGATTTATTCATTTATTATTAATTATTCTCATTCTTTCTTATATTTCTTCAAATGTATCAGAATTAAAAATAAACATTAAGATTTCTATCAAAGCGAGGGTTTTATTCAAATGAAGTTTTCTATAGTTTAGCAACACTCAACTGCTCTCAACTTCACAAGTATTCAGCTTTTTAAATTATTTTATGGTTTGCTGAAGCAATCTCGGTTTTAGCCACATGTTTTGATTTTTCCTACAAACACTTAATCAGGCTGTTAAAGGACAGACATCCTTTCCATCTCCTTAAATTGTAATGCTTTAGTGCTTACTCTTTGTCCCACATGTCACACAAAAACACTGTAAACATGTTTACCTCATCTGGCAGTGAGTAAACGGTGATATTTTTGGAAAACTCCAGATTATCAAAGAAAAGGGTCCCTTGTTCTGGATAGATGTCGTTGGTACACGCTGGGTCAACAGCCCAAGACACGCTAACGTTGCCATAGTTGCCTTGGTCTCTCACAACTCTGTAAGCAGCTAAAAATTACAGTCATAAACAGTCAGCGTGCGCCCTCGGAACAGCACAAACAAAGAAGAAGGTGGTCAGCAGAGCTGGAACAAAGGAAATGGAAAGGAAATAACAAGCAAATCTGCTTCTTGCAAAACTAATATGTGAAAGCACTACACGGCAGGAAGCACAGAGATAGACTACTAAGGCAGTCCAAACTCGCTCTGATTTGTTATTTTTCTGCCCGCAAATGTACTTGATAATTAATTGAAACCATATGAAGATTTAGCTCTGCTCTTCTCTCTCGCTCCACAAGCAGAGCTGCTGCCTCCAGGCTGCACTATGCACGTACACCAATACTTTTTCTCCTTCCCATCTGGCATATTCTCTAGCCATCTTTTTACTGGATTTTTTCCAGGCCCGTTCTCCTCCACCGCTCTTCATGGTGGCACCGTGCCACTCTGGAAGCTTGCGAGTGGAGGTTCAGCTCAGACAATGTCTGAGAAGGGTGAAACAGGGAAAGGAAGCCTTGCAGGGTCAGGCAGCAAGCAGATAGAGCAGGAACTCTAACTAAAAAGAATTACCGGCGTAGATGGCTTCTCCTTTACTTTCCTTTATTGTTACTGATAGTCCATCAGGGAGAAACTGAATGACACCATGTGGATCATCGTTCTTCAAAATGGTTATATCGACCCTTGTAGCATTCCCCAGCTTGCCTGGCATTTCACTGTAGCCACTGAGCACTACAGAATATCTCTCATCCAACTAGAAGAGTGAAACTCAGTCAGAATAAAAATGCATATTCAGTATGCACATTCAAAAAAACCCAAAACCCCCCCAAAACCTTCATCAAACAACCACAGTCCTTAGCCAAGCATAAAGAGAAAAATTAAATCAACAGGGAATCACACGTATTTTCTAAGTGCATGAAGTGCTTGTACATTGTCACCAGCTCAAAGAAATAATTAGAAATTTCTCTCCCTGATAGGACCATTTCCTCCAAAACTCTAGCATTATTATTGGCAAGGAATTACAATCATATCAATTAACCACATCAATTCACTAATACCAATGTTTTTGTAATGCTCCCTTGAAGGTAAGTTTTCTTTTTTATGAGATTTATTAATGTTTCTGGCTCTGTAACAGGGAAAGCAAAGGTTGTAAAACCACTGACAGCACAGCAATTTAAGAAGAATGCATCAGCTTCCTTTATTAATCACATGGGACTCTGTATTTCACATACATCTTTGAAAGAGCTCACGGGTGATGCTTCGAGGGACATTAAAATAAGTATTGCATCAATGTATCTATACATCAATATATCTATACATACAAATATTAGTCCAGTCTGGGGAGCACTAAGCAAAACTGGAAGACAATTACTAGAAAACAAACTAAAGAAGGAAGTGGTTCTTTGCACAGAGTTCTGTTATACAATGGCACTTTATACCACAGAATGTCACGGATGCTAAAAAGTTGAGTGGGTAAAGTTTCAATGTAGACAAAAAAAAAATCCACTGGGGTCTACAAAGCCCAGAGACACCACCTATTACACCAGGCATCTCTGGCTTGGATGCTGGGATGGCATTTTGGAGAACAGCCCATAAACATTGCTCTGCTCCTTCCTATTTGCCTGCATTTTTAAAAGTGAGTAACTAATAAGCCTGTGAACTTAATTTGAGGAGCGACGAATATTAACTTTTACCTCTGGTATCCCATCCATCCTTGTCAGAAGAGTAAGTATGATCTCTCTCTCCCCAGGCTTAAACTCCAGAATTCCTGTGCTTCCATAGAACTCGTTATTGTCCCTTGGTTCCACAGTGTAGCGCAGAAACTGCCTGACGAGGCTTCCTCTGCTGCGAACAATCTGCAGTTCGACAGATTCCCCTTCCTGTAAACAGAAAACCCAGCTTTTCTCTAGCACTCTGCTTAACCTAAGTCGTCCCTAATGACTGAGAAAGTACTCAGACACCTACCTTGATACTGTAGGGACCTCTAGAAGAGGGGGAAAATTCAAAGACTCCTCCTGGATCATCATTTTCCAAAATAGTAATTTCACGCGTAGTAAACCCGTATTTCAGTATCTGATTTTCCACACTGACCCTGAAAAAGGAAGGCAAGAGGCTTTCCTGAGTGACAGTTCTGTTTGGCAAGTACATCCACACCTGCGTGAAGGACACAACACTGATCAATTTTCTCAATAATTTACTAAAAGAACTGGTTACCTGCTAAGAATAAAACACATTAAGAAAAGACACATCAGTACGTTTTATCCATTCATAAGAAAAACTTTGCTTCTGAAGCAGCTCTGTTTTCAGAACAGATTTTATAGTTGGCACTTCTGGGTTGGTTGGTTTTTTAAGACACATGCACACAACACACAGGAAAAGAAACAGAACTGTGCAGTAAAAAGCTAGAGGTGCATTCGGTTTTACTCTGTATGTGGATCAAAACAGAATGGATAATCCAAAAAGCCACTTAACAAATAAAAATTCCATTAAAAACTGCACATTCCTACCCTTTTCTGCAAAATTTACTACTAATAGGAAGAGGTTTGTCCCCTGATATTGAGGATTTAACCCCCACTTGTGTGTTAACCTGCCTGCTGTGAGACGCGGACGGTCCCTGTAGGATCCTGGGCTGGCTCTAGTAACTGTTGGACCTGCTTTCATGCCATTTCTCTTCCCTTACTCACAAACCCACAGCCTAAAAGTACATGGTGAAGGGTGCAGACCCTCTTGGTAGAGGGTTCCTCTCCCTGGGCTACTGCTACACCATCCCAATTTCACTCACAGACATGGATAAGCCATATCTGGCTGGAGAAGGACACCTGGCACACTTCTGGCATTCATTTCCTCAAGCGTGGTATGAGCACATTTCAAGGACGTTGCTTTCAGTCCATCACATGAAAAATGACAGAAAAATGACTACTGAAAGGTGCCTGAAGAATGCACCTTCAGTCTGACAGTTTGGATAGGGTTTATTGCATGTATTTAAATTCCTCTGCATCTTCCATGTTTCCGGAAGAAAATGTCAATAAACACAGAGTCCAGCACAAAATCACAGAATGGTTAGAGCTGGAAGGGACCTTAAAGATCATCCAGTTCCTCCACCCCCTGCCCTGGGCAGGGACACCTCCCACCAGACCAGGTTGTTCAACTGTAAATATTTTGTATGATTTATTACAGTATATTGCATACATTGTAGATATTTTTATGATTTCACTCTGCTACAACCCAGAAACACCATTTCATATAGAAAGAAGTGAGGTCTGTTACAGACACACAAAACTCTGTGAAATTTTTCCACAAAAAAAGCCATGAACAACTGGAACAACCCACTCCAGACAAAAAAAAAAAATAAATAAAAATAAATAGCAATGAACCTTGTAGCAAAGTCTACAGGGAGGATACTAGATTCAAAATAGGAAATAACAACATATCACATTTGTTGCACATTACAAAAGTATGTCAGCAGACACAATGAGTGTTAACATAGACTAAGTGTAGGTTGTTCAAAAATGTGATAACTGCTTGCCTTTGACCATGGAAAACTTCTTGTCTGTAACTCTAGTCAGGTCGGTCATTGAGTCTGGGCAAACCGCATTCAAGGCGGCTCAAAACAACTAATCCATTATGGCATCAAATGCCCAAACATCAAACACTGAGCCATGCATTCATAACTTCCATCACTCACGGACCCAAAATAAAGGAACGCCTTCAAGCCCGAACCCCATGCCGTCAAAGGAAACACCAAAAGGGCAGGCATGCATTGTCTGCAGAGACGCAGAAGACGTGACTCCCGAGGGGAGAAGAAACGATAAAGACAGAGTCTGTCCAAACCAATCACTGGCAAAACAAAGCACTGATTCACTGAAGGCAAAACCACAGTTGACTGCACTTACCCAAAGTACACGACAAACCTTTCTGTCTCTACCCTGTGGACACAGAACGAAAAGGGATGGAGGAAGGAATGAAAGTGCCACATGCTAGATTTCAATAGTGCTAATCTTAGAAAAGAATGGCAATTAAACAAACAAACGAACAAAAACCAAGAAAGCTTTCTTTTCCTCTTCCCAACATGTATAATGTTCATATTATGGGAACCCTACTTGCTTTGCATGGTCCCGTTGACAAAGGCTACCAAGTGGGCAGTTCCCACCTGTCAAGTATGACCTACTCAGCATGACAAGACCCTTCTGTGGTGTACCCATACCAACCCCTCCTCCAAGACCTCGACTGCTGCCAGCCTCTGTGCCTGCTGCCACTGCACCAGCTGCCTGCATTTATAAACAGCCCTTCCCTTCACTGAAAAAGAAAATCAGTAAATAAAAAACCCCATGTGCTTCCATGCTGTGTTTCCTCAATCTGCCCAAGTCATGACAAAAGCAGACGTGGGCAGTGGTAGTTATAATGGGCACCTGCTGAAAAATTTATTGTGGCACAAAATCACATCAAACTTCATTTTTGTTGACATTTCAGTTAACCAGATTACCAAAGTAAAATCCCAATAAAAAAAATGTAACAAACAAAAATATAAAAGTAAGACAAAAACATTTGCTAATCTCTCTTATTTGGTTCCACCTCGGCCAAGCACGTATAACAAAACTACCCAATGAGGTAAAATGAAAGAGCAGTATTATTCTGCAATGGCAGTCATGCATTTTGACCTTCTTAATCTAAAATAAATGTATATTAAATGTAAAACCTGTATTTCCTATTAAAATGCCGTAAATAGATTACCACAGAATTTACTAAGGGAATTTCTGACTTCATTAATCTCAGAAAGAACTCAGATTAAGCTGGACATTAGGAAAAAGTTCTTCCCAGCAAGAGTGGTCAGTCACTGGAAGTCCCCATCCCTGACTGTGTTTAAGAGTAGATTGGATGTGGTGTTGAGGGATATTGTGTAGGGGAGAACTTTGTAGAGTAGGGATGATGGCTGGACTCAATGATCCCAAGGGCCTCTTCCAACCTGAATGATTTTATGATTCTATGATTTATAATTCAAAAGAGATGAAGGTTGACTCAAAAGTTTGAGAAAATAAAGCAAATACACTTGCAGATACGTTCTTTCAAAGCAGAGATCTGACTTAGAGAAACTTCTCACTCATTTCCAGTGAGACTAGATTTTACATACCATAATATTGAGACATTCTCTCCTCCTTCAGAAACACAGGCAAAAATATTCCAATACCACCAAAGTACTAACACAATGAAAAGATCAGGGAGAAAATGCCAGAGTTGGTAATGCCCAAATTTATTTATATTGCTAAGCTGTTGGTAATAGAATTTTCAACAGAGAATACAAATGAATCATTATGTCAAGAGACTTTTTGATATGTATGTACAAGCTTAAGTAGTTAAGACATAATAATTCATCAGAAAGTGAAAGGGCATGTCAGAAATGAAATCTGTTTCATCTTCATGAAGTTACACCACGAGCCCAAGCACAGCTGAGACAAAAAGGCCTGTTAAGACAAACCGAGGGGTATTTTGTAATGCAAAAATGGCGGCGGGGCAGAAACCCAGGGGGCAGCAGGAATTAAACAGTCAGGAGGTACCATGAGGTGCACACCTTCAGAGTCTCCAGGTGTTCTTTGGAATGGCTGAGAAGACTGGCAACACTTTGCTGCTTTTAAACAGTCATGGTCTAAGATCAGAATCTAGAGAACTTGAAGGTCAGAAAGTGACTGGTCAGATCCAGCTCATCCACTGCTAAAGGAAACCAGTGTTCAGGAGGTTTCTCTATACAAGTCCTGTTTTCAGCACCAGGATCAGTTGATCAATTGATTGATCTGACCATGTTGTCTCTGCATGGCTGACCAGACTACTATCACTGCTCAGGCACAGTAAGATGCAGTCTAAACCTGAGGTGGGTTCCTGGCTTGACCTGTCCCATCACTGTGACCTTTCTTGATGGCCTGGGCCCCTGGCTGACCCCAGTTACCTGCTCCAGCTTATTCTCCTGCCTCACTGGGAGCAGTATGATGGGACGGTGACCAACCAGCCACATTATCAGGCTCTACTCAGGGCCTACTCTGGGGGTGCTGGTCGACAGGCGGCTGAACATGAGCCAGCAGTGTGCCCAGGTGGCCAAGAAGGCCAAGGGCATCCTGGCTTGTATAAAAAATAGTGTGACCAGCAGAAGTAGGGAGGTGATTGTCCCCCTGTACTCAGCACTGGTGAGGCCACACCTTGAGTCTGGTGTCCAGTTCTGGGCACCCCAGCACAAGAGAGATATCAAGGTGCTGGAGCGAGTGCAGAGGCGGGCAACGAAGCTGGTGAGAGGCCTGGAGAATAAGGCTTATGAGGATCGATTGAGGGACTTGGGACTGTTTAGTTTGAGGAAAAGGAGGCTGAGGGGAGACCTCATCCCTCTCTACAACTGCTTGAAAGGCCATTGTAGGGAGGTTGGTGCTGGACTCTTCTCACGGGCAATGAGCGACAGAACAAGAGGGAATGGCTGCAAGCTGCAGCAGGGTAGGGTTAGGCTAGACATTAGGAAAAAGCTTTTCACAGAGAGAGTGGTCAGTCAGTGGAATCAGCTGCCCAGGGAGGTGGTGGAGTCCCCATCCCTGACTGTGTAAAAGTAGATTAGATGTGGTGTTGAGGGATCTGGTGTAGGGGAGAACTTGTAGAGTAGGGCTGATGGTTGGACTTGATGATCCCAAGGGTCTCTTCCAACCTAAATGATTCTACTCTTGGCTCTACACCACCACCTTGCCTGCAGGCCACCAGTCATCATCTCTTCCTACATGCCCTGACAACGTCCAAGAACAAAGCATAGTCCTTTCATCGCAAAGACCTCCCAACTGGCACGGAGTGCACTGGGTCAGTCTGGTCCTGTTTCACTCTTGGTGGTATGTGAAACCACCTCTTGAGGCACTCCTACAACAGCAGTCTGGAAATACAACAAAAATGGCTACTCAGAACTTCCAAACCTCGCAGTTTGCCCTGGTGAGGGCATCTAGAGTTAATGACAAAAGTTAAACAGCTCCTTCTACACAGTTGCTTACCCACAGCAAGGAGCTCCAGCTACTAGAGACAGCACTTGCCCAGGAGTAAGGAGAAAAGGAGACACCTCTCACTGGAAAAGCCACTTGCCTTTTAGTCTACCTTCAGCTTAACTTTTTTCTGTAAAATGGCTATCTGTGAAGTTTCATTTTATCAGTGAGGCTAAGCCTTGGTGACGTTTATGACGTCAAAGTAAGAAACGCAGTCATGACCTGCAAAACTGTGTTTTCTGTGATGAAACAGCTGAAAAAAACCACTTCCCATATGGAAAATTTCATGCAGGGAACTTCTTTCTTTTTTTAAAAAAATAAGTTATTATTATTTAGCAAGAATCATAGAATCATTTAGGTTAGAAGAGACCCTTGGGATCATCAAGTCCCACCATCAGCCCCACTCTACAAGTTCTCCCCTACACCAGATCCCTCAACACCACATCTAATCTACAGATTAATTATGACAAGAAGAAGATCTACAGAATGAATCTGTAGAAGAACTACAGATTAAATAGGACAACTAACAGAAGTTTCAAAATATTTCTTGCACCTTTTTTTAACATCATGGTACTACAAAACGCAGAATGATTTTTGGCTGAGTTTAAAGTATCGTGGCTCTTTCAATGATACTGTGGACTAAATACCACTGCAAATAAAATAATAACTATTAAGAGATACAATGTGGTTGGATTTGCTAGCTCTAGGCCAAGGAACAGAATTCTGCAGAATGTTTTGAAAGGCACCTGAGAAACTGAATTGTCACTGTGAATATCACTTGCTGTTACTATTTAAAAAAAAAAACACTTTTCCAACCCCCCTCTTCTCTTTTTCTATCAGGAAAAGTACCTCAGAAGAGGTGCATTCAGATTGCCTGCGGAATGTCACTCAGTTTGCTTCCTAGATTCGTAGCCAGTGTTCTCCCCTTCTTCAATTTTTTCAGGATTATCTGCTGATTTAATTAGCTTTAAAGAACAGTATTAAAGTAGGATTTGCCACATTACAAATTCCACAGTGCTTCTCATCAGAGTGAACACCCCTCCAGGTTTAATCCATTAATTATTTGGCTTTGGAGGCTATTTTAATTTTTGTTACTCATGGCAGGAGATATATAAGGTGTTATTATTTTAAAAAGTAATAAAACCTAGCAGTAGGTGTCCAGGGGTGCTCATTCACATAACTACTATTTTCAAACAACTTTTTCCCCGTCAAAACAAAGTCTTTTCAAGCTCTGGAAGAAAAAGTCAGTGTTTTACACTGGAATGGTGAATTATTGCAGCATCACATGTATCACCCAATAGACAAATTACGTAAGGAAGAAGCAGAAGCACAGTTTTGAAACAGACACAAACAACAGGAAATCACCAAGTTCAGGAAAAAAACCCAGCTTCACTAAACAGTGTTATTTTTCGTGTTTCTGTGCAGACAGCAGCCCACAACACATAAACATTGCTCGAGCCCTGAGCTAAGGGCCACAGACAGCATGCAGTGCTTTATATGGGCCTGCTATGATTTGCTAACTTTTTGACATAGAATGATAGAACCATATAGGTTGGAAGAGACCCTTGGGATCAAGTCCAACCATCAGCCCTACTCTACAAGTTCTCCCCTACACCAGATCCCTCAACACCACGTCCAATCTACTCTTAAACACAGTCAGGGATGGTGACTCCACATGAAGTAATAATCTCCTAAGCACAAGGATGTTAAAAAGCCACCTGGCCTTTCACAATGAAAAACTCAAATCTACATTTTGCATTTGCAATTTGTTTTTTTTTTTAAATCTAATTTTTAAATTTAGTCAGGGCAGAATTTCAGCCTGTGTATTCTTGTATTGCATCACAGAAATCACTAGAACGATAAAAATCCCCACGTTGCATTGCTTTATAATACAGGTTTTTCTCTTCATTGTTGAGGTTTAGGTCATAACACACGTGCAACAAATATGTTGTTTCATCCGAAATTATGAGTCGTGGCTCAAACACAATTTGAGCATAAGGACTATTTAAACAGTTGCCTGCTCATTTCACAAATTAAAGTCAATTTATGGGTATATTGCCATTCACAAACCCCAGAGCTCTCACTCTAACCACCGCTCACTGAAGAGCACAAACACATCCCGCTTGTCCTGGCGACCCGGCCCTTCATTTGTGCTAATTCCCAAATTGTGATAGCTGTCTGGGTGTCTGCACCTTCCTGGGGAGGTGACAACTGCCAGAAGGATAATTCACGGTGCAGAAGGGAACAACCAATAATAAAACTGACCACTCTTTGTGCCCTAGTACGTCTATTCCCACAATTCCCACGGCCTGTTCCACCTACATCCAGCAAGAAGAACCAAGGCCTTTTCTTTCTCATAGGGATTTCACTACAGACATCTGGCTTTATTTAGTGTTGGTCTCAGTTCAGGCCTATTCAGATAGGGGCAGGCATTCAACCTGAAGCTGGTCCTAAAAAAGGAAATATGAAGAAGCTTCGGTGGGTAAAGGATGGTCTCACTTCTTTCTTACTCTTCTGTCTTCCTTGGAAGCATATTCCTTATGATATACATTGGCCTGCGTTTCATGGACAGAATTCAGATTTATTTTTAGTACCTATAGCCTATGGAAAAAGGCCATAGAGCGAGGAAGGAAAATACTACTTTTAATGGCTTGGATGGTTTCTGTTATAGCTATGGATTCAATCAAAGCTTGTTTAAAATGTAAACTGCCTAAACAACACCACTGAGTTGTAAATTACACATCCTTGTCAGAACTAACCATTTGGTATTATTTTGCCCATGCTACTACTAATCACAACAAATAGAATGCTGATGAACGTATTCCTACGTCCATCGTTTCACCCAAGTTCTTACATGCTCTATTTTCCTACTGACTTAGGCTGCAGTTTATGGATCACTACAAGCCCATCCTCAGCACAGTGCATCTTTGTTTTCACGCTCATTCACTGCTGCTGTGAGGGCGACGGCTGCCAGCCTTGGAAACTCAAATCCCCTGTTCGTCCAGAAAACACAAGGCGTGCAGAAAGCAACAGCCACAAGCTCACACATGTAACCCTGCCAGCATCCTTCAGCCCCAACTCGAAGAGTCACCCCCAGTCCTGAAAGGAGGATCTTTGCAGTCAATTCCCTCTTGGCTTCTGCTGATGCTGAGGCTGCCAAATTTCACTCGTAGCCTGCAGGGACGTTTTGCAGGTCTAGGAAAAAGTTCAGATTTTATCTCCTCCTCGTTTAACTTCTTTTTCCAGGCCAGACCACCTGTTCCTTACTTCACTCTCTGACCTTGCCAAGTGTGGGAAAGATGCTTACTTCTGGCATGCCTTATGCCAGCCACTTGATAGCCAGCAGAACCTGCTGTTCCCACCACACGTAGTAAAAGAAAAGCAGTGGTTATGTCTGTTCAGCTGCCAGTCTAGTCCTCACCGCAGTCATCAGTCATCATTTTCAAGGCACAGCCTGGGGTTGCTACTCAGAGTAAGCAGCAGGAAGCTGTGGTTGAACTGAGCTGCAGATCTGTCAGAACTTTAAAAGTTACCTTTTACAGTGTCCCACTTCCTCTATCTGCTTACTTGTTTCCTACACTTCCGCTGTGATTTTTTAGCCACCGTATACAACTTCTTCACAACTCCAATCATAGAGTCATAGCATGATTCAAGTTGGAAGGGACCTTCAAGATCATCTCATTCCAAACCCCTTCCCTGGGCAGGGACATCTCTCACCAGACCAGATTGCTCAAAGCCCCATCCAGCCTGGCCTTGAGCACCTTCAGGGACGGGGCATCTATAGCTTCTCTGGGCAACCTTGGCCAGTATCTCACAGCAAATATTTTTTTCCTGACATCTCATCTAAATCTCCTCTCTTTCAGTTCAAAACCACCCCCCTCCTATCCTACAGTTCCACTCTCTGATCAAGAGTCCCTCCCCAGATTTCCTGGATCTCTTTAGGGACGGGAAGGGGCTCTAAGATCTCGCCAGAACCTTCTCTGCTTCAGGCTGAACAAACCCCAACTCTCCAACCCTCAGAGCATCTTTCTGGCCTCCTCTGAACTGTCTCCAAGAGGTCCATGTCCTTACTGTGCTGAGGACTCCAGAGCTGGATACAGTACTCCAGGTGGGATCTCACAAGACTGCAGTAGAGGGATCATCTCCCTGGATGTGCTGGCCGTGTTTCTTGTGATGCAGCCCAGGATGCAGTTGGCATTTCTAACCTTAGTTTCCCACCTGGTACCAGGAACTCTCATGAATGAACCTGAGATGCCTTGAGATGAACAAGTCTCATCCACAGGAAGGAAAGCAGAGAACTGCTTGCAATAGCCTCCATTTGTTTTTGTCTTTTCAACACGGTGAGTAGTCATGGTAGAATGAAATAACTAATTCTGCACTAGATGTATCCACCAGCCAGCTTTTACAGAAGCAGGTCAATCCTGCAAGGGAACAACATCTTCTCCACATGACAGAAAGATGTTCAGAAAACAAGATTTGTGAAACAGGATCAGCAAGAGCTTGAGGAGCTGGTTGCTGGTTTGCTCATGTGTAATCGCTGTGGGTGTCTGGTGTTGAAGCACCCAAAAGCTAGTTAGTACTTCCTATATGTATGGAACCAACAGGTAAGGACGGTACAAATAGTAAATGTCCAATGTGGACGTTGACACTGGCAGACCCCTATTAATGTATTTCCAGACAAAGTGGAAAAATGTACCTTAGAATACTGGGAGTCTGGTAGAAGAGATAGTAGAAGAAGTGGTGGTGTTTCTAAACTATATACAACTGAGTTATTGGAAGCAGGACACAAGATATAGCCAAGATTCTCCCCTTAGTAAATCAAACAGGGTATACACTCCTGGATGTGATCTAATTTAAGCATTCTGAGTAGCGTTCAGATGCAGACAATAGTACCTCCTGAGGTCCCTTGCAGCCTTAATTATCCTGGAAGCCATGTCTCCTGCTGAAGGGAGACTATGCTGTGCTTCAGAAGCACCATTGCTCTCTTTGTAGCTGAAGAGTGTGGCAGTGGTCACACTGGGCTATTTTGGAAGCTGAGACTTGTGATAGAAGCATCTAATTATCAAGACAGGCAACACTGATCTCGCAGATCAAACAAATAAAAAGCAGATCTAATTCTACAAGGACACTTAGCTACAAACCTTTTTCTGACAGAAACATAGCTATGTATTGTTTTCCACTCTTCATTATAGTTTTCTCAATCATCTCACTAAATATTACTTTTCTGAGAGGATACAAGTTAAAGAGGGGCTATAAAAGAAAAACCTTTCTAAATGTCATACATAATTTTCATCAGAATGTAAACAAAAATAAGTCACTAAATAGTAACTACAACACAGTTGTATTGCACAGACTGAATCAAGGGGTTAAGATTGCTTCAGGCCCTTTGTTCCTTATCAACATAATACAGGCAATACTCTCTAATTAATACTGGGCTAATTTGTTATATATAACTTGTTACAACAGATATATATCAATAGAGATTGGGGTACAGTACCTGTCCAGAGTTAATAGCACAGTTTCATTCATTTCGGGTATATCATCCGCTTTGACAGTAATGTTGATTGCGGTATCACTTTGTCCAGAGAAGAAAACGACAGATCCATTGAACGGGCTGATATCATCATCTGTCACTGCCTTTTGATTGGGACCAGAGGGTTTCAAACTCCAAAACACGGTTGCTTGGCCGTCGGTCCCATCCCGATGCAATGCAATGGAAACCTATGAACAACACGGGTCTGTCGTGACGTGGAAAACCAGATGCGAAAAACGATCACCTCCTGGCAAATTACTCTTCAATTATGAGGCTCAAAATGTTGAGCATGTTGTAGCTATGCATAGGATATGAAATCAAAGATGTCCTATACAGAAAAGTATAGACTGAGTCTTATCCTTTTAAACATTTATGTGTCATATACATAGGCCGTGGATATGGCGGATTATTAATATCACAAATCACTAAGCAACTGTACATGCAAAGAGCCAGGCTCTTCTCCATGATATCCAGTGACAGGACAAGGGGCAATGGGTGCAAGCTGGAACAGAGGAGGTTCCACTTCAATAGGAGGAAAAACTTCTTCACAGTAAGGGTGAGGGAACACTGGCAGGGGCTGCCCAGGGAGGTGGTGGAGTCTCCTTCTCTGGAGACATTCCAAACCCTCCTGGAGGCATTCCTGTGTGACCTGCTCTGGGTGTTCCTGCTCCAGCAGGGGGATTGGACTGGAGGAGCTTTCAAGGTCCCTTCCAATCCTTGACATTCTGTGATTTTGTGATTTATTTAATCAGCACCCAACTCATCAAGACAAAACCCAGGTATTAAACGTAACTACCAGATCAGCCTGTTTGTTGTAGTACAGTGCCAACCTGTACTCTGCTGAAGGAACTTAGCAGTTTTAATCTGAGAATGAGAAACAAGTGAGCTGAATTGCAATCTGTGGGAAGAGTTCAGTGAAGACAATGAGGGGGAAAAGGGAAAATGTATGAAAAAGCATTCCAGAAAAAGGTTTCTCCAGCTGGAACTAAAGCACTCAAATGGCAATGCTTTTACAAAAAGTTTTCTCAGAAACCCAAGATGTATAATTCTTGGAAAACACACCCATTGAGCCAAATTTTATGTTCACACGTAAGTAAATCAACTACAAGACAGACAAGCATTTCCATGAAATGAATGAGAAACATCTATCCTACTCTACATTATACCTTTGCTGCTGGGGAGAAATTGAAACTGCAGCATCGTTTGTTCCCTGTGAGCATGGAGACCTAATCAGCTTTAGATGTTTAGAGAAAAACCAAAGATCGACCTCATTTTGTATTAATAATGACTAACACATGATTTCAGCCCTTTTTTTTTACAAGTTTTTGGTTTGGTTTGGTTTTTTTTAAGCAGAAGGATGTTTGGGATCAGGCAGAACTTAGAGGAAGGATTTTTCTCACATTAACTTTCACGTCACAGCAAATATAGCAAACTTTGCTGTCTCCAAATAAATTTTCCATACTAAGGAACAATATAAAGAGGTTTACTTACCACTGTGGCAGGGGAATCTTCTGGCTCAGAAAGAATAATTGGAAGATTGCTAATAAAGCCTATTTCTCCATTTGCAATATCTGGAGTAATCCTCAGTGAAATATTTCGAATCTCTCCCAATCTGGGACTCACAGGTGGGATTAGAGGAATTCTATTCACCAGCTCAACTTTTTCCAGCTGTGGGAGAAAGTAAGAAATAATTAAGAAATAAGAAGCCTTAGTACCAAATCAATTCTGACATTTTGGATTAAATTTCATACAGGGGGAGCAAAACATCTCCAGAATTAATTTCTCTTTCTGGCAATGTTGCTGTTATAAAAACCTGTAAATAGATGTGCCAGAGAAATTAAGTTGATACTGTTGAGCTTTGAATGGTATAGAGAAATCGTGTCTGTACACACAACTAAATGTATGTAGAGGGAGAAAGGACCTTCTAGATCAGCTGACTCGCTACTAGACCTATGAATAACAGTACTGGTTGGACAAGTGGCCCAAGCTGACTTCAGTTTTTGTGCCATGCACTGATAAAAATCTGCTGAAGCCACTGGAACCATAGTTTACAGCCTGTGATGAAGCCAAAGAACGCTCAGTCTTCTTCCCCCTCTCATACAAGTTTAAGGGATTGACTATTTATGATAACTAACTCATTAGAATTCCGATCAGCACAGTATTTCTCATCTCTAGTCTCTTTCCTTGAGTGGGACGTATCACTGCCCAAACCCAGTGGCAGCACTGACATACTGAAAGCAGGGCTTCCCTGTTAAACATTTCATTCAAATATAACCTATACCGTGCAATTCTGCCTGCACCCACCACGACCATAAATGACTCCGTAACCAATTTGCACGTAGCTCAGCAAACATTTCACTGCAGCATCAACCCTCAGCGACAGCCACCTCTATCACAAGGGTGTTTTTGGCTTGGAGTTGTCAGATTGTTACCAAACAGTAAGGTTTTAATTGGAGGGGAAAGTGGCCTTCCTTAAATCCATATGGTGGCCACGAATCACCACTTTGACTTAGGATTTTTAGAGTTTCTTAAAACCAATCTACATGAAAATCTCATACTGCCTGAGTAACACACAAAGGTATTCATGTGCAGTTTGTTTGATGATAGGTGGAACGGCTTTACCCAGTAAAAAACTGATGAAAAAAACAAGTGATTCCCAGCCATACCAGTTATTTATCAAGAATCTGAGGAACAGAGGGTGGGACTCTGTGTTTTGCCTGTGTTCTAACCTGTCTTTTCTGCCACTGACAGTATGCAGGTGGACCGCTGTGTGGCTGTCAGCTCAGTAAAGTGTCTGAGGTCTTACACAACTGAAACAATGAACTTTGCTAAGTCCTTCTGATCCTGGATAATAAACTTTGAGATAAAAGCAGTAATTAATGAAGAGCCAAGGTTGCGGGCTTTTCCTTCAGTGTCCCCTCTTAAAACAGATCAGTTCATGAGGAAAAGAGAACGCATTATAAATTGAACAATGACGAGTTTTTATTAAATTAGTTAATCTTCCTGTCCATAAAATGCACCTCAGACTACAGTAGGTTTTTTAATTGAAGATGTCACTGAAGAATGTTAATCTGACTTTTAGAGTTCCTCTATCCATTCTCCAGTTGCATTTAAGCTTAATTTCCTCCTGCTCCACTCCACCTCCCCTGATTCCTGTGTTGCTCCTTTATTGTTCCCAGCACAAACTCTGTAATCTTCTCATTCTAAACATGTTCACTGAGATTATCGTTTATTCACAAAGTAGAAGGATTGTCATAGTGATAAATAGGGGTATTTTTCTTCCTTCCCTATGAGTTTCTAAACGAATTTTCTGTGCTGGAAAGCACCTCTGATTTTTGTTTGTTCAAACAAAAAAGTTTTTTATGCTTCAGGGAGAAAGCACAGAACATCCACCTCACCCTCACCCCTCCTTCCTGGAATCCACCGTTTCAAAAGCTGGGCAAAGCCTCTGCATCCTGAAATACTTATCATATGTGTGTCTTGTCCATAGCCCACTCTGCAATGTTATTTGTAACATACAGTTTACAAGGGGCTTGGAAATGGATACTTCTGTTCTTCTGTCGACCTTTCAGATCCTGTGCAGATGTAAAAAACACCAAACTATTCTAGTATTCCAGAATGCAATTCCCTACCCAACTGGGAATGCCAGAAATTGCAGCCTAGTAAAACAATAACACAATTCTCCAATTATCACAAAGAATTATTTTTTTTTTTCTGAGAGAAAAAGAAATCCTTTCAAGGTCCCAGAAGTAATTAATGCATCTTTAGCCGGCCATAAATTAAAGAAAAAGCCTGGCAAATTTTAAAGCTATGCATATAGTATCAGCATCTTCACTTGACTGTTATAAAGACTTCTGAATTAAAATGAGAAGATTAAAAGGAACCAAGAAAGGTCTCTCTGATTTGCATTTGGGATGTGCCAAGTCATCCCTTTGTGTATCGAGATCGCTGCCTGGGCCCTCCACCCCAGATGACCAGAATGGCACGGTTTAACGCAGCAAGTAGTGATTATGGGGCAGACTTAACTGCAGATGAGAAAATAATCACAACAAATACCCATGGCAATGCCCAGGATCTTCCACAGTAGTGGAATCCGAACAATGTCTTGCTAAAATGTCAGCAAACCTGGTTTTCTCCAGTGAAAGATGGAAGCCCCCATTGGAAAGTGGAAATTCTCCAGTTTTAATTGGCAATCACAGGAGTTCCCGACTTACAAACTCGGACAGACAAAAATAAGGACAAAAACCCCAAAGGGCAACAAAGAACATGATACAGAAAAACTGGAAAAAAAGCACTTTTAAAGTTCTCTGGCCAAATTCACAAATAAATGAAATATTATGTTTGACTAAATAAATGTTCGACTATTTTAAATTTATATTTCCTTGGCTGCCATTCCTAAAATTTGTCATACTCTGTTACTCAACTTTAAAGACCTTAACCTGGTTAAATTTGAAGCAAGGGGTAGATAGATCCAGAAAAATGCCTCAAAAGGAAACTGACTTCTGCAACAGTGATCTCATTTTGTTGAATTCCACCATTAAAACCTTAATCCTATTACAACACTCTCTTTCTATAAAATAGCATAAGTGGTAAATATTGAGTGGAAATAGAGTTTATGGAAGCTGCCTCTTCATAAGAAAGTTTTATTAGCTATAGAGTTTATGATATTTTTTTTCTTGTCTTTTTTAAGAGGTAGGATCATTTTCATTAAATTAAAAAGTGAAGTAGCAACTACTAAATTATTCTGCATAGGGTAAAAAAACCCACCCCAAAACACAGCTGAGATACCTGTATGAGGAAATGAGCACCATTTTGAAGAAATGCATCGTTTCTTATGGGTATATTTATCGTGTCTTGTGTTTTCCCTTCGGGGAACATGAGAACACCTCTTCTAGACATATTTAGAATGCCATCTTTGGCCCTCCTGGGATCCAAAGCTCCCGCTGGAATATACAGGGCTGTGTACACCAACTGCACGTCTCCAACCGCTCCTCTCTCCCTTGCAAAACTCAAGGACAAGAAGCGCCCCGTGGGATTGCTCTCAATCTTCTGCTCCTCCAAGGGGTAAAACTCAACTAGGCCGTAAACGTCGTCGCTGTCCTGGATGTAAAAGAGAAGCTGCAAAAAGGGGAAAACAGCATCCTTTACTTCGTGCTAGAGTTACCCTGCAACCGTGGTCTTCATGCTTCCACCAAGGCACGTCCCGACACCACCATTTTTCTCCTTGCTGAACTGGCACTCAGGAAAGAAATGGGATTGACAGCCCCGAAGCATTCTTTGTAGGCAGGCCGCCCGACGCTGACTCTGGCAACTTTCCCACTAGGCATCACCCCTGAGCCAGAATGAGCTCTGAATAAGGGATTTTTGGGGGGGTCAGCAGCCAAAGTGAATAATTTAAAAAAAAAAAAAATGTTTCAGATTGTGAAAAATTTCAATTTATTCACCAAGTCCGTTCCAGCCGTTTTTGATAAAGGCAAAGTAGGGGCCCGAGTCACAGAGCTGTCAGCAGCGCTAGCCACCCTTTATGTAAGAGTTCAGAGGTCACACTCTTAATTACCAACCCCTCCTCTCAAAGCTGTTACCCTGTGTAAGACATTCCAATAATCATTAAGACAGCAAGTGAGCAAGGGAAAATAACATTCCCGCCTTCTCTTTCCCAAGCCGTCACTCAGGACAGCATTTATGCCATCCTGAGGACGTGGGGAATAATCTAATCTGGATGCCACCATACTAAAAAGGTCTGTCTTTGTACACTGTAATAACCCAGACATATGGTATATTGTATATACCATATATACTTTGTATATAGCTCCATACACTAAGATTACATTCAGGATTGATTTGTTTAATTCATATTCAAATAAAGCAGCGCAAGGGAGGGGATTCTACCTCTCTGCTTTGCTCTGGAGAGACCCCCCCTGCAATGCTGCCTCAAGCTCTGGGACCACCAACATCAGAAGGACATGGAGCTGTTGGAGTAGGGCCAGAGAAAGCCACACAGTTGTTCCGAGGGCTGGAGCCCCTCTGTTGTGAGGACAGGCTGAGAGAGTTGGGGGTGTTCAACCTGGAGATGAAAAGGCTCTGGAAAGATCTTAGAGCCTCTTCCAGTCCCTAAAGGGGCTCCAGAAAAGCTGGGGAGGGACTCTTGATCAGGGAGGGGAGCTATAGGACGAGGGGAAGGATTTGACAGTGAAAGAGGGGAGACTGAGATGAGATCTGGGGAAGAACTTCTTTGGTGTGAGGGTGGTGAGAGCCTGGCCCAGAGAAGCTGCGGCTGCCCCATCCCTGGAGGGGTTCAAGGCCAAGGTGGGATGGTGCTTGGAGCAACCTGGTCTGGTGGGAGGTGTCCCTGCCCAGGGCAGAGGGGTTGGAACTTGATGATCTTTAGGTCCCTTCCAACTCTGACCATTCTATGATTCTATGACATTCAAGATCAAATCCTTTAGCCTGTTTGGCCAGTCAACCAATGTTATCAAACTGGTGAAATCCCTAATTATTACCTGTTATTACTTTTTCCAAAATAATTGCAAAAGCAAGCTTACCTCAGATGGTTCACTGACTTCTGCACCTCCCTGTATTGTATGAGCTAGGAGTTTCAGAAGGTAGGGCTCTGCCTCTTCTGGTAGATCATCATCAATAATGTTCAGTGGAAGTGTTACCAGCATCTGTCCTTGATCAAAACATATCTCCCCAGTCTCTGGAGTGAGGTCTGCAGTCACAGGTGAGGGATCACTGCTATTTCGGATTATAACCCAGGTAACGGAAACATTTCCATGTGTTCCACCATTTCTTACAATCGTGATCCCATCAAACCTACGGTTTTGAATGGAGATAAAAACCCCACAATATCAAATTATCATTTATATTGGCCTGCTTAATTGTCGATTCCCTGAAAGATTTATATAGATTTCATGGGAATAAACGTTAACGGCTGCTAATGACATTTGAGTCAGGGTTTAAAGTCCGTGAAATCATCACATACATCTAGGACTTGTCTTAGACTGCTTATTCATATCTCCCTGTAACATCTCTATTTGTTTGAACTTATTCTGTTTACAGAGAGAAAGATATTGAGAAGTGAAGATTTGGCACATTTACCATTTGACTCGAGAAATGCATGTCAAATTCCACAAAATTTTTCCTCTGTCCTCTTTCCACACCATTTCATAAACAATACTAAAAAAGAGTTGTCAGGCACAAACATTTAAATAACGATTCTGAAAGAACTATTTGCCTCTGCACTGAAATATTAAGTTATCTATATTTATGGTACTGCAAATGTCTTGTTTCCTGCATCTGATAAACACATGATTACCGGAAAAATGTCTGGGAATCACGACTTGGAAAAATTTAGAAAGCAACTTTTATTTCTTTGCTGTGCCCAAGAAAGAAAGGGTAACACTATAATGCTGGGCTTCACATACTGTAAAATATTCTTTCTAAATTGTTCATAGTATGATAGCTTGATGCATTACCAGTTTCTCTGGGGATGAGCTACAACCAGTAGCTAGCAGGGACTGTCAATGTTGTGTATCAGTTTGGGGTTTTTCTTATTAGCCAAAGATTGGTTTTATATATTTTTATATACAGTAAATACAAAGATTTACCAAGGAAGGAAGCCAGAAATCTGTTTGTGACTGGTACGAACTGGTGTGAAGCAGCATCACGACTTCACTGATCCCGCCTTTAGATTAAGGGGTTTGCAGTATCCTGATAACGTGATTAAATAGTTACAGTTTTTACATGCAGCTCATAAATATTAAAATGCTTCCTATATAATTAGACATCCCCACTTCCTTGAAACGTTTGTTGATATAGTTGATGATGACAATAAAAATTCACTACGTGGCTTTTATGTTATATTGTCTGTAGTGGTTTTACAATTACTTCGAGGGAAATAAATCCTAGGGATGTTTAACAGTGCCAAAAAAACCCTCTTAACGCTGACTAGATACTAGATTTGAAGATCTGTAGTACCTTGAAGTTTGGTCTTCGTCAATGACAACAGTCTGAGCAAACAGGACACTGTTGATGGATAGCACTCCATGGGGCTTGTCGTTTGGTTGGATGGTGACGTGGACAACAGATGGATTAACCAAAACAGCGTCTCCCTGCAAAGTCTCCTTAAGCAGCATGATCTGAAAGGTCTCGGCAATTTCTGGTATGGCATCGTCAAGGATCTTAAATTTCATATACACTTCATGAACTAGAGGTGGGAAAACAATAGTGGTGTTTGGCTGTAGATCAAGGAAGTCTACGTTGAGTTGGGCATGTGCTGTTGAATCCCCAGTTATGATGGCGTAGCTGACAGAGACTTCGTGTTCATCGGGTCCAATTAATTTTCCGCTGCCATCCTTACCACGGACCACTTGAACTGTTACCACACCAGCCTCCTCAGGCACCACATAAGCACTCTGAGCAAAACGCACGGGACTGTCGTTTCTCTCAATGTTGATCTGAAGGGAACTTCTTGTGTTGTTGATTTCCGCCCCTCCCGCCACGCTCCTCAGACGAACAACAAACAATTCATCGTTTTCAGGTATCTGCAAGAATAATATTAGAAAAAGGGTCTAAGTCAGGTTTCAAATACAGGCAGAACACACTTACTGAGAAATAAGTTCTATGTAGTTTGCAGGAAAGAGAAGTTAATACAAACGTGATAGTGCATTTCATATTAAAACAGGAGAGAAGTCCTGCTTTGAACTGGGGCTGAAAATCTCTTCCCAAAAATGACTGTTTGCATTTTCTGACACACTTCAGTGCCCTGGCAATATGAAAAAGGGTGAGAGACCAAACAAATGCTAAATAAATACTAGCCTGGAATCAGAAAAAAACTGATCTTTTGAACTCAAGACCATGAGGAGATCCAAACTCTACTTTTGGAAGCCACCTCTATTTAGAAACAAATGTTTCTCCCGGTTGTTTAGATTTACATCTTCATTTTCTAATGTTGGTACTGCTATACCTCTATGCAGATCCGAGAAATACAGCAACAATGTATGGACACAACCTACCTGGGCCCACCCATTCCTAAACACCTGGAAAAGGAACATTTCCTACGTTCAGATAAACCCACACCTCTAGGGAAAAATTCTGTGACAGATCAGACAGAATGTTTTCTGGTGCTTAGCAATTAATCAGGTTTTGGCCTTTCTGCAAGAAGGTTCTTAAAAGCTATATTTACTTTCAGCTATTTCTCCTGCAATAGCTGATGCTGCAGACAGTATACAGAAAATTACGATACTAAAGGTTTTGCTTTAGATTGTCACATTTTATTCCCCTAAACCTATTTAACAGAAAAATAAGAGTATTTTCTTAATACATATAGGTAAAAAGTAGATCTTTAGAAACTATTTACGATCTCTGCATTTCATTCTTGCTGCAGACTCCTGGAAACCGGTATTATTTGCTTCTGAGAGGAATTCCAGGGTAAAACTACTTATTTTTCGCTAATGGTAATACTCAGTTATAAAGTTGACAAATCCTTTTCATGCACTTTTTATTTACCGAGCAAAAAAAGAACTAAAAAAGTTCTGAAAACCCCGCTGTCCAATATTTCTTCTCTTTCACACTCATTTGTTAATTGGCCACCCTCAGATCCTTTTCTAGGGCTAAGACATTGGGAGCGCAACTGCCTTTATTAGCAGATGCCAGTTCTCTCCCTTGTTTGGTTCCTAGCACTTAAGCTTGCATAATCTTGTTGACTGAAGGAGGGTTTTTTGTCAACATGAGATCTGGAAGTTCCCAGTCACCCCTTCCCTGTAGTGAGACACAACACGGTTATTTACTTCCTAAGAAGAGGTGCTAGCTTATGCTTCATTCAGTTCACTAATTAATATACCATCTTGCAGCATAAAGATATACATTTAAGAGACAGTCAAAATGTCTTATTGTAGATCACATGTCAGTATCTCCTATAGATGGGACAGTCTTAATGGTATCATGATTGACCAATGGAAAAAGAAACAGTCTTCAAAGACAAGAGTACAAAAGATTTCCAGGGCTGCCTTGCCTCTTTCATCTTCTGTGAACAACGTTTCCATTATTCCTCACTGCAGAAAGGAGATTTATACAATAAAAGTGCTATAAACGTGGTGCTGTAGAGATCAGATCTGCAGTTCCCAAGTTTCTTGAGGAAAGAACTACTCAATTCAGAAAAAACATGTTTCATTGTTTTTCCTAACTTCCGATCCTACAAGCTCAAACCAAGTCCTGAGGCTAATATTGTATTCTTGTGAATCCCATCATCAATAGAGGTTTGAGGGGTTTTAATGTAAAATTAATGTTCCACATATTCCCCTGAATGTCTTTCACTGAGTGGACCAGCCACACCTGAACAGATCAAACTTGGAGAAATGGAACTTGGAGAGCATTTCTCAGAGGGAAAAACCTGACACATCACATCCTCCCCAAAAGCCTAAATGTTACTTTCTGTGTATAAATCACAGAATTATTGCATCTGATGTGAAAAAGGTGTTATTTTGCCCCAGTCTAGCACAGTCTCTTAACATTAAAAATATCAGCACAGATGTAGAAGTCTGCTTTTAATAACTCCCAGGAATAAGCAATAAAATTGCTTTCAAGTTGCTCACTTCTGAGACAGGCACTTTTTTGCCATTAGTTTTTGCTTCTGAATTTTCTCTGTATTAAGTTCTTCCGTATCCTGCTTACTTATTTATTTTACTCTATTTCCCCTCCCATGGCCATTATAAATTAAAAACAAAAAACAAACAAACAAACAAAAAACAAAAACACCAAAACAATCAAACCAACAAAAAACCAACAGAACAGAAAACCAGGTGTAAAACAAACAAATGAAAATCACAAGCCAAATAATATATTTTGTTTACTGTGAAACAGAGAGGCTTACAACATATAAATGTGTCAGGGTTTTTTAAGACCAACCTAAAAGTTGGACGTTGTCAATTACCACCTACGGTTCAAGCTCTTCACAAGATTGACTGTTTCTTTCAAGAATGCTATCTATTTTGAGAATTATGTTTAAAAATTTGTTTCTACCCTAAACCACTATATAAACACATCTATATAAACACATACAATGTTTTTTCAATCTATCTTTTCCCTCTGAATATTCAAACTGTTGTACTCTTTCTTTAGGGGCAAACACAGTATGTCTGCTCTTCAGATGAACGAGGAGCCAATCAAGTTAACAAAGAATAAACTGGATTTTCGTGCATTGTTTGCTGAAGGCAGGGGAGCTGCCCCGGCATCACTGAGGATGGAATCAAAAAGGCACCATGTCAGCAATGTTATAATCGGGTTCCTAAACAATTAATAAAGATGAAGAGGACAGCCTGAGCTCATTATGAAAACATAACCTAAATTTGCAAGGCAGATGATTAGGGAAAAGCAGAGGACATTTTAAAAGAAATGCAGAAATGTTAAATATAGAAAGGATGGTCCAATAGATAATCTGAGATCAAGGTCAAGAACATTACCCTTGGCCATACAACAAGGACCTTGGTATTACATCTAAAACAAATAAATATAATGCTTTTCTGATTATTTGTACATTTACTGCAGTAGCACCTAATAGGTCTAAGTCACAGCAGCCAGGATATGTTCAGAAACTAAAAATATTCACTGATGAGAACGCTCTCTGATTGATGCTCTCAAAAATGAGAGCTGAGAGTCAAAATTTAACATCCCTTTATTAACTAGAGGCACTTTTAGGCTGATTCAAACCAAGCATTTTTTGTGACTTAGAGTATTATTCAAAGTCTGGGCAGAACAGCCGTTAACCTTCTACATCTCCAAACCAAACATGAAGTCAGCTTGTTCTTACCTGATCATCAAGCACTGTTAAATTATAAATCAGCATTGATGTCCCAGGGGCAAACGTAATATTTCCCCTAGCTGGACTGAAGTCTTCCTCGGCTGGGTTTGGTCCGTCTTCTATCTGCAAAGAATTCATTTTTACGATCAGAATGAGCAGGGAGACAAACCTACCACAAGTATAATAATGGATACGCACTGTGTGACATGCATAACAAGTGACAGCCTGTGCAGTCATCTCCTGCGCACAGGCGCACACACCGGCTTGTGAAAACGTCCTCTCTTTTTGCCAGATGAAGTAAATCAGAATAGTCAGTCTGAAGGGATTAAGTATTGCCAGAAAAACAAAAAGAGGAAGAAAACTACTCCTCTGCAGACCTATTATGGACTCTTTGGTGTCTACTTATGCCTAACTGACATTTTCACATAACAGAAAGGATATTGGTTCTCAATTAATTTAAATCACTAGTATTTCATAAGAAGTTCCAAGACAAGATAATAGCAGTTATTGGGCTTGTTTCCCTTTTATCTTGACTTGTGACATCACATTTCATAGTGAAACGTAGAGGAAGCCACTTAGAGGCAATAAGGAGTGGCTATTTTTTAAAAAATCTTGTAAATTTTTTTCAATATATGCACACAAACTACACTGGGAGATGGATTTGATTAACTGTGCTGATAGCAAAATTTATTGGACCTTAAAACAAACAGATCTGCAATGAATCACACAGAGGACCTCATTCTGTACTTTAACTGTGCATGCCATATTTAGCAGGCAATAAAATCCAGTACAAATATTTTCTGATTCTGATAGCTTTATATTATACCCTCGATGATGCATCAGACCAGACAGATGATAAAGAAATAACCATATAAAAGGATTTCTATTCAATTGTAAAGCCTGTAATAGAATTGGAGCTAGATAAGAAGACAAAAAAACCCAAACAAACAAAACAACAATAAAAGCAATAACTTGTATGACATTCAAACCAAGTGTGTAAGGAACTGTCTAAATACTCAACACAAGTGGCTTAGCTTCTGGGGAATCAAACAGCAGTTTTAGAGATAGAGAACTTCACCAAACACTGAGCAGCTCTCATCCTTGCATGGTCAAAGTTGGCAGAAGCATTAAAGGTTCACTCAGATGCTTATTTGTAAAATGCAGATAAAATTTGAAAAAAATGCCAAGTAATACACGATTAATGCACATTGTTTTCTAGTAATACCAACTAATGCTGCCACAAACATCTCCCTTGAATGACAGAGAATGCCCAGTTTTCTCTAATATCTTTTAATTTTTCGTCCAATTAAACACTCAGATAATGACGACATTTTGTATTTGACAGGTAGTGTCTTTCCATTTTATGAAACAGATACAACAAATGTAGACACAGGTATTTTTTTCTCCTCTTTCACTTTTATAAACACTCTTATAAACTACAGTGTTGTCCAACAGCCTAAAGTATGAAGCCTTTTTGATGAACTCACCTCGAAAGTCACGGTGACCGTCCCGTAAGTTCCCCTCTCCCTAATCAGAGTGAGAGGCACAAATTCATTTCTGCCCCTGGGCTCATTCACCGTGATTAAGGCAGACTAATGAGGAAGAAAAGGGACAGGCAATCAGGCAAAGATCAAATATCACAGCAGAAGGAAGAAACTGTTACCATAGAAATACCAAACTCCCACAGACAAGTTAATCCAATCTGCAAACCAGTCCACTGATGGCACACATTTCCTAGCAACCAATTAGTTCAGCTAATAAAAAGCTTGAAGGATTTCAGATTAAAAAAAATAACAATAATAATAATTATCATAACTTATGCAAGTTGGGGTGGGGGTTGTTTTGTAAATTAGCCTAGTCAATCTACACAAAGCACTGGCCTACTGGCAGTGGTATTGATAGGAGCTCCTAGCCCCACTAAAAATAGGTTTTTTCCATTAAAAAGTCATTTACTAGACAGCTCGCTGCAAGTGGGCTCTGTCAAACTGTTGCAGGTGAAAGATTTCAGAAAATTGCACTGAATTCAGGGATCAACATGACTTTGTGCTGCGGTGCTGAAAATTTCTCCTGTTCCTCTGTTTTTTTTTCTGGGAAGTCCTCCACAAAGATTACATTGCCATAATGCTGGCAATAAACTACAGCTTCTCTTTCTCCTAGCACAACCTCTGTATTACTGTATATTGTAAAAAATATCCTGAACACCACCGGAGCCACACCGGCGCCTTGTCACAGAAGGTGTTATACCATGCACGTACCACGGTAGTGTCCTCTTGAGAATGTAAGGATTAAAATGCTCACTAAAGGTGGAAAAATGTGAACAGTCTCAAGGTTTCACAGTCACATCTTTAACCCCTCACTTCTTCCCTATAACTTTATATTTGGAAGGAGCAGCACAGATATTCACCCAAGTGGGAAGGTCTCAAGCTACGTCCCAACACCAAAAAAGCATATGGAAGTATTAAGGCTGTATATATGAATGAATTGCATACATATCTATGAATTACCTCCAGAGATGTATTCAAAGCTGTAACTCAGCACTTTCAAGGGATTTTCAAGGCATTTCAGGGACTCAGTTGAACAACTAACCAGCATCTTTGAAAATTGCACCTTTATGCTTTCTAACATTTTCACATATACCATATAAAAAGGCATACCATGTTAAAAGAAATTATTCCAAAGGCATTGTCATTTGACAAGATTGTTACAGTGACAGAATTGGGTGAGCCAACCCTTATCCTCGCAGACGGTTTCTAGAATTGACAAAAGAAAATAAGAGATTTAATACGGTGATGGTCAAAAAGCACACGTTTTGATTTTGCCATCTTTTAAGACATTAGCCTGTGACAAACTGCGTGTCTTGTGCTGTTATATATTACCATGGAAATTATTTAAAGCAATAGAATGCACCTCATTAATACTCGGTCACTGAGGAAACTTTACAGCCAACAGCAAAGGTCTTGAAAGAAACTTTGTAAATGATGAACCAGAGTTCAGCAATCTATTAATGACATCATAGCAAGAAGGAACTAGGCATGAAGCATTTAGCACTGTCAGGAACTCCAAAGTTGTTCCTTTTTTTTTTCCAAACACTGAAACTGAAGCTACTGCACTGAGATACCAGCCGAAGGAAACCAATCTTTACAGTGTTGTAAAAATGAGCTACAGCATTTGCAAATCAAATTAAGAAGGAAGGGAAAACAGGCATTTTTACATTCACAGCAAGCATCCCCTGGGATGTGTAATAATTGGCAATAAAAAATAGAATTTATCTTTACTGAACTGACATCAAAAGTCATGAACTGCTGGCTAATAAAAAGGTGGCTGTAGCTAATAAAAAGGTGCTTGTGAACTCTTCTCCTGTAGCATGACTCCTGTGAGACAGAACAATATGAAGACACATTGATAAGTATTTTTAAAAAATTGTGTGTTTGATATTAGGTAAGTCCCATGTACCCTCTCCTCTGCTTCCAGAGGACTGGAACTCATCCTCTTCCTTTGCTACCTCTGCCCTCCCTTCCATGTGGAAAAACAGGAGCTGCTGAAAGCCTCTTCACAACCTAAGTCTTCTAGGCTCTACTAGACCTTCAAGTGTCCAGAGCTGAACGCAGTGCCCACTGAAGGGTCACACTACACCCATTCTTCACAGAATCATCACACAGAGAACCCACAGGAATGGCAGCCCTGAGGAGAAGGACTTGGGAGTGATGGTGGATGAGAAGCTCATCATGAGCCAGCAGTGTGCACTGTCAGCCCAGAAAGCCAGCCCCATCCTGGGCTGCATCAAAAGAAGTGGGGCCAGCAGGTCATGGGAGGTGATGCTACCCCTCTGCTCTGCTCCCATGAGACCCCACCTGGAGTACTGTGTCTGGTTTTGGAGTCCTCATCATAGAAAGGACATGGACCTGTTGGAACAGGTCCAGTGGAGGGCCACAAAGATGATCAGAGAGGGCTGGAGCACCTCTGCCATGAAGTCTGGCTGAGAGAGCTGGGTTTGTTCAGCCTGGAGAAGAGAAGGCTCCAGGGAGACCTTGTAGCAGCCTTCTGGTACTTGAGGGGAGCTACAGGAGAGCTGGAGAGGGACTCTTTGTCAGGGAGTAGAGTGACAGGACGGTAACGGCTTTAAATTGGAAGAGGGAAGATTTAGATTAGATAATAGAAAAAAATTCTTTGATGTGAGGGCGGTGAGACACTGGAACAGGTTGCCCAGGGAAGTTGTGGAATCCACATCCCTGGAGGGGTTGAAGGCCAGGCTGGATGGGGCTTGGAGCAACCCGGTCTGGTGGGAGGTGTCTCCAGATTTCAGTCCCTACCTGTTAGGACTGGGACTCACAAGCAGTTAGACTACATTGGCATCCAGGGAAGACCATTCAGTTATGTCAGGTAAGCCACTGTTTTCTGGGGAACAGATAAATTGAAAAACTGAGACTTACTGGGAGAGTCAAGTGAAACGTGAATGTCTCATCAGCCTCTGGAAGATCATCGTCACAGACCGAGATATACACTGTTCGGTTTGTTTCTGTGTCGGGTATAAACGCAGCTGCATACGTGTCAAAAAAGTCTCCTGTGTCTTCTCCATCAATCTGCAACAAATACACCACTGAATGCCACCTCCTTCCTCCTCCACCATCTTCTACAATACTCATCTGGACTCATTTGATGGATTTCAGAGACTCTTCTTCGCACTTCATTCTTCCCACAATTTCTCCTGCTGTCACACAGTTAATTTCTGGACAGAAAAGTGCAGATACCAAGCGACCCTGGTAGCCAAGCTGAGTAACCAGAAAACAACCCAAAAAAACCCCCAAAACAAAACAAACACGACACTTTATTCAGAGCCATTTATGACTTCCTTCCTTGCAACTGGGTATCTTTGGCATAATGCATCATATGACCTTTATTTATTATTCACGGAAAAGCTATTCCCAGCACAGCTCTCCATACCCCATAATATCCTACCAGAATTAACCTCACCTTAAGAGCTAACTGCCCTCTGCCTTCCTGTCCAACTCTAAGGAGTAGAAGGAGCCCAGGCGTTTAACCTAAATTAACGTTTTAATTGCCAAAGTCGGCAAGGGGGACTCTTCTATGATGAACAGCCCTGTCTTCATCTCAGTCAGCAAAAGAAAATCCCCCTGACTGTGCTCTAAGTGAAGTGGTTAGAGGGGAGACCACAAAGGCAGCAGTGTCAAGACTAAGGTTTAGAGTTGGAAGTTGATACTAAATAGAGAGAAGGAAGTGAACCTTCAGAACAGCTGCCACACCTGAATCCACCAGCATTAAAGCCACTAGAGGTTTGAATGAACACTCATCCAAAAGGCTATTCCTCTCATGAGAAGAGTGAACTTAGAAGATTAATGAAGTGGAAAAGCATGGAAGGTATTTTTCTGGCTGTCATCTGTCATTGCACACCAGCAACTACTTTTTATGTATCTGAGCCAACGCTAGACTTACCAAAAAGCTCTTACAAAACCAGGCTATAAACATCTCCCTAAAAAAAAAGTGCTCAAAATATTCATGTTAGAAACAAAATTTGGAATTTCAGGTCCTTAAGAAGGAAAGAAATTTACTTTGCTTGTTACACCAGTAAAAAAAAACAGTTTCAAAGTACATTCCTCATGGTTTTCTCCTCAGATGCTAATAAAGTGTGTATTCCCCAGTGATCATTTCCTATTCCTTGTAATATCTAAACCATGTATTTTTCATATTTAGTTACAGGGGAATAAAATATTGTGCGGGAACACAGTTTCTTGTGTCTACAGAAATTGCAGAAATTCCTGAAACCCTGCTGTCTTCTCATGTGGCACTCATGCCACAAAGCATCTGCCTCCATACACATAAGGTATAGCACACGGTAGCAGGTTTAAATTTCCGGAAGGGAATACAGTCCAGATCATAGCTAATGACAGCTAAGAAATAAAGAAAATAATGTAAAAATACCAACTCTCATCTCCCAATGAATTGAGGTACCTAATTTTTAAAATTCATGTGGAAAATAGGCTCAAACAGTGGGGTAACTATTCAATTGCAGGTTCCGAAGTAATCCAGAAAAGGAAAACAGTGCTAAATATCCACATTTTAAGTATGAACTGACAGCCACAGTCAAAATCAAACAAGGGAATCGGTTTGGACTTCACCCTGAGCTGCAGGAGCTGGCTCCTTGAGGAGATGGCTATACTCTTTCCTTTTGAAACCGCTGATGCGGCCCGCCGCACGCAGTTACAGGAACCGGGTGTGGGCTACCACCCTGCCTTTCACCGGCTCGACAAAAGCAAGGGCAACGTCCAGAGCTTCAGAAAGACACCAAGGTGGAGCGAGGGGACCACTGGCACCGTTTCTTACCGACACAACTGCTGTGATGTTAGCAGGCTTCCCCCTCCTCTCGATTACAAGGCGTATAACAGTTGTACCCGTCTCATTAACCACAAATGCCGTCTGCCCGGTGAACCTCACTTCTGTTTCCCCGGATGTGAACTGAATGAGCAGGGCTACAAGCAAATAGACCAACAAAGAAGCAGAGGGCATCCCTGCAGAGAGAGAACAGAATGATGAAGAGTAAATCGTGAAGCCAAAACATATACAACATCCCTGCCCACCCCTACCAACCCAGTCAACCCTTCAAGTTGCTGTGATTACCTTGTGAGCTCCAGAAACGAGAGGAGAACACACACAGGTCTCAGCTATAATCAAGTCAGAGAATGTCATTATCATCTACATCTAACTCTGTAATCTTCATCTAGCGATTTTCTAGGCAGCATTGACCAACCTTCCTCAAGTAACACCTCTCAAGAAAAGACAATGACATTGCCACAATGGTTGTAATTTCCAACCAACAACAAAAAAACCCCAATAGTTTAAGGCTGACAGTTCCACTTTCTTTGCTCTCTTGATTCTCTTCAGAAATAAACACGAACTGGCAGGAAGGGTGAAGGGCTGGGTGTTTGCAGTCACCTCATTGACCACCTTCTGACATCTTATGGACCATGAAATGTTCTTAAACATTTGAATAGTAACCTGAGCCTTTTCACAGCTCCTCTCATCCCGTGATTCTCCCACGTCTCCTTGTCACGAAGAATCATTGTGGCACATTTTGATGCCATTGTAACCTTTGTATGGCCAGGCCTTTATTTTCACTTGCTTCTAGTCTACTTTTCTTCTCCATCAGGGTAAGGCAACTTAAAACTAAGGTGGTCGATTTCTCTTACACCCAAGCCCAGTTATGCAAAGTAAAATAGAAGTATAAGTTCCAGTGAAGCCATCAGGTGCTGACACTGATAGAGATGCGTTTTTAAGAGGCACAACAAGCTGGAAAGAGCTGGCCTGTTATGCAGAGGTTTATATTGAACAGCTCTGACCAGAACTGGAAACTTGGATGCTGGACGGAGCAGATTTCCCTCAGAATGATCCGAGAGACTTTTTGAACAAACCAAAACCACAAAGTTTTGGTCTGAACAAACAAAAAGCTTTACACTGTGGATACACTATATTACGTGATGGAATAAATTCCTTTGGCAAGTTTCTTTTAATTTATAGGCCATATTGTTATAAGGTCAGCTTTTAACATTTCTGTACAAAAGCTGCACACAGTACAGGTGTGATTACACATATATGTAAATTATCACTTTGCCTAAGATTATGCTTCCACATGCAGTGCTTATCAGACAAACCCAGCCAATGACAGATTGCATAAGTTGTGCAGAAAATATTAGATTAATATTTGCATATCAATAACACTTAAGCTCAGCCACATCTGCAAAGCACTTGTTTCCATTATTTATGAGTGACAGAAGATGAATAGTAGGTCAAAAATGGTCACTGAAAGAGAAAATTACATGCAGAGGCTGAAACATATCTTTGTAAAGTATGTGTCAAATTTGTAATCAGAACACATTTGAGGTCCAGATTCTAACTGTTTTATGTATGCAGTCAGGTAGCTTGAATCATGCACTGAGAAGAGAATAAGAGAGCCCTCAAACCACTAACACTGATACAGCTCCAGAGAGACTTCCAGACTTCAATTCCTCCTACAATAAATTCTGTCTGGGCAAGAGCCAGTTTTACACTGTGAGGACCCGAGATAAACTGTTTTCAGGCAAGTTAAAGAACAAAAATTATCTATAGACATGATGTATTAAATAGTTCTAAGTACAGTCAAGAAAATTAACATCATCTCTCAGAACTCCTAAGAGCAAAGTCTGGCGAGATGACAAAATTAGCCAATTTTATTTAATCATAATGAAAAAATCACCTAGCTCTACTGAGGGAAGGGGCGAGCAACAACAGTGCAAAAAATCAGGACTAAGCACATTCCCCATGAAAACAACTAACCATTTTACATCCTACTTACACAGCGTTTCACTACTTCCAGCAAAAAATGCGACACAGTGAAATAATCATGGAATCATAGAATCATTTAGGTTGGAAGAGACCCTTGGGACCATTGAGTCCAACCATCTGCCCCACTCTACAAAGTTCTCCCCTACACCAGATCTCCCAGCACCACATCTCAACAACTCTTAAACACATTCAGGGATGGGGACTCCACCCCCTCCCTGGGCAGCCCAGTCCAGGCTCTGACCACTCTTGCTGGGAAGAATTCTTGCCTCATGGCCAGCCTAACCCTACCCTGCTGCAGCTTGAAGCCATTCCCTCTCGTTCTATTACTAATTGCCTGTGAGAAGAGATCAGCACCAACCTCTCTCCAATTTCTTTTCAAGCAGTTGAAGAGAGTGACGAGGTCTCCCCTCAGCCTCATCTTCCTCAAACTAAGCAGTCCCAGCTCCCTCCATCATTCCTCATAAGATTTATTGTCCAGGCCCTTCCCTGGCTCCGTGTCCCTCCTCTGCACTCACTCCAGCCCCTCCAGATCTCTCTCACATTGAGATGCCCAGAACTGGACACCAGACTCAAGGTGTGGCCTCACCAGTGCTGAGCACAGGGGGACAATCCCCTCCCTACTGCTGCTGGTCACTTCTTGCTGTAGAACTTCATATTGCTATAAACTTTTATTATCATTGGACACAGTCCTTCGAGATACCCATGTCTCTTACTGTTATTGAGAATTCAATCCTTAACAGACTTTCAGGAACATTGCTTGATTCCTAGGTAGCTGTGTATTTAATAATTTTGTTGCAGAAAAAAACCCTGCAGTAGGAAAGAAAGATAAAATAACATATGCATAAAACCCCCAGGGATTTAAAACTTTCAGCATTTCCAAAGCCGACTGTCCTAACTGATGTGGCAAGCTGTTCCCACTGGTTCTGCAAGGAACTGCTCTGAAAAACACCAGCCATCAAAGCTGGAAGGAGAGCAGCTGTCTAACCTTTGCAAACTCCACACCGTCCGCAGACGCAGGCATCATCCATGTTAAACTGAGGAATTTGTTGACCTTTTAGCTTCAGCTGTTACCTGGTCATAGACTTGGCAAATATCTTCCCACGGTACATGCTTCTAGTAAATAATACTGAAAACATGATCCTTGAGGGCAAGATTACAAAGTTTAGGATTACTTGAATTCTATTACTTCTACGAGAGAGCGTTCTAAAACTATAGGATTACTCCCGTGGAACAAGAGAGGTTTCACAATCATATCATCAATTATTTAGCTGGTGTGTATTCTTTCTTGTTACATTATTTGTACTAAGATTTACTTTGCACAGCCTGCCAAAAGTAGTTTTTGCTCCTGTTTATCTAAACTCAGCTCTGAAACCACACGGTTATTTGTAAAAAATGATGTCATATAAGAATAAAAATAACATAAGTCTCAGAGAATGCAGAACAAATAAATTCAAACAACTGAAAAGATATGCTAGGTCACAGTATTTTCATTTGTCAAAATACAAACTCATTTTGTACACTAAATTCTAACATAAATTTATTCAGGAAGGCCATTTATCCCAGTCATTATCCCTGACTGTGTTTCAGAGTAGATTGGATGTGGTGTTGAGGGATCTGGTGTAGGGGAGAACTTGTAGAGTAGGGCTGATGGTTGGACTGGATGATCTCAAGGGTCTCTTCCAGCCTAAATGATTCTATGATTCTATGATTTTTTCCTCATTAACTGCACTGCATAAAGTTCAGCAGACGCCTCTGACACATCAGTGATTAAAAGGTGACCCTTCCCCAACTCCCTCACCCCAGTATACCACTGGTGAGGTTAATTTTTTAATTTTATTTTATTTTTCAAATGAAGCTGAAACTTTAGCCCTGGTTCACTGCAAAATTTTAGTAAACTCTGTGTTTGGTGCATCAGATACTCCACTCTGCAAATTATATCACTGAGTGACATTCTCTCAATCCAGGATACTCAGTTTGGCTTTAAAAATAGACCTAATGGGTCAAAGCAATTTAAAAGCATCGGAAAGAACAAGCAATGGAATGTTATACATGTCCAGAGTTTGTTTAAATCAATGGACCAACTATTCTGTTTCTGTGCTTTGACTAAAGCCATTGCAAATAATGGTGTGCATTATCAGTGGTAGTTTAAAGCAACGCTGCCCTCTGAGCCCCAGATGACATCTGTAAGGGGTTTGGAACAACAGTTTCTGGCATCAGAACCAAAAGGAAATACCTCTCACAAAGTTATCTACAGATGGTAATGGTCTTAAAAGAATCTTAAAAGGCTAAAAATCACATTTTTCAACCATAGAATCAAAAAAAAAAAACAAACAAAACCAAACCAAAAGCAAACAAACAAAAAAAAAAAGAAAAGCAACTCCGAGTTCTGAGACATGGTCCCTAACTAGCATTTTCTTTTAATCCGTGTTTTATGGCACATTCTGAAGCACCTTTGTGTTTCCCTCGAAAACACAGAACCCCAGTGTCGAACCCCACGGATTCCACCCAGTAATTCCCACAGCAATGTCACCAGATTTGGGAGGAATACTGTTCCAGTCTATTGCCCAGTCGGAGCCAAGCAGAGGTGGGCTCGTGGAACTGGTGTTCCTTCGTAACTAGAATCATAGAATCATAGAATCATTTAGGTTGGAAGAGACCCTTGNTCGCTCCAGCACCTCTGGATTAGTCTACTTTGCTCCAGTTCCATGGCAAATTTTAGATGAAAATTGTAAAGTTTGTCAAGAGTTAGTGGCCTTTTCTGCAGAATTCTTTAAGGATGAGGAGTCCTTTCTGCAGATTTTCAGGCTGGCTTCTGTGCTTGATAAATCAAATCCCTTCAGAATGTAAAGATCTCCCGGCTGCTTTCGTTGAAGGGCGAGGGAACCTACGGACTAGTGTCACCCGTGGGCCCTACAGAGATCAAGAAGGGAAAGGAAAGGGCTGCCAAAGATTCCACACCTGCAAAGAAATGAGCCTGAAGTGGCAGATATGGAATGGAGAGAGGCAAAAGAGAGTTCACGGACAAAGAAGGGGATGGAAGAAGAAGGGATTAAGTACCCTGGGCCGGAGACTTTCCAGTGGTGCAAGAACCAGACAGGGAGGCTTGAAGCAGCACCTCTCCCACCCAGCAGCCGTGACCTGATTTCCACCTCGTTGTAGATCTCTGCAGTCTTTACACTTTTACACTTTACACTTCTGAAGTCCGTGGACACGGCATTATAGATCTGTAAATCCCACGGACATGGGGTTACGGGTTTCTCAAGTCCATGGACACAGCAGAGCAAGTGTACAGCCTGCTGTGTGCTTTCCTCTGCCCTCCCTTGTCTACCCCCTGCGATTACAAATACCCAGCCAAGCAGAACATTTAAATAAAAACAACCACAAAAAAAAACCAAAACAACCAACCCCAGAACAACCAAAAAAAAAGCCCTGTCCTGCCACAGTTTGCATTGAGTACAGCGTTGCAGCTATCAATGGTTGCCAGAGAGAAGCCTATTCAGAGCGGGGATGCCAGCACCCAGCAGCATCTCTGGCTGAACACAATGTGGGGAGAGATACATGCGCCCTTTCATATGTAAAGAGGAGATTCTCTGTCGTAGTCAGGCGCAGCACCCAGCAAGGAGTCTCACAAGGTCGCTGGCCCTTGCTCCACCTGCTGTAGGAACCTATTCAGAACCTCCCCCTTTTCCAGCATTTCTGTCCCAGGCGTTCTCAGAACCCACTGGAATGCAGAAGAAACCATCAGGAATTATAAAAGAAAAAAAACCAACTTTGATTCACTAAACTTCTCCTTCCTACGTTGTGCAGCTCCCAAATTAAAGGAGAAATACTTTATTGCAGAGTGGGATCTTTCTTAACTTTGCCCCAGAGTTCCCACAGTTGAGAGACAGGCAAAGGGGGACCCAGCAGCTGTGTCTGCCAAATCTAGCATTGGGACAGTGGATATTACCCCAGTCTGCATTGTTGGTTGCCTTTTCTTTCTTAGTTTGGCTTTTCTTGTCGTTGTTGAGACATGAGATAAGTAAGCCCTCTCACTCTAACAAAGCCAGGAAGAGAGAGTGTTCCAAAGTCACTATTTCAAAATAATACCTTCCTATATCCCTTTTTTCACCTTCACCATGCTTCAGGGTGGATAAAGCCCCATAATTACAGTAAGTCACAACACACCCTGCTTTCTCTGCATCCCTGGATGGCAGGGATAGTGGCAGCCTTTGGGGCAAGAGTCTGCCCCACCAGCTTCCAAGCTCTTTGTTCAGCACCACTAGGTGCCTGCGCTTCCAGCTCTTCTCCAGGATTTCTCGTCTCCCTCTTTACTACAAAGACATTCCAACTAACTGCCCATCGCTCCCTCCCTGCCTCCCCTTATGACTAAACACTGGAAAGCACTGGGCAAAGCACAAATGCAGACCACCAGGTGATGAAAATCCCTCGATGGGCTTTCACTGCCCTGAATTTTTGGGGCTCAGCTGCTCACTTACCCACTTGCTGCTGCTGCCTGGATAGAACCATGCCCCAGCGCAGCCCCAGGTGCTAAGATTTATCTGCTTTTGAGACTGATGATACCAACATCAGTGAATGCTTCTCATGACCATTTGCTTTCTATCAGTTGCCATATTTAAAATAAATAGAAATATATATATATATATCTTCATTATCTGTAACACTGGGAATGGCCAGTTTAATGTAATCCTGAACAACACCTCCATGTGGCAATTCTTGCTTGTTCAATTACGCTGCTTGGGAAGAGGCACACATCCTTCAATGTAGACATCCTAAGGAAGAAAAGATGCATAAGCTGCCTGAGGTTGTCCTGGTGGGCAGCAGGATGCCCATGAGCCAGCACTGTGCCCTCATGGCCAAGAAGGCCAATGGCATCCTGGGGTGTATTAGAAGGGGGGTGGTCAGTAGGTAGAGAGAAGTTCTCCTCCCCCTCTACTCTGGTGAGACCCCATCTGGAATATTGTGTCCAGTTCTGGGCCCCTCAGTTCCAGAAGGACAGGGAACTGCTGGAGAGAGTCCAGGGCAGGGCTACCAAGATGATGAAGGGAGTGGAGCATCTCCCATGTGAGGAAAGGCTGAGGGAGCTGGGTCTCTTGAGCTTGGAGAAGAGGAGACTGAGGGGTGACCTCATGAATGTTTATCAATATGTAAAGGGTGAGTGTCAGGAGGATGGAGCCAGGCTCTTCTCAGTGACACCCAATGACAGGACAAGGGGTAATGGATGCAAGCTGGAACAGAGGAGGTTCCACTTCAATAGAAGGAAAAACTTCTTCACAGTGAGAGTGACGGAACACTGACAGGGGCTGCCCAGGGAGGTGGTGGAGTCTCCTCTGGAGACATTCCAAACCCACCTGGATGTGTTCCTGTGTGACCTGCTCTAGGTGTTCCTGCTCCAGCAGGGGGATTGGACTGGATGATCTTTCAAGGTCCCTTCCAATCCCTGAGATTCTGTGATTCTGTGATATTCACTAGTCAGAGAGGTAAATCCATCATCACCACCAGGAGCCGGCTCTGCAAGTGGCAAATCCGTGAGCCGAGGCCAAGACTGCCGAGAAATCCAAATCGTCTCATCCTGTTGTTAGAAGTCACCGAGAGGTAAGAAGCGTAATAAGCCCAGGGTACCCCTTTCTAAGTTTTCTGGCAGCTTCTTCTCACTTCCTTTACAAGAACCTGAGTGGATTTAAACTGCATCCTTACATTTTCAGTCCCGAAGCCTGTAATTGTCACCGGAGGAACCACCCTTTATCTCTTAAGCCAAGGTAATGCTAAAGGCTTCCCGAGGTAAGCTGCCTGCTCCGCCTCTTCTCACCTGATAAAGGGCAAAACCCCCCCTCATTGCTGAATCCACAGCTCCCCTTTGCCAGCAGCAAGCAGAGAGAACACAAGCCTCCTCTACAAACATTTGCAGTTACCTTATAATTTGCCTGCCAAACAAGAGACCCAGAGGATAACTTTGACCAGCTGTAAGATCCAGGTTATTTTTACCCTGAGTACCTCCAGTGAAACGACTCAGGGGTTATTAAGGTTACTACATATATTTAGAGCAGAGATCAGAGCCCAATGTAAACAAACTTTAGCTGAAATCTGCTAATTAACTACATTAAGAAACACACCAGTAGCAATCTGAATTTGCCCTAATTTGTACCAACAAAACAATGCTGATTTGAGCTGCAGAACTTCTAATTTATCTGATGCAACTGATAAGGATCTACCCATATATAGTTTTAACTATATACTGTAGAAAACCAAGTTATTACTCTGGAAGAGTTCCACTTAGCATACGGTGCAGGTTTAAGCACAAAATAAATCTACTTTTCAGCTTCACACCAGAAATCCCTTTCCACCCATAGAGTGCTAAAATTAAAACGGCAGGTGTCTTAGAATCATAGAATCATTTTGGTTGGAAGGGACCCTTGGGACCATTGAGTCCAACCATCAGCCCCACTCTACAAGTTCTCCCCTACACCAGATCCCTCAACGCCACATCTCAATGACTCTTCAAAACAGTCAGGGATGGAGACTCCACCACCTCCCTGGGCAGCTGATTCCAATGACTGACCACTCTCTCTGTGAAAAGCTTTTTCCTAATGTCCAGCCTAACCCTCCCCTGCTGCAGCTTGCAGCCATTCCCTCTTCTATAACTAATTGCCCATGAGAAGAGACCAGCACCAACCTCTCCACAATGTCCTTTCAAGCAGTTGTAGAGAGGGATGAGGTCTCCCCTCAGCCTCCTCTTCCTCAAACTATACAATCCCAACTCCCTCAATCCATCCTCATAAGACTTATTCTCCAGGCCTTTCACCAGTTTCGTAGCCCTCCTCTTGTACTAATAGGAATAATTTTACAGGGTTTCCCAGAATCTACCTGTTAACATAGGCATTTTGCCCCAAGTAGGGATTTGAGACACTATAAGCACTCGCACTCTCTTTCAAATGTTTTCTTGCACACGAAAAAAGCCAGTTAGAACCAACCCAACTCAACCCAAAACCCAAACAAAACCAACTCAAACCAAACAACCTAGTCATGAAGATGCTTAGCACTCCCAGCTCATCCATACTGCAGGCCTGGACCTGCCCCAGGACCAGGCTCTCACCCATCCATACGGAACCCGACATCCAGCTGCGGAAGGTCTGCGGGCTGCAGTGAGGAGCACCCATTTGTTCTACTTCAGTGAAGATCTGAAGTTTCACCACCCTTTCCATTTGTAACTCTGCTTTGGGGGCTTCTCACACCTCCTCAACACTTTAACTCTGCATATTTTTGGAAGACCTGAGCTGAAGACAACTCTACCTCAGCTTCAAATAGCTCGTACTTGTTCTGCACGAGGTGCCATGTCCTGAATAAATAGCATATATCAGAAAAAGTAATTACGGGCCTCTGCAGCATACTAGCTATTTTTCTCACACTTAAACCCAAAAATACAACAACCTGTTTTGCAATAGTGCTTTGCACACTATAATCTTGCGAGAAATGAAACCTGCAAGGTATAGAACAGTTAATTACAGCCTCCTGGTGCAGAGCAGAAGGCACTATTTTGGGTATTTATTGCTATCCACAGTGGATTCTTAACAAGTTAATACTCAGGTATGAGCCAAGCAGAATTTTAATGTGGTACCTGATTATTAGAATAATTGTGTCAGTGAGTTATTCTTGACCCCACAAAAATGTACTATTAAACATTGAAATTTGTACCAACTATATATATATATATCTTACATTTAAGACATACACAAACCCAAGCTTCATTTCCACAGGTAAAAGTATTAGTTTTTTATTAGAATGCAGCACAGAATGTTAGTTGTATTGCAGACCTGTATTTTACAAAGTACAAAGACTTCCTTCTTTAAAAGTAAAAACACTTATATCAGTTTCGAGAGGGTGATTAGCATGGAGCCCTCGCTCTAATCTACACTATGAATTAATCTCTTAAAATGGGCAATCTGTTCTTAAAAAAAACCCACAAGGTAAAGTACTTATGTGGTGAAGAAAACTCCCCAGGCAAAATTTGTTTGGGTTCAGAGACTTCTCATACAACCTTTATCACGTATTGTGCTTTCCTTGGATTTCTAAACCTTTTAACCTATGTCACAATTTAATAATCACTATTTAATAATTATAATCATTTCCTTATTAACTGGGTATTTCTTTCTGTTCTTCTAAGGCACCCTGTAGTTCAAGACAAGGAAATCTCTTTGTTGATTAGTTATTTAAGACCAGCAACAATAACTATGCTGGGAAGAAAGGTGCTTTGAGAGGATTACACAGAGCTGGTTCTCAACAGCACCAAGCGGAGAGCAGCAAATTACAAACCCAAGTACTTCATTGCATGTAACCAAATTGGCTGGTTGAAATGCTAATTGCCTTTCAGCAGAGCTAAAGGCAGACAGGGGACCCTGTGCTTCAGAGAATGACACGCATTTTTTACCCCTCTTCTGCACCATTGTCTTGCTGAGAATTATTCAAAATCTATTCATAAAGGTAGCTCTTTTCCTAACCTTTAAAAATGTGGGAAACTTCTAAAGCTCTGACCAGCACCTCGGATCTGCTGGCCTGCCAAACCCATAACAGATGGCTGAATTAAGGCCATGTTAAATCCTTAACGAAGCAGAGCTTGAAACAATTCAGAGCAGTAACATATTGGACCAGTCCAGGACAAGTGACTGAGGAGAAGGAAGTTTCTTTTCCCACCTGGAAGTGCGAATCACATCCGTACTCTACGTAACTAACCTATAGCAGAACCAAAAAGAGGGAGCCGGACAAAAATCTTCTGATATATGAAAAGATACTGCTGAAACGTTCTAGAGGAAAATTCTATTTTCAACCTGCTAAAAAAAAAATCCACAAAGGCTGTGATGAACACAAAAAGCACCTTCTCTAGGTGTTTAATTTTGCTGGGGAAATTTAGCCTGTCAAATAAGCCTCTTACAACCTTAATGGCAGCCTTGCTTTGGACTTACAAATTATTTCAGTAAAAGGAATTAAAAGTAATTTAACTACTTTGTTAGGAAATACTCATAAGCCAATCTATGAAACAACGTTTTTTTCTTATTTTAAGTATATTTCAGAACACCTGTTTTCCACATTCTTTCTGCAAACAGCCACAAGTTCTCATGTACGAGGCACACTCAGTCTTGAAACAGTTTGTTGACAGAAAGTATTTCCCACTGAGATTCTTAAGTGAGTTAGGCAAGTGAGGCTTTGCAGAAATGCTATCATTTGTGATTCAATAACTTTTTTTCACAGTAAAAAAAAAAAAAAAAAGCTACAATGGGTGTACCTGGAATAAAATAAATATCCTCTAACATTTATACTGTCCATCTTAATTTTATTTTTTTTTATTTTATATAACAGTAATATAGCTCCTTTTAGACAGACATTGTTCTTGGAATTCTGGAACTATGACAAATGCCTGCTACTGGCAGCCATGGTTCTGTAAGCTTTGATGTGATGACGGAGATTTTAAACATCAGTCTAAACACACATTGACAGGAGCACTCGGACACTCTGCAAGCCTATTTCTAGAGAGGAAAAGTGTTATATTCACTGTCATATACAACAGTGACCACATCTGAATTGACCAGCCCTGCAGAGCTGAAATGCAAGCACAATTTCTACCAATGAGTAAAACCAATCAATGGGATTACACATGTAGAAGTAGTTATGTACATGATTATATCTTTAGGTCAAGGACTAGTGCTCCCTGAGGAAAGAATTTCAACAAGTTCCTTGTATTCTATCTCACCTATCTACATTTTTGTATTTCTCAGTGAACAACTCAATTGACCCAATACCAAGAAGACTCTGGAAGAGGCTGGCCAAGAAAGAAAACAAAAACTAAAACAAAAAAACAGAGAACAGGGTTATCCAGCAATAAAAGGAAGCTAAATTGCATCAGACACCTATCTCAAACAATAGCAAGAGTCAGACAGTTTACTTTTTTGATGCTTGCAAAAACACTTTGGGCTAAAAATCTTATGGTATTGTTGAAACAAATTTTAATTCTCCATTTCTTCCAAGTGCTCTAAGGACATACTTTTCCATCAAGTTTTCAACGAAACATTCTCATATTAAAATTGTTGTTGATCTTCTAGACTATTGCTACGTACTTTAAAAAAAAATCAGTAATTAATAATCACCTCATCATTACTGTATTGTAATTCTGAACAAAGATGATAGTTTTGTACCATTATCAAAGGTGATTGATATGTGAGTCACCAGTATTTTTCCCCAAATTGCCATAAATTGTTTGCACCCAAGGACTGAGATCCTTAAAGAGCTCTGTACGGGCATTCCTCTTTAGTGCTATACATTAAAGGTAAATGTTTTCATAGTTTTTCCAGTACTTCAGTTTCAGCCATCATATTCACATGTTAAGTAAAATATAAGCACTCTTATTTTCTTAATGGAATTCCAAAAACCAAATAAAAACCCAATAGAAGACAATAAGTTTAAATAGTAAAATTTCATGTATATTAGAGGATTTAATAACAGGTTATGCTTTAGACCCAGCTCTGAAAATTTCATTCAAATAAAGCTCACAACAATTTCCAAGAGAAGTTGTTGCACTGTGGGTCTGAATGGGTAAGAAACAATCTCATTCACTACTACAAACTCCTTAAAACTCATCCAGTATCATTTTTCAGCGTTAAAATCGCTGGCAGCACACCTAAACAGGCCAGCATTAGTTCTCACAGAAGCAAATATCATTTTTCCCTATTGATTTCCATATGACCAGGACACAGGCCACAATCACAAGCTAATAAGCGTGTGCTCCCATTAACGATGCTAATTCGTTCAACTCAGATGCAAATTTAGTAACTACCATTGATTTCTTCATGTGAAGCTACTAAAAGAGAAAAGGCATTAGGAAGCCAGTAAAGCGCGAAACTGCATGTTAGAAATCAGTAACAACATAAATATGAGTAATAGCCACAAATTAGAAATTGAGACCTGTACATGCTTGAAATAGGTTAGCTTGTACGTTATCGAATACCCGACCGTATCAATTTTAAGCCTAACGTGCCACAAACTACTTTATTTACTCAGGAATCTGGTTCTCCTTTCCACATGGAAACACTGAATACATGTAGCAGGAGAAAGCTTGGTGAGGGCTTCAGATAGGCTGAATATATCACATTCTACCTTCGCTCGTCAAACTGTCCTCATGCCAGGTTCTCAGAATCCTCAGTATTTAACTTAAAGACTCATTCTAGAAGATGTGTAAAGTATCATCAGGAAAAAAAAAAAAACCAAAAAACCAAAAACCAAACACTTTTGGCTTCTATATAATGGCTAAGATTGTTTAAAATCACACTGCTTATTTTTTTTCGCAGCTGCACTATAAAGCAATTATAGACTCATTAAAAAACAATGACAAGCAGTCCCATAAACATTTGATCTTAACTCTATCTGGGCTAGCCAGAGTGAATTATGCAATGTCTCAGACAGACAGAATCAGCATACCAAAAGCAAGGAGCCCGAGCAGCATTTCCAACTGCAGCGCCTTGCACGCTGTATTTCAGTTACTAACAGGTTTAAAACTTCATCAGGTGACTATCTGAAAAATTCATTCTTGCTCTCAGTTGAATGAATTAAAAGCAGTGCACAATGCACGTGAAGCTCCTCCGCTTCCTTTATTTTGACTGGATTTAATCAGCCAAATTAACGTTTGGCACATCTTCTGGGAGTTGTTACAAATGGCCAGCCAGGATGCTGAGTTTTGTACTGGTATGATCCCCCGAGAGCAGGATTTTCCATTGGAAAGACTGTTGCCTCCACCTGCACGGCTCGGCAGAGCAGAAAGAGGAGCTGGTGGAACAACAGAAACCTTAGCAGAGCCTTATCCTCCGGGTGACCGACGCGCTCGCTGTCTGCCACCGCTTCAGCCCTGTCCCTGCCTCAACAGGTGCTGCTGGCAGAGCCCTCCAGCGGGACGGGGAGCATCCCCCGCGGCCGATGAGGGATGCTGTGGGAGCAGCAAAAGAGAGAAGACCAACCAGCCTACCTACAGCCGGGGAGATGGACATCCGTGTCTTCTGGACTCGGCCAGCCGCCCGCACGCTCTCTGTCACTCACGCATTATGCATTCCCCTCTCCTACTCCTCCCTCCGCGGCGGCGGCCGGCACTCTCCTCCCTCCTCCGACTCCCGCTGCCCACAGAAGAAAAGGGGGTGGGATGGAAGAGGAGACAATTATTTATTATTTTTTTTTAACTTTTTCCAAACCCCAGCAATTTTCCCCCAGCTCCGCTGGAGTTCAGAGCCAACCCCCTCCAGGCACTGCCTCGGCCCCTTGGAGGGGGCTGCGCTGTTTTTTATTACATCAAAAACCAGCAGGTTTTATCACTGGATTATGACAGATTTTGGATTAAAGTCCCCGGCACCAACAGGACAGGCGGCTCATCTTAATGCATAGCTACTCAGTGCCTGGCAGGGACAAACAACCTCCAATCCCAGAGCAGGCATTCTGGACTCTGAAAATTCTCTAATTAATATCTAATTCATATTTTACAGTCACCTCCATTCCAAGTGAACCCTGAGCCACTGCAGAGCTACAGAAGCACAAAGGCAGTGCTCAGATCATACCAATGTTTACCCACAAACTCCCCAGTCCTCCCATTTAAGGGTAAACAAGTGTCAAAATTTCTACTTATCTAATAAAAGTTGAAGCACCATCAAGAAATACTGAATTCTGATGGAATCTCAGTCCTGTTTACAGTCTTTCCTGTCTGATGGAATCTCAGTCCTGTTTACAGTCTCTCCTGTATTTCCAGAACCTGTGAGATAGGGACCACATCTGAAAAAGTGGAAACCCTATTGCAAACAAATGCAGCAGCAGCGTTCCATGTAGCTGGATCCAGATACATCAACACTCCCACACTCCCCTCATCTCTCCTACAAACCGAAGCCATTCTATCTAATGTTTAAAAAACATCAATTCCAACTCCCAAGAAATCCAACTCCCACTACACCCCCACTCTACAACAGCAGGCAACTACCTATCAGATCCTCTGAGCTCGCTGGATCCTGTCTTGTTTCGTTATTTTTTTCTTCTTTTTTGTCCCAAATCCTCAGAGTGTTCTGTCAAAGCAGTACTCCTTAAGCAGCTCGAAAAAAACGTGCCTCTGACACAACTGGGGGCAAAAGCGACCTTAACAACCAACAGGCACCTGATGTGAAACTTGACAGATGCATTTCTTAAATTCCCCTATTGCTTATTAGTATTGATCACACAGAATTTATTGTAATTACCCATCGTAGGACATATAGGCAGATGGGTATTTAGAAATAAATCCAAACGTAACCCTAGCCTGACTGCAGATAGTAACAACCTCAGATTTATTTCACAAACAGAGCATTTACAGAGAGGGGGGAGGGAAATAAGCACAAAATAGGATTCTGCTCCAAATTAAAGCTGAATGATTTTTGCAACCTCTGATGTAGTTTACTGAGAAGCTGTGTGTTCTGGATGAGCTTCTTTTGCTTTGTTTTCAGTTAATTTGGAGAATATGGAAAAAGCAATCACACTGATAGAAACCACAGAGAGAGGCAGAACTGATTCCTCTATGGCTGATATAATCTTTGCATATAGAAGGAAGAAATATTATTAGGGCCAAAAAACACGACAGGATCCAGACAACTCTGTGCCTTCTGATGGCGTTAGCCCGGTCACTACATCAACAGCGTGTTGAATTACAGTCTTCACAGCTCTGGAATAGTCTAAACAAACAGGAAAGGGTGAAGAAGGTTCTACAGAATGATGAAAGGTTTGAAAAATCAGACTCAAAGACCTCAGGGAGTATTTCACCTATAGAAGTAAAAACAATGCTTCCAAGTAGAAAGCATTCCACCTACCATCAGCCAAGGTAGTCCCACCGTAGGATGGGATGAACTACCTCTCAGAGGGTGATTCTCTATCTCCTCTGTCTAAAGAGGGAGCCCAAATTACTGTCTTGGACTAATGCCTAATTTTTGGGTAATGACAGTAGGGTAGTGTTAGATGAGATGAACCTCTGGATTTACTCTATATACAGCTGCAGAGAAAATGAGCATTGATAAATGAAAATCTATGGTACAACAGAGAAAATCATAGATGGTGTAACATACAGGTGCAAAAGGAGACATTAATAATCAGAATAAACCCTAGAATACACCTCCAGAGAGAAGGAAACAATCTGCTGGAACAGCCCTCCAAACATCGTAATAAAATATCTATTTTTTAAAAAAAGGAAAAGCGCACTTTTTTCTTCTAAAAAGCTCTGCTGTGCAACAAAAGAAGGCATCCAGGTAGAATATAACACAGACCATCTGTGTCACAGGTCTGACCACCCACCTGCGTTTCTTCATTAACACGTTTTCGATCAATACTTTATTATGCATTATCCCCATGCACCAGATCCCCTCTTTCTCTACTGAAAAGAGAGCAGGAGGCTCTCAGTCCTTCAGAGGCCCGTACTATTGCTGTCAAATTTTCCACTAGCCACAACTTAACGTATGAGCATGACACAGAAGTGGCCTGTTTTTTAATACCACACCGCTACTATTTTCCTACCTCAGCCCCACAATCTAGGTCCCACATTGTTTTGCCTCTGTGGATCAACAGATGAAAAGAATACTTAAGGTATGAGATTAATTTTTTTTTATTATTCTTTTATTCTATAATGTTGTTTCAGCTGAAATACATCATTTACTTCGCGTTGTCCTTTTGCCGCCCAGCTTCTGCGGCAGGTTGGGCTGCCACCAACAGCCATCAAGCTGCTCATTATCAGAGGGGCTGCCTTAATAGTCACCTATTCTCAGCTACATATTAGATGTTGCTAATTACTTGAGCTGAAAAACGAAGGGAGAGTGAGAATTCAGGCTGGGGTTCACTCATTCACACGGTGACTGTCACGGAGCCTTTCAACACAACCACATCCCATTCCAAAATGACTGCAGCTTTTCATAGAATCATAGAATCATTCAGCTTCACACCAGAAATCCCTTTCCACCCATAGAGTGCTAAAATTAAAACGACAGGTGTCTTAGAATCATAGAATCATTTTGGTTGGAAGAGACCCTTGGGATCATCAAGTCCAACCACCAGCCCTACTCTACAAGTTCTCCCCTACACCAGATCCCTCAACACCACATCCAATCTACTCTGAAACACAGTCAGGGNGTGGCATTCTCCCACTCAATGCATGGTGCTCCATGTTTTCCCTCAATTCCAGAGGATTTCCTAATTATTTTTGGTGGTTTGGTTTTGGTTTGGTTTGGGTTTTTTTCCCATTTTCCCCTCATTTTTCCCATTTTTCCCCCACCACACCAGAGACCAGTGCTCCTCCTTTGTTGCACAGGAGGATGAGGCAAAGCTCCCACAGCATTTTGTCCGTGGTGGTCCTTCAACCTGCTGGAAGGCTGTTGGGAGATCCACACAGGGTGATCATCCTCTGCAGGCCCTTTTAACAGCTCAGCACAACCCCCGTGCAGCGCTCCCATCCCTTGCAGTGTTGGACCCACAACAGATCTGGCCTTGCACAGAACCAGGCCTCCAGGTCAGCCTCAGCTCCCCTTTTCAATAAAATGGAGTAAATAAGGTGTACCCCAGCACACCCCTCGATTCCTCATTTGTTTGGGCTTCCTTTGTTTTTGAATTCATTAAAGCTCTGGGAGTTAAAAACAGGCTCTGCTGTGGGTAAACCAATATTGAAAGGGGCAGCAATAGAGTCAATGGACTCCGGTTTTGTGTGTTTGTTTGTTTTGAAACCTTGCCTTGTCTCCGCATTGGCATCATCTGAAAGGAAAGACAAGGGAAGAGGGAGGTCGGAGGAAGAAACGAACCTCTGAGAAGGAAAGCAGGACTTGAAAGGAGCGAGAATTAAAAAAAAAACAACAACCAACAAAGGGCTTCAGAAGGAAGTATTTTCTCTTCTTGTTTACGTTTTTGTTTCTGTTAAGGAAGGCTTTTGTCTCGCTTGAAGGCCACTTGGTTTTAAATCACAGGTACCGAAATCTTAATCTACTAATACTAGAAAGCAAAAATAAACACTGATAATAAGGTTTTTTTTTCCTGAATACCCATAGATGCCGCTAAAATTGAGATTTGTTTTCACCTGTAGAATCCAAATTTCAAAATTCTGGGCTAAGCACTTATTTAGATGCAAGTGACAAACAAAGAGTTTTGACATTTTGGTGTCAAAACATTTGGCCCTGCAGATTTTTACAGTGCTCTATCTACCACCTTCCCTGGTCCTTCAGCTGAAGCAGACAGACCTGCTCCAAATAAGGAACTTGGAGCCCTTGCACAGCTCTTCCATCGATAACCCTGAATTAAAATACACCAGGCACAAGTTAACTTTACTTCTTTCCTTCTTGTAGGGGAGAACTTGTAGAGTAGGGCTGATGGTTTGACTTGATGATCCCAGGGGTCTCTTCCAATCTAAATGATTCTATGATTCTATGATTATTAATGAATCACTTCCAGTGTGACACAGCACTTCGAAAATACCCATCAGACCAACTGTTCTAGTGTATGGGCAGGACACTGAGGCCGATCTTGCCTTCACAGACCAACTGACTAGGCACAGATGATTTTCTTGCAAGAAATTCACTTGGGTTTGGTGGATGGGTTGGTTTTTCTTTGAGAATTTAATTTTCTTTGAATGATGGTCCGTGGTGGTGAGTGGTTTTGAATGACAGACCTTTTTAAGGACCACTGTAGACCACCACAAGCAGTTATATTGCTCCTTACAGGGCTGTACTTTGACAGATGATTCCATATAGATAACTGTTTGCTTGGCTGATGTCTAGGATGCATTCCACACCTTTTTTCTTATTACCCTACCTCAATGGGAGCACACTGGGTAACAGATCTAACCAGCAGTGTTGAAGGCATAGAAGCCAGAAGGAACATGAGTTTGGCCTTCAAGGAACCGTGCAAAAAGTCACGCTTTGAAAGAGGACAGACCTGACCAAGACTCACACCAAAGAGGTGTCTTCACCTCAGAGCCTGACTGGTCCATATTACAAGGCTTTTGACCACTACCCCACAGCAGCTGATGATGAAGCTTATGTTGTTTGCTCTTCAAAATGTGGAATTTGCTTTACTGTTACCATCTAGCTGCAGTCTCCAAAGCCTCCTATCCAGCTGCTTGTGGTTGCTGCTTGTGCAACCACAACCACTGTCAGCTATCACCTGGTACCTCTTCAGCAGTACAAGGCACTTACACCTCTCTCTTTCCTGAAATGCTCCACATACTTCTTGAAGGTCTGGAAGTGGAGGAAAACAGGATGACCATGAGCCAGCAATGTGCCCTTGTGACCAAGAAGGCCAATGTCATCCTGGGGTGCATCAAGAAGAGTGTGGCCAGCAGGTCAAGGGAGGTCATCCTCCCCCACTACTCTGCGCTGGTGAGGCCACATCTGGAGTACTGTGTCCAGTTCTGGCTTCCCCAGTTCAAGAAGGACAGGGAACTGCTGGAGGTGGTACAGCAAAGGGCTACAAAGATGATGAGGGGACTAGAACATCTCTCTAATGACAAAAGAGACTTGGGTCTTTTTAGTCTGGAGAAGAGAAAGCTGAAGGAGGATCTGATCAACACCTATAAATACTTAAAGGGTGGGTGTCAAGAAGATGGGACCAGTCTTTTTTCAGTGGTGCCCAGTGACAGGACAAGAGGAAATAGGCACAAACTCTTACATAGGAAGTTCCATTTAAACATGGGGAGGAACAACTTTCCTTTGAGGGTGGCAGAGCCCTGGCATGGTTGCTCAGAGAAGTGGCAGAGTCTCTGGAGACATTCCAAACCCACCTAGACATGTTCCTGTGCAGCCTGCTCTGGGTGGACCTGCTTTGGCAGAAAGTTGGACTAGATGATCTCCAGCGGTCCCCCTTCCATCCCCTTATCATTCTGTGATTCTGTGAATGCTCTAATATTGAAACCTTGGCTTTACTGCAGACTTCCCTGGTGAATAAAGACATACAAGAAGGAGCACAAAGCAGACGAATACAAACAGTAATAAGTATCTGAGAAGACTGACAGAATTTGAGTATTATGTTTCTGACCCAGCTGAATTACTGGTTTATGCCAAACTGCTTGATGCGCAGATGGATGTAGATAAATCCTCTGTTTTTCAGAGATATCCAGGCTTTTAGAAACTGAAAAATGACAATTTCCAAGCATACTGTGCTCTTTTTTGGATGGACAAACATTAATTTGCTGATGCTCCCTGTGATCAGCTTGGCAAAGGTTAACCTTTTTATAGTACAGCTCTTTACTTGTATACTGATAAATACACTCATGTTAATATTTAAAGTTTTTAACTAAAAAAAGGAAGCATTCCTATTACCAGGAACAAAGTACATGTTCCCTGGCATCTTCTCATGGGTGTAGATTTTTTTAGCAGTGTATTTTAACACATTACAGCACATGTGCTATTCATACAATCATAACCTTTCCATTAGTGCACCTGGCTACATATTTGACCAGACTTTCACCCCAAAAGATGACAGTTAAAAAGCATTAACTTAAGTATGTTCAAGTGTAAAAAAATGAACAAATTAATGAGAAAATAACTTCTTTGTTTCAACTTACTGTATGTCAGATTTGGTCGATCTAGCTCCAGCAGGAAATTTTGACACAATTTCTGTCATTTTGTGTCAGCATGACACACAAAAAAAAAAGCCATCTCTGAAGAGAAGGTTTAGTCCTACAACGTTCAGTGGGTCCTTCCAAACCACAGTGGGTGCTCTCTGGCTTGTAGGTCACAAGGGAGAAACAGCACGATGAGAACTTGGCAAGATCCATCTGATGTTATTGCTGATGATGAATGAAGTGGCAGTCTTGTTCCTTCCCACCAAGTGTGTCCAGCTCTTCATCTGAGGCATGCCACCAACAATCTGTAGACAGTACACAGCAAAACAAAATCTTTCTTGTAAAACAGCCACCAAAAACCACAACTTCAGAGCACGCCAGGCGCCAGGCTGTAAATTCAAAAAGTGTGCTTACCAGAAGGGCATTTTTCTGAGGTTAAAACATAAAACTTTCCAAAATGATTTGCTTCTAGATTGCTTTTAATTTCAAAGTCCTACAAAAGTATTTCAGACTAGTAAAGATAATAGCAAAAGGGTTCCTTCCAGGTGCTACACACAGCTTCACTTGCTTTCCCAAGCCACAGATAGGTATTTGGTTTGCTTCCAAAGGGAGGAGGAAAAAAACTACTTGGAAACATGAAAAACTTTTCAACTGAAGAGCTGATTCTTCTCTTTTCTGAAATTCTTTAAGGGAAACCTTGAAGTGCTGACTCATTTGTTGCTTACTTTCCCCCCTCCGGATCAAAGAGGTATTACTTGAGTAAATGTGAAAATAAGCACCCACAACATATGTAAGCTTCCAATGGGAAGCCATAAGGCCAGAATTTCTGTCTCACCAGTAACTATCCCCCATGTGTGTGAATTTATCTTCCTGGCTTTGGGGAATCCTGGCCTCTGTCCGTGCTGTAAAACTGTGTCTGTAAAGGGGCACTGGAACATCTTAGAATTCTGAGGCTGAGACAGTGGTCCTGGGGAGGGTCAAAAGTGTAGAAAGAAAAAGCCCAGCAGCTGCTAGTGCAGGGGATAAAATGAGCTCTTTTCAGAGTCGGCCTGCAAGGGAAGAATATGCAACTGCTCTCCAAAGCATCTGCTTTCAGTTCATTTGTACTGTCCCCTGAACAAAATCTAAGGCCTTCAGGATTCCTTCCCTTAATGTAATGCTCAACCTGCAACACTTTTAAGCTAATTAAATAACTGTATTTCATTTAGTATTATTATTGTTGTTGTTGTTATTATTATTTCAAAATGTCACATCTATGAAGTTACATGTTTATTACCTCCCTCGTCCCTCTGACACCTGAAATTTGACTACATGAGACGCAAGGAGATGGAAAAATCAAACCACTTAATTATGTTGAATTGCAAAGCAGCCTAAAACAACTGTGCAAAAAGGTTCTATACCTGATTTGTCATTCGTTATCTCGGTATTGCAGAGGATGTGGATGCACTGGATGCAGTAACATCACTTGATCTAAAAATATCCCTGGGAAAACCTAACCCACAAACCAGTTTCACATAGCCTTTTAATTCACAGCACTGCAAATCAGAAGTGAGAGGTGGTTCAAGGCAAGAAATAAAACTGTTCCAGGAGAAAGTGGAGAAATGCATGTTAAGGGCATACTGCATAAACCTATAAGCCCCATATTGTTTAAAGTCTGCATAAGATCAGCTAACTTGATCTTCTGAAGTTGTTTCCAGTGCATGCCCACCATGTGTGGTGCTTCCCTGTGGTTTGTTATTTCACTTCAATGGCAGAGGGAGGAACCCAACAAAGCCCAGTAGCCGTACCGCATAGCACAATGTAACCATGGAAGCGTTTGTCCTCCTGTCAGAGCCTCTCCAGAGCGATTCAGCCATTCACTTCACTGAATCAATATTGAGGCTTTTAGGATTTATTACTTGAGGGTGGAGGAAAACCTAATAAAACAAATTCCTCCCTGCTCCCCGTTAAATACCTCTTGTCACAGTAGGCATATTAATACCTTGTAAACGCGGCACCGATGTCGTGTGGGCCCTGTGACAGTCTCTGCTGACGGAGGGATTACTCGTAAGGTATTTGCATTAACATGCCTGGTACTCACTGAAAGAACCTAGAGGTTTCTGACACATTCTGCTGTCCCACATAGAGGCTGCATCGAACAGAAAGACAAAAGTTGTAAGAAAACCGGGGCGGAGGGAGTCTCCTTTTAAAATTCATGAAAATGCTCCCCTCAAAGAGTTTCTGTGCCCGCCAGATCACTCCCTCCTTTATGCCGTAAACTGGACACTTTTAATCACGCTTTCAATGCTTTACAAGGTTGAACGGGATGTTTTACTTTACAAGCACTAAGATATCTGTTAAAACGCACTATGGTTACCTAAAAATGACAAAGATAAAGGCAAAACTGAAACAGTCGTGTTCTGAACGAAGAACAACTTCTTAAGCTTTGTACTGATAATGTAGCTGTAGTACAGGATACGTTTTTCTTTCTTTTTATGATCAACTTTATACTAATAGTTTGAAAGAAAGCACAGCAAGTTGTTTACAGTTACAATACTCTTGCTAATACCAGGAGCAGATATTACTAATTCAACAGTTTAATTGACATTTGCATGCCATTATAAGTGAAAGCAGAAGGCCCCTTAAATACATAGCTCAAATAATTAACGAAATAGCAGGCTGTGAAAGTCACCCCTGTTCAGCTAGTAGAGCTTTTCAAGACCCTGAAACAAATCCTTCACCATGAGGTATTCTCCCAGCTCCTGCTTCTACTGCATTCCCCTATTCCCTCTCCCTTCTGTAAACGCTGTTCAGTTGGGTGGGAGTGTTGATCTGCTTGAGGACAGGGAAGCTCTACAGAGGGACTTGGATAGATTGGATCCATGGGCTGATGTTAATGGCATGGGCTTCAATGAGGCCAAGTGCTGGGTCCTGCACTTGGGCCACAAGAACCCCATGCATCGCTACAGGCTTGGGGCAGTGTGGCTGGAGCTGCCTGGCAGAAAAGGACCTGGGGGTGCTGGTCGACAGGAGGCTGAACATGAGCCAGCAGTGTGCCCAGGTGGCCAAGAAGGCCAAGGGCATCCTGGCTTGCATAAAGAATAGTGTGACCAGCAGAAGTAGGGAGGTGATTGTCCCCCTGTACTCAGCACTGGTGAGGCCGCACCTTGAGTCTGGTGTCCAGTTCTGGGCACCTCAGCACAAGAGAGATATCGAGGTGCTGGAGCGAGTACAGAGGAGGGCAACAAAGCTGGTGAGAGGCCTGGAGAACAAGGCTTATGAGGATCGATTGAGGGAGTTGGGATTGTTTAGTCTGAGGAAGAGGAGGCTGAGGGGAGACCTCATCACTCTCTGCAACTGCTTGAAAGGGCACTGTAGAGATATTGGTGCTGGTCTCTTCTCATGGGCAATGAGCGACAGGACAAGAGGGAATGGCTGCAAGCTGCAGCAGGGTAGGGTTAGGCTGGACATGAGGAAAAAGTTTTTCCCAGAGAGAGTGGTCAGTCAGTGGAATCAGCTGCCCAGGGAGGTGGTGGAGTCACCCTCCCTGACTGTGTTTAAGAGCAGATTAGATGTGGTGTTGAGGGATCTGGTGTAGGGGAGAACTTGTAGAGTAGGGCTGATGGTTGGACTTGATGATCCCAGGGGTCTCTTCCAACCTAAATGATTCTATGATTCTATGATTCTATACCCCACTATTCCAGCTGTGAGGAGCTTAAAACCTTAAAAAAAGAGGATGGAAGTTATTCTAGGATATTCCAGAAAGCTCCCTTGCTTGCCTCTAGACCTCTTCTCGGTTGTGAAGAACAATGGAAGGGTGGATGAAGTAGCTGCACAGTTGGCAAGGGTGCATGGGGCCTGCAGACTGGCCCTTTCCCACTCAGTGGAATGACATCCAAGGCCTGTTTGCCAGTGAAAGTCTTCCTCAGTTGCAGCCACAGGCAGCAATGTCCCACCACAGATGACACCCGCAGTGAAAACCTTTGTGCTGGTGGGCTTGTAACTGAGGAAGAGGTCTGCATCAGTGAAGATGCAACCACACCTACACAGCAGTGGCACCAGAAAGGGTGAATTATCACTACAAAGGAGGACAAAAAAACAAGAAGCCTCTGCCACAGCTGAAATCCCAGTGCTTGAGAAAACACCATATAACATTCAGCTCCTTCCTGGGGGGGGGAAATCTATGAAAAAAAAACACCTTAGGCTTTCTCTTTCCAAAATTAAGAAGAAGAGTTTACTAAAGTGTCACAAGGCCAGAAGTCTATGATCAGCAGAACACTTAAATAAGCATGAGTCTTGGTGCAATAGTATAATAAAAATGCAACCAGAAATAAAAAATAAACCAGTTATGGTTTTATTATTCTAGGTTATGGAAAAGGGAACTAGAGAACAGACATTTTAAATTAGAATCATAGAATCATAGAATCATTTCGGTTGGAAGAGACCCCTGGGATCATCAAGTCCAACCATCAGCCCCACTCTACAAGTTCTCCCCTACACCAGATCCCTCAACACCACATCCAATCTACTCTTAAACACAGTCAGGTACTCTTAAACACAGTCAGAATTACACTGCATAAATTATAGAAGGTTAAAGACATAAGGAAAAACCAGACAATGAGAAGTTTATTAACCATCCTAACCCATAATAATCAACTCCAAAGATACAAAGGGAAGTTTAGATTATAAATGCAGCCTGACAGCAAACCTAGCCAAACTAATGCAAGGGCTGATGTGGAATTTTACTTATAAGAGGGTAAAAGAAATGAATGGAATAAATGTGTGAACTTATACAAATACTGCAATGTGGCTTAATTCTGAAAACTTATAAGCTTGACAGACAATAACTGTGCTAGTGTAAAACAACAGAATAGTTGGAGGACTTACATTTTAATCACATTATCATATGATAAAGACATACTGCAATGTAGTAGGCAGTGCAGTGCTGCAAACTGAACTAAAAACTAGCTGGCAGATCTCAAAAAAGCATTCTTCAGTAAGAGATTATGAACAAAATATAAATTGAAGTATAAGCAAATTAAAATATTTCCATCATGTACTTCGACAGGGGTTGCAAACAGATCTGCTGCTCCTCAAGACTGCTCTCCCTCTAAATCCAAAACCCACAACTGGATGATTGACTAATGTCAACATTAGCAGAAAGGAAATAACAGTACTGCAGGGATATGGCTCACCTGGTAAGCTGGTTCCATGAAAGTAAGTCATGTTAATGCTGCTGAATACCTCCAGAGTTAAAATATAGGGAATACCTGGCAAATGATCAGATCATTTTCCCCTGAGGAGGAAACTCTGGCATCTCACCGCAAGTGTCCAACCTGATGTGAGGGGAAAAAAGAACAACAGAGTTAGTGTGCTATTCAGGTACACCAAGAGAAGATTAGTGACAAGCAGGTGGGGTGGGAGAATCATTTACCTTGATGTGTAGCACTAATGGGGTGGATATTTGAAACTGCATAAAGGTCTGATGTCTGCCTTTTAAAAACAGCGCTGAAACCAACCGAAGACGCAAGCAAATAAAATCCCCCAAACCTGAGAGCCAGAGAAAGCAGAGAGCAAAAAGTTAAGAAGCTCTGAATGCTTAATTAATTTACATTTATATATATATATATATATAAAAATAGGGAAAGCCTTTACTACAGTACAAAAATTCCCTCAGAGCACTGAAAGGGTTCTTTAATTTACTCAGGGAAAACATATAAAAAGTAACAGCTATTCCTGGCCTTAACTACAGATTCATCCAGCTAAAATTAGAAGGAATTGATGACAAACTTAAAAAAAAAAAAGAAAAAAAGAAAAAAAAAAAGAACTTAAGCTATCNAAAAAAAATAAAAAAAAAAAAAAAAAAAAAAAAAAAAAAAAAGAACTTCAGCTATCATACTACAGAAACTCTTACTCATCACTACGGGTATTTGAGTAGAAATTCAGAATCTTATAGCAAAATCTGTCAACAAGCCATTTGAAATGAATTTTCAGGACACTATACTCCATTTTTGCACACTGTTTTTACCATAACTGAATGGTTTCATGGGTAGATTTTCTTATGCAGAGGACAGCTGAGCTAAGCAAAGTAAAATGTAAATCAGAAGCAAAAACTGAATTCTTTGCAGATTTTTGAAAACTAAGCATTAACCAACCAATGCACCCTGCTGGCTGTGTTATAGAAAAGACATTGCATAGTTTTCTGATGAATACAGATTGAATTTAAGTGAAGTTAACTAAAAAGTAACCAACTGATATTGAGTAACCAAAAGGAAGCAGCAAATACATGAAATATGAAATGAGGAAATAACAGTCTCAGTGCAAGTGTAAACTTTAATTTATTCTCATTAAAACCGTAACGATACTAAATTAAACCACTAAATTTTGAGGTCGGTTTTAGCCCACTTTAGATTGAAGTTGTTGGAACCTTGCTAACTAAAAAGGGGTTTCTGCCAATTTTGAGGACCAAGGCCCAGATTTGAACATTTACAGTTAACTGTGTGCGGGGTAATACTTCCAGTTGGAGAAGGGACTACTCTGCAGCCACCAGAGCTCTTTGCTTCCAGATGACTTTTGCAGTTCTGAGATTAACTCCTCCCCCTGCACCGTGCACATCGTGCCGTCACACACTGCTTAATATCCCCACGTCTAGAATCCATCAGAGCTGCAGACCTACCTCAACATTACTGTTTCCTGCCATTTCAAGTACCGTTCCCAAGCACCATGCAGGGAAGGGGAGACAGGCAGAAGCGGTGCATTGACTTCCGAGTGAATCTTTTAATGAGTCATCACCGTGTCATCCATCCAATGAAGGGCAGACATGCAGACACTTGGCACTAGCTACCCAAGTGTAAATCTAGCCCTCTGGTCCAGAATCATAGAATGACTGAACGACTAACAGAAGCAGTGGTGGCACATGACACGTGTATTGTTTCCAGACAGATTCAAATAAAAATTACTAAGGAGTTATATCAGTCCTCCAGCACCTCCTTTACAGTGCCTTGCTGCTAATTCCTTACGATCTTTTTAATGTGCCCACGTGTATGCTCAACTTCTCAGCTCTCACCAAGCCACACCAGACATAACCATGACCAAGAAGGGGACTGTGGTGGAGATGCCTGCAGTGGCTCTTGGAATGCCACGGGGTGATTAACACTGACCCTGCTGCTCATTGAGAATGCGCCATTAGGATATGCAAAGTAACTTACAGGGGGACGGAGAAAGGCTGCATTCCCATTAGCATTCATGGGAGCTCTGCAGCTACAGCCTTGTTCATCAGGTTTGGAATATACCCTTTTGTTATTGATGGGAAAATGTCACTAGCTACAAACGGTTACACACAGGGGTGTAGCAGGGTCAAAGCCAACTCCAACACTTTCTCTCCCCCTCTGAGGCAGAGTGCTGCTTCAGCAGTTCTTTTTTGACCTGATGGTACCACCTCCTTAGATAACAGCAGTGGTGAAATTCCCTGCCCTGCCCTCTCCTGCAGCCTCACCACCCAAAGATTAAAGAAAGCTTCCCAAAGGATACGCCGCTAGGGGTGTAGGATGGGACAACGGCCAGACGTCGCGGTGTGTAGGAAGCCTGACATCAAACTCCTCTCCAGGTCCACCCACGGCTCTGGCAGGCTCTCATAAAACAGTCCTTCAACAGGGTGAATTAGGGCCTGAGTCACCAGTTTCCCAGCGAGAGACAACGAGGCTTATTTTAAAGAGTAAACACATATGTCTCATTATCTATCTTAAAATAGTGCTCTGTTGCAGCTGAGGGGTGGATTTGGTAAAATTAAAGTTTTCCTAAGGCTGACTTGGTAGTCCCTAGACAAGGAAAGCAGTAAGTTTCAACACAGATGTCCCATCAGGAGCAGAGAAATTCTGTGCTGTAAGAAGGGGTAGGTTTGCATGGAAGAATATAGATATTTTATTACTGCTGACTTCTGCACCTTAGACTATCAGCTGGCCCAATTCAGCAGGTGTGATCATTGCCCTTTGTGGAGGAGCATGGAAGAGTTCTAAGCTCTATGCAGGATTTCCTTCCAGCAGGAAGCTGGGCACAGTTAAGAGAAGCCAATTTTCATGCTTTCTTACTCTGCATTTGCTAAAATGCCTCCGTAGCCATTTAGGAACCTAACTAGGGACTATGGTCCTTTCCTCAGAGTATTTCATAGCATCTTCCCCATCAAAGCCTGCTCAGAAATAAGCCTTCTATTTTTATCGTGGGTCAGAGGCACAGCTTGCCCTAATTAACATAGCTGTGCTGAGGGCCTTAGATACAGCCTTGCGTGGACGAGCCTGGGTGGTCAGATGGCATGACACACGTGTGAACATAGGTGTCTGGGGATGGCAGTGTTGCCAGTAGACTGAATCTTCCACCATTGAATGTTCCACCAGCTGCCTTTCCAGCAAGAGCAGTACGGAAGGTGACAGAATTGAATTCATGTCCCCTGAGTGCCCTGAGTTTTCTCGTGGGATCTCAAGTTGGCGAGAAGTGACGATAAACTTAGTGGGTGCACGTGGAATGACACTCTTCAGAGGTGTCCTCGGGCCACATCTGGCAAAGAGCATCTGCAGCACTGACCAGTTTCGTTGTGGTTTTATAAAGGAAGCTGCCAGTGACAGAAGCAGGGGTTCCTAAATGGCTTAGAAACAGCCTCCTGACAAGCAAGAAACTTTGGTTTCAGGGAATTCCAACTGCAGTTGGCATCTACAGAGGTATTTTAACAAATGCAGAGTAAGAAAGCATGAAAATTGGCTTCTCTTAACTGTGCCCAGCTTCCTGCTGGAAGGAAATCCTGCATAGAGCTTAGAACTCTTCCATGCTCCTCCACAAAGGGCAGTGATCACACCTGCTGAATTGGGCCAGCTGATATTTTATTACTGCTGACTTCTGCACCTTAGACTATCTATATTCTCCCATGCAAACCTACCCCTTCTTACAGCACAGAATTTCTCTGCTCCTGATGGGACATCTGTGTTGAAACATATTGCTTTCCTTGTCTAGGGACTACCAAGACAGCCTTAGGAAAACTTTAATTTTACCCAATCCACCCCTCAGCTGCAACAGAGCACTATTTTAAGATACATAATGAGATATATGTATTTACTCTTTAAAATAAGCCTAGAGACAAGAAAACACTGCACCTCGATAGCTTATTTCACAGTGCCTGGAAACGTGGCTTCACTCTTTGTCAGCTTTTGTGGGTGCAAAGCAACTTACTCTTACTCAACAGAGCTACACAGTTGATAGCTTTTACGTTTCAGTCTTCAGACTCCGCTCATTCAGTTTCCAAAACTAAAGTAATAAAAGAAATCTGCCTTTGTTAATACTAAACGTACCTCGAGCCTCTTTGGTTGTTCAGGAAAGTCTGAGAACTCCACATAACAAAACTGAAAAAGACAAGGCAAATAAACCCTTATTTAAAATTGCTTTCTTTTTTTTAAGATTAGATTTAATCTGTTGAGGAACTATGACTTGCTACCGCATTTGCCTTCAGCAACAATGCAGTCATCCGTTACAGCGTATTCAGCCTAACCCTAAAGCTGTCAGCTTCTGTAAGAAATATAGTTATTTGCTCATGTTGCAATCAAAAACTTCCTCCTAAGGCTGCATCCGAAGGCAGCCACCAGATTAAATTCAGTAGCTCGACTAGGAAGTCTTCCTACTGCTGCTTATTGCCTCAGCAACTGCAACGGACAGTTTTTACTAGTGAAAATGACTATGAGCTTGGAAACGCCTACACGGCTTAGTTAATTGTTCGTCTTGTGTCACAAAACACATCTGCTCGGGCTAAATACCTGTATCTCTGCAATCCTGAGGGGGGGCAGAAAAGGCGTGAAGGGGATAAAAGCAACACGCGAGTGAGGACAGGCTGAGAGAGTTGGGAGTGTTCAACCTGGAGAAGAAAAGAAGGCTCCGGGGAGACCTTTGAGCCCCTTCTAGTCCCCAAAGGGTCCCCAAGAAAGCTGGAGAGGGACCCTTGATGAGGAAGGGGAGCGATAGGACACGAGGGAAGGGTTTTAAACTGAAAGGGGGAAGGATTTTAAACTGAAAGGGGAAG